>CM053742.1:58708560-58729575 GCA_028658305.1 Pachyuromys duprasi | reverse complement strand
CAGCTTATCCTGTCTCCTCAGGGCTGGCTGCAATGTCCTCCCCTGGGATCTAGCCAGTCTGTCACTCCCCAGCTTGTATGGGGGAGGGTCAAAGAGTCAGCCATCAAGATCTTGACTGAAACAGTCCCTGTTTCCCTCACTAGGGTCTTCAGTCCTACACCGAGCTATCATGGGCCCCATCTGTGCGGGGGTTCCAGGCTACATCCACACATGGTCCTTGATTGTAGAAACCGCTGAGAGCCCCATTTATTATGTCCAAAAAACAAACAAACAAAAAGAGGGAAGGTCCTATTGGAAAGGAATCAATGTACTTACTGTACTAAAGAAGAATGAATGTCCAGATTTCCCCTAATTCAGGAAAGTAATTACCACCCACACCACAAAGGAGATAGATGATGAATCAGAATAAAGGTACTTAGGTTCTGCCCTCTTAGGCCCCCAAGAGTCCTTGGTTGTTGCATCAATAACAAGCTACTCAATAAATTTTGTTAGACACTGGGGCAGAGGTTTCTATTTTTAAAACTCCAATGGGGCCAGTTACCAATAAAAAAATAGAGCAATACAGGAAGCCACAGACACAAATAGCAACCTTAGTGAATGGTCAGCCTGGACCACAAACAGGTGACTCACTCCTTCATAGTGGTCCCAGATTGCCCCTTCCTACTTCTTGGCAGAGACCCCCCAAAATTAGACACCATCATTACCTTTACCCCTCAAGAAACCAAAATTTCCTTTATATATGCCTAACAACTGACTCTCAGTCTTAAGAGTATCTCTTACCTCTTCCAGACTCCCAGAAGAAACAAATATAGACCCAGGGATCATGCTGCAGTACTTGCAACAACAGTTTCTTAAAGTATGAGTTCAGCCATCCTTAGGGCTTAGCAGCACACCATCCACAAGTCCTGTTAAGTCTCTTGGCCTCCAGCCACACCACAGAGCAACATCTCAGAAACCAAAAGGCTAGACTGGAAATTACTCCCCATACCAAGCAGCTATTGGAAGCTGCTATCCTTATCCCCATACCAGTTGGCTTGAAATATGCCTTTCTTGCCTCTCCATAAGCCAGGGACCTCAGATGATATGCCAATCCAAAATCTCTGTAAGGTAAATAAACAGACTGAAAATATTCTTCCTATTATTCCAAATCCATAAGCTTGGTTCAGTCTCCTCCCAACAGACCAACAGGTCTATGATCTCCTACATTTGAGGGTTTCTCTTCTAGTCTTCTGGTACCAATAACCAGCCTCTGTCTGCCTTTGAGTGAACTGATCCAGTGTCCAATGAGACTAGGCAGCTAACCTAAACACAACTATCCCAAGGGTTCAAATGTTTCCCTACACTGTTATGGGGGAGGTACTAAAATTTTTTGACAGGACTCAGGCTGTCACACTTTGCTTCAACTCTGCTAAAGTATGTAGATGATCTTTTACTGGCAGCACTCAATGCTGTCAACAGTATCAAAGACACAAAGGACTTGCTCTAGCTCCACCAGGTTGAAAGACAGTTTTCCAAGCAAATGGACCCAAGAAGCAAGCAGGAGTAGCTGTTCTAATATCTAATAAAATAGACTTTTGGCCAAAATTAATCAAAAGAGATGGGGGAAAATCATTTCATACTCATCAAAAGAAAAATTCACCAAGAAGACATCACAATTCTGAACGTCTATGCCCCAAATACAAATACCCTCATTTGTAAAATAAACATTAATAAAACTTAAACCACACATAGATCCCCACGCATTAATAGTGGCAGACTTCAACACTCCACTCTCAACAAAGGACTGGTCAACAAAAAAAGAAATTAAACAAAGAAACAATGATATTATCAGATGTCATGAATCAAATGGACCTAACAGACATCTACAGAAATTTTTAAAAACATTTTTATTTTATATTAATCACAGGTTATGTACTTTGTATCCCAGATGTAGCCCCCTCCCTCATTCCCTCCCTATCTCCCCCATCCCTCCCTCATCTCCTCCCTGCCCCTCCTCCCCTTCCATCTAACTGTAGCTTATCAGATCTCTTCAGGACTGGCTGCAATGTCCTCTTCTCTCCAGAACTTTTTATCCAAACACAAAAGAATTTACTTTCTTCTCAGTATCTCATGGAACTTTCTCCAAAATAGGACATATAGTTGGTCACAAAGAAATTCTCAACAGATACAAGAAGATTGAAATAATCCCTTGTATCCTATCTGACCACCATGAACTTAAGCGGAGCCTCAACAAGAACAGAAATAGTGAATAGCCTAAAAATACATGGACACTAAACAACTCTTTACTCAATGACAGTTGGGTCAGCGAAGAAATAAAGAAAGAAATTAAAGACTTCCTAGAATTCAATGAAAATGAAGGCACAGAATACCCAAACTTATGGGACACAATTAAAACAGTGCTAAGAGGAAAATTCATGTCATTAAATGCCATCATAAAGAAATTCGAAACACGTCTCGAAACAAGCATCTTAATGGCTCACCTAAAAGCCCTAGGGGGAAAAATAGAAGCGAACACACCCAAGAGGAGTAAATGGCTGGAAATAATCAATCTCAGGGCTGAACTCAATAAACTAGAAACAAAGAGAACAATTCAAGATGCTGAAAAGCATTTAATAAAATCCAACACTTGTTCATGTTTAAAATCCTGGAATAAATAAAAGCCTTTGCTACCTGGAGGGAGACCTCTCTGACAGTAGTCAAGAAACTTACATGAGATGATTCCTAAGTTTAAGCTGTGTCAGTTGGATCATAATGGTTCTGCCTTCACCTTATTTTTAGCTCAAATGGTCAGGAAGGCCTTAATTGTAACCTGGAAGCTCCACTGTTCCTACTAACCTCAGAGCTCTGGGTAGGTCAAATGCATGAACTGCACTATTATGTACACCCCCCCTAAATAAAAATTTGGAAACCCATAAAAATTTGACTGACCTTTTACTCCTGACTCTTCTTATGACAAAATGTACCCCTCATAAAGCAGGATTCCCCTCTATGAGATTATGTTTGGAAGGCTACCTTCTTTGTTGCCCTATTTAAGAAACTGTATCATTGAAGAGATTACTAATTAGTTTCTTTTGAAGTATCTCCAGTCTCTCCAACAGGTCCAGATTGAAGTTCCATTCTAGGGTTCTATATGCCTTTTCAGCTACCTCCTTGGTGCCCTGTCATTCATACCAATCTGGGAATATGTGTACATCAAGAAGTTTCAGAAAGCTGAGAACTACCTGGAAATGATCTCATACTGTTATCTTCACTAGGCTGACTACAGTCAAGATAGATTGGACTCATTACTTCCATGCCAAATTTGTTCCAAACAAGGACCAGAAAATGACCGTCTCACCCCCAACCAGATACACTCCAGCTAGGACTCTCTTGTAAATTGAACTTTTATTGGTTTATATATTCCGTCTTAGTGTGGCAAGGGCATCTACTAATGTCTTTAATCTTACCTTTCACTCTGGAAAAGTCCTGGCTGTAGAGGAATTTTAATACAGCAATACGGCTGCTCTGATCATATCCAAAAACCTTCTAGGTCTTTGTGATCCAGATGGAATTCTGACATGCCCTTAGTACACACTTTTAATCCCCCAAATTAAGGTAAAGTTAGTTTGCAGAAGGAAACACCCATGTTTGAAAGTGATGTCTAATTGAGAGGCAGACAATGTAATGAATGAGAGAAAAATTTGACAGAATAGATATGCCCAATTCTCATGAGAAGAGAAAAAAAAAGACACAACATAAAGCAGGCAGAGAGAGAGAGAGAGTAGAGAGTTTGACAGTGGAAAGAGAAGGCAGTTTGACTGGGAGAGTTTTTACAGAGAGAGGTTGAAGAAAGAACAAACTAGAACAAGGTGAAGACAGAACAAGCCAGAGAATGGGAAGAAAAGAGAAGATTAGAACAGATTGCTAGAGTTACTTTGAGGTCAAGCACTTCAGTTCAGTCAGAAGTTGAGGAAAGCCATCTTGAATCAGTCAGCTTGGAGAGGAGTTTGAGCCAGAACAGTTGAGTTGAACCAGCCAGTCATAGTTCAGAAGGGACTAGATAGGGTGAGCTTATTCAACAGTAAGTCTCAGAAGCTGAAAACATTCTAGACCTAGATTAGGTTGAATGGAGGCTAGAAGCCTTGAGGAGTAGGGCTAGATTATCATATGGATGCAGTAAGCCTTGAAAATGACAATTACATCTAGTGAATACAAGTTACTTTTAGACTTGGTAGAGACTAACTGGATTGAAGGACCAAATAAGCTCATGGGTTTTTTGTTTGTTTTTAATTTTTATATTTTATATTAATTACAGTTTATTCCAGCTGTAGTCCCCTCCCTAAACCCCTTCCAATCCTATCCTCCCTCCCTCTTCTGCTCCCATACCCCCTCCAAGTCCATTGATAGGGGAGGTCCTCCTCCTGTGTATTCCAAGTCCTCTCACTCTCAGAATGATGTCTGGCTGTGTGGCTCTGTGTTTGTTCCTATCTGCTAAGAGGGAAGCCTCTCTGGAATACAGCGAATGACATTAGGCATATTATTATTATTATTATTATTTTAAGAACATTAGTATTTGGTTATCGCCTAGGTTCATGGGCTATCTAATAGTCTCAGGTTTTCAGTGTCCCAAGCAGTGTTGGCTATGGAGTGACAAATTCAATAAAGTACTGATTGGTTACTCCCACGGCTTGTGTGCTACTATAGTTTTTTTGTTGTTGTTGTTGTTTTGGTTTTGTTCGTTTTTTGCTTTGTTTTGTTGTTGTTGTTGTATTAGTCTTTCAAGAAAGGGTTTTTCTGTGTAGCCTTGGCTGTCTTAGACTCGCTTTGTAAACCAGGCTGACCTTGAACTCACAGAGATCTGCCTGCTCCTGCTGGGATTACAGGCATGCACCACCACACCTGGCTCCTTTTGTGTTACTATTACACAAGCATATCATGCAGATAGGTCACCATTGTAGACCAAAGGTTTTGTGGCTGGGTTGGTATTTAGTTTTGTTATCTGGTAGCATGAAGAGTACCTTCCAGTACTATGAATACTAGTCAGTACACAAGAAGGCTCTAGTTACGCACAAGCCCGACTTCTCTGTAAGATAGCCTGTTTTGTTTTGTTTTGTTTTTCAAGACAGGGTTGTGTATAGCCTTGACTGTCCTGGACTCACTTTATAGAACAGGCTGGCCTCAAAGTCACAGAGATCCACCTGCTCTGCTTTTTTAATCTTTTGCTTTATTGATACAAATATGGTGCTTTGGAATTTGTAATTACATTAGTATTCTTGAAATCATGTCATCCTGGGTACCTTTTCTGGTCAGTATTATGTTCCTTTCCAGAGTAAAATACCTGTCTCTGAATAATCAATAACAGGTTCTTTCTGCCCAGGTTTCTTATCATTTCTAAACAAGCTATCCTTCAGCAATCTCCAAAGCCCCCACTATACCAATGTGCTTCTGAGGCATTAAACGCAAGGAGTTGTTTAGGAAACTAGGGCACTTCTTGACTTATACAATGCATAAACCCTTCTCCAGTGATACACTCAGCACACAGATCTTTAGCTGTATATGCTAAGTACACTCATCTCCTTCTGAGCAATGTGCCTGTAGACCAAATAGCAACTTAGGAATCCAAAGTGCCTTAAGCTTTACTCACTTACTCTTTAAACAATAGAGTATGTTTTTTTTTTTATTTCCCTTAACAACGATCAAACTTAAATAGATTCTATTAAATCCTATTCCAGCTTGGCCATATACAAATATCGGTGATCGGATTGAGATTGGTGTGGGGTACATATAATAATAAAGCAAACCATGTCCTCAAAGTTTTAGAGAGAATCCCCTATTATGATTATGCATAATTGTGTGCATATTATCAAAATCAGATGCATTATAGGAATGGACATGTACAAGAGAGAAATAGTTATATAACTTAAATCATTCACTCAAAAGAGAGAACAACCCAATCTACACCTCTTAGCAATCATGCTTTTTCTTGTGAACCTCATAAGGAACCTTAAAACACTAATTAGGTCCCTTGAGTACTTTCATTCATGTGGCCTGCTGTCACTCTTGACAGTGTAGCTGACCTGTTCTATTGTTTTTATTTGAGAAAAGTTTTTTTGCTTCTTTGGAAGCAGATTTGTCTAGGATTCAATTCTTGAGTAAGAGGCCAAGAACCTGGAAATACCCAGCTCATACTCTAACTACAGCAGCACTTCCTTTTCCCCAAATCATCATTAGTCTGGTTCCCTCTCCTATAAGACCATGGCTTGTGATGTAGAATAAATGGAGACCTCTCTGCCTATTCTCTTTATCCCTAACATCGTAGACACATCTGAACTAAGAGGACAAGTTGTGCTCAACCCTGCATACTCCCAGTTGTAGTTGGATCTGATTTCTAGCCATGCTTCTACCTGTGGTCATAGATCACTATAGCTCAAACAAGTTGAATTTTCTTTGGAATCCCTTCAAAAATCACATGCAGATTTAATCGTTCTTTTTTTCAGTCTTTCCATTTTAAATTTTATTTCTTTTGTGTGCATGTGTATGTGCATGGGTAAATGCTGTCAAGTGTGGGAACAAGTGTATGGCAGTTGGAATTGGTTCTCTCCTTCTACCATGTGAGCTCTGAGGATCAAATTTTTGTAGGTCTTGGTGTCAAACGTTTTGACTTACAGAGCCATCTCATTTCAATACTCTTTATTCTTTTCTTTAAAAAGAGATTTTCTACTCCAAGCAGTTAGAATTCAATACCACTGGTTTGCAGCAACCCCCTTCTCACCTGGAGGAGCTGCAGACCATTGCTCAGCACATTCAGATGACCTAATGTCTAATTCTTCTTTGCTTCTTTATACAGGGTTAACTATCTTATCCAAAAATTGTCAACACTTTTAGTAGTAAAAAGAGTGCTATGTATAATTGTGAAGGACCAAATAGGTCAAATAATAAAGTTTGTCACACTTTCATAGAGGGAAATATATATGAATGGAATGAGGATATTTCTTAGGAATTGAGAATTTGAAGATCATAGTGGTTCATAAGGAAATGGTAGTGTTTTGTTTTTGAAATCTTGTCCAAGTCTTATTTTCTGTCACTTTGGTTGCCTTTGTTTTCTGGAGACAAACATTAAAATTAAGTGTGTTTATGGAGTGTCTGTTTGGACTCTATGACTGATATAAGCCAGTGAGACTACACTCTACTACAGTAACTAAGGGCATAGGGTTTTGGATTGGATGCAGTCTGGGCCTCTCAGCTGTGTCTCTTACTGAATCTACTGTACTGGGTAACTGACTATATATGTCTTAGCCTCAGATTTCTCATTTTACAAACAGGGGCCTACCAGTTGTTGTGAGGTATGGGGAAGAAGCATATTCTGCAATCAATAGTGAATAATGGCTATCCTGATTCTCAGGTCTGAGAGTCGTGGGTGATTAAAAACAGGATGTAGACTCATTTTCCCACAGCTGTGTGGATGCATTCTCGGCTGCCTGGGCCCCATTTGTTTGCATAGGACTGAGAGTTGAGATAAGAAAGGATGACCTTTTATTTCCTGAGCCTCACATTGTAGCTTTATGTTACAGAAGTTGAATAGATAAGCCTGCTCAGACTAATGATGGGTAGTTGCTAGGGTATATTTGAAAAGTGCTTTGTTGCCTCACTAGCTATGAGCATTGCTGACTTGAGGCTTTTTGATAAGTAAGCCAGTCCTCTTCACCCCCATGAAATCTCTCCTTCCCCCTCTGTCTTCCTATATAAAACTGTTTATCTTTCACTTGCTTGGCTAGAGTTACAGTAAGGTACCTTATGTTATTAGTGACTGCTGTGAATGGTACTGTTTCCCTAATTTCTTCTCAGCCTGTTTATCTTTCATACACAGGAGGGCTTCAGAATTTTTTGAATTAATTTTGTATCCAGCCACTTTGCTGAAGGTGTTTATCAACTGAAGGAGTTCACTGGTTGAATATTTGGGGTCACTCATGTATATTATCATATCATCTTCAAATAGTGTTACTTTAACTTCTTTCTTTCTGATTTGTGTCAACTTGATCTCATTTAGTTGTCTTCTTGTTCTAGCTAGGATTTCAAGTACTATTTTAAACAAATATGGAGATAATGGGCACCCTTGCCTTGTCCATGATTTCCATAGAATTGATTTAAGTTTCTCTCTGTTTAGATTGATGTAAGCTATACGCTTGCTGTATATTGTCTTTATTATGTTTGGGTATGTGCCTTACATCCCTGATCTCTCCAAAACTTTAAACATGAAAGGGGGCTGGATTTTGTCAAATGATTTTTCAACATCTAAGGAAATGATCATGTGGTTTTTCTCCTTCAGCTTGTTTATATGGTGGATTACATTGATGGATTTCCTTATATTGAACCACCTGCAGGCTTTGAAGGAAGCCTACTTAGTCATGGTTGATGGTATCTTTGATGTGATCTTGGATTACGTTTGCGAGTATTTTGTTGAGTATTTTTGCATCAATGTTCAAAAGAGAGACAGGTCTGAAGTTCTCTTTTTGTTGGGTCTTTGTGTGGTTCAGGTGTCAGGCTGCTGTGGCCTCACAGAATGAGTTTGGTAATGTTCTTTCTTTTATTTTTATTTTGTGTAATAGTTTTAAGACAATTGGAGTTAGCTCTTCTTTGAAGGTCTGGTAGAATTTTGAAGCCATCTTGCCCTGGGCTTTTTTTGTTTTGTTTTGTTTTGGTTTTATTTTTTGTAAGGGAGATTTTTGATGACTGCTTCTATTTCCTTGGGGGACGTAGAACTATTTAATCTATTTGCCTCATCTTGATTTAATTTTGGTAGACGGAATCTATCAAGAAAATTGTCCATTCTATTTAGATTTTCAAATTTTGTAGCATAGCAGGCTTTTGTAGTAGGACCGAATGATTGTTTGGATTTTCTCAGTGTTTGTAGTTATGTCCCCTTTTCAATTCTGATTTTGCTGATTTGGACAGTTTCTCTCTGCCTTTTAGTTATTTTGGCTAAGGATTTGTCAATCTTGCTGATTTTGTCAAAGAACCAGCTCTTGGTTTTATTGATTCTTTGCATTGTTTCTAATTCATTAATATCAACTCCGAGTTTGATTATTTCCAGCCGTCTACTCCTGTGGGGTGTGTCTGCTTATTTTTTCCCCCTTGGGCTTTTAGGTGTGCCATTAAGTTGCTTGTATGTGATATCTCTAACTTCTTTCTGGAGGCACTTAGTGCTATGAACTTTCCTTTTAGCATGGCTTTTGTTGTGTTCTGTAAGTCTGGGTAAGTTGTGCCTTCATTTTCATTTAATTTTAGGAAGTCTCTAATTTATTTTTTTCATTTCTTCCCCGACCAACTGTCATTGAGCAGAGAGTTGTTTAGTTTCCATCTGTGTGTGTAGGCTTTTTGTTATTTCTACTGTTGTTGAGATGTAGTTTTAGGCCATGGTGGTCTGATAGGATGCAAGAGATTATTTTGATCTTCTTGTATCTGTAGAGGCTCGCTTTGTGCCCTTCTATATGGTCAATTTTTGAGAAGGTTCCACAAGGTACTGAAAAGAAGGTATACCCTTTTGAGTTTGGATGAAAAGTTCCAAAGATATCAGTTAGGTCCATTTGACTTAGTACCTCTTTAAGTGCCATTATTTCCCTGTTTAGCTTCTGTCTAGGCCTATCTGTCCCTTGGTGAGAGTGGAGTGTTGAAGTCTCTTACTATTAAGGTGTTAGAATTGATGTGTGATTTAAGCTTTAATAATGTCACATTTACAAATGCAGGTGCTCTTGTATTTGGGGCATAGATGCTCAGAATTGTGATATCATCCTGGTGTATTTTTCCTTTGATGAGAATGAAGTGCCCCTCCTCATCTTTTTTTGATTAATTTTGGTTAAAAGTCCATTTTTATTAGATATTAGGATAGCTACTCCAGCTTTCTCAATCTCTTTGCTTGAAAAGCATTTTTTTAGCCCTTTACTCTGAGGTAATACCTGTAATTGTTGCAAAGGTGTGTTTCTTGGATGCAGCAGAATGTTGGATCTTGTTTCCACAACCATTCTGTTAGTCTGTGTCTTTTTATTGGAGAGTTGAGTCCATTGAAGTTGATAGATAATAGTGACCAATGACTGTTAGTTCCTTTTACTATGGAGTTGGTGGTGTTACTGTGTTTCTATGCTGTTTTCTTTTAAATATTGTTGTGACGTTATCTACATCCTGTGTTTTCTTGGGTGCAGTTGATTTCGTTAGATTGGAGTTTTCCTTATAGTATCTTCAGTAGAGCTAAGTTGCTATGTAGATATCTTTTAAGTTTAGTTCTGTTTTCTCTATCTATGTTGATTGAAAGTTTTTATGGATGTGATAGTCTCGGTGGTCTCTTAGAGTCTGCACAACATCTGCCCAGGCCCTTCTGCCTTTCATAGTTTTTGTTAAGAAGTCTGGTATGATTCTTATAGGTCTACATTTATATGTCACTTGGCCCTTTTCACTTGCTGCTTTTAATATTTTTTCTTTGTTCTGTAGAATTAGTGTTTTGACTATTATGTGATGTGAGGAGTTTCTTCTCTGGTCTAGTCTATTTGGTGTTCTGTAGGCCTCTTGTATATTTATGGACATATCTTTATGGACATTTCTTTATGTTGGGAAATTTTTTTCTATGATTTTCTTGAAAATATTTTTTGGACCTTGGAGACTGGAATCATCTTTTTTGTCTATTCCTATTATTCATAGATTTCATCCTTTCATGGCATCCTTGATTTCATGGATGTTTGTGTTTGGGACTTTTCTGATTTTAATTTTTTCTTTGAGATATGTGTCATTTCTGCAACTGTATCTTCAGCACCTGAAATTCTCTCTTTCATCTTTTGTATTCTGTTGGTGATGCTTACCTTTGTTTTTCCTGATCTGTTCTTCCAGTTCTCCAGCTCTAGGTTTTTCTCTGTTTGTGTTTTCGTTATTGATTCTAATTCTGTTTTCATGTTTTGCACCATTTCCTCCATCTGTTTGAATGTGGATTCCTGTCTTTCTATGATGGCTTCTATTTTTTGTTCATTTCCTCTCTATATGCCACTACTTGTGCCTCTATATGTGCCTACATATGTTTGGCTGTATTTGCCCGTATTTCTTTGAGAGCTCTGTTTGTTTATTCTTTATGTGCCTCTAATAAATGCTAAGCATAGATTTGAGATCATTTTCCTGTGTTTCCAATGAATTAAAATATACATTGATTTTTGGGGTTGCTGGTGAAGCCATGATGTCCTGGTTTTTGTTGAATGTGTTCTTATACTGATGTCTAGCCATCTGCTTATCTGTAACTGTGGCTCTTTGTTCCTGGAGTCTGTACTTCAGACTGTGTCTGTCTGTCTCTGGTATCTGGAGTATTCTTCAGGAAGATGAGAGAGGACCACCAGTTTGAGAGTCGATGTTGGTGTTTCAGCTGTAGCTAAGGGAGGAAGGTTGCAGGCGCATGCACATAATTGCAGGCATGTGCTTGGAAGTCTGCCTTGAAGGACAGGATGCTAAAGTGTGTAGATGCCTGGAAGGGTGGGAAATAACCTTGGGAGGGCATGCTGGAGCTGTTCTTGGGCTCAATGAGCATGTGCAGTTACCTTGAATGCCTCAGTGGCCTACAGGCCTGTTGAATTGTCCTCCTGGTATTCAGATCTGTCAGAAAACCAGGAACTGTTTGCCTGGACTCCACTGGTAGACCCACAGAACAGGGGCTTCAATGTTATCCCAAGGATCGTTATGTTGCCCAAACTGGGGGTACAGGTATGAGGGATCTGATGTATGGCTGATTGTTTAGAGGGATCCTGGATGTAGGGCTCTACAGACACTTACTTGAAGACACACTTACTTGCTTGCAGGCCTAATTGGAAAGTGCAAGGGTTCCCCTTGTTCTCTACTCTCAGATTTGGGCCCGCAGAGGTAAATGAGAGTGTAGGAGATCAGTCTGCTCAGTGGTGTTCACTGTTTGGCTTCTGAGGCCGGGAAACCCATACTTGGAGCAGCTGCTCCTGCTGTCACAATCAGGGAGCAGGAAGGCCTTCTCAGTGTTGTCATTGAGCCTGGAGGCTCCTGCTAATGCTAGCTGTAGCCAGCCATAGCTGCAGACCTGGGAGGCCCGTACTGCTGCCACCTCTGCTGTCTTAGTCACCAAGTGTGGAGGTTCTTGCTTGGGGCAACCACTGCTGCCTCTGCTGAGCAGTGGGGCTACTCTTGGAGTAGCAGCCACTGCCTGCTGCCTCTGCTGACCAGAGAGGCCTGTGCTTGGGACAAGGGAAGTGCAGGGGGGTTGAATATTCACCACTCGCAGTCCCCAGAGACACCCACAGGTGACATGGATCCAAACTGTTCCAGCTCACAGGTTGTCCCCTCTTGACCAGGAAGCCTCCATGTCAATGTTCTGGGTTCAGCTGCTCCTGCACTCACCAATTTCGGATCCTGTGCTCCTCAGATATGGTGAATGTTTGTTGCTGCCATCTTGTATTCTCTCCCACGATGGAGGATCTTAATGGGTATAATAACACAAAGGAATTATAAGGCAGAGCCAAGATCAACATAAGCACATATTAACATAATGGTGATAAGATGTTTTTATCATGCTTAAGCTGAGACACAAGCAATAAAGATCTGGCTGAATGTTTGTCTCCATTTGGGAACATTAAAGACTACACGAATTTAAAAGTGATCCAGTTACTGGCAGCTCAAGAAGATCTTGATTTGTGCTTTTCAAAGATCCATGTCAGCTATCACCAGAATGATGAAAATGTTTTCTTGGGCATTCTTATCAAGCCATATTAAATTGTGTGGTATGAGTTCTTATGAAAACTTATACTAGTAAGTCCCACTTCTAATGTCAGTTAAGTAGTTTAACCATTTCTATTTTCAGACATGAAAATGGAGTAGTGGAAAAAAAAACAATGCTTAAATCTTTGAGTTGTTAATGTTATTGTCACAGATGCTAATTTTAAATTATTTCTACAATGCTGAGTCTTTTACTTTACTTTAAAATTTGTGTATGATCTTTAAAAAGAGTTTAAGAATCAGTATTTTACCTAATATTTATAATGAGAGTTCACTAACACTAGCACTGAGAACATTTTTAGAATCTAAATATTAAAAATATATTCATAAGCATGATGAAATCTAATTAGATAAATATAGCTCTCTCTGCCCTAGAGCTTACTATGTACACCAGCTACCCTTTGACTCACAGAAATCCTCCTGTGTCTGCCTCTTGAATAGTGAGGATAAGGTATGGGCCACCATGCCTGGATAAATGCTAATGTTTTACAGTCTTTAAATCTCTCAATTTCTGTTTATGTTCTGTGGCTTTATTGTATCTTCGTTTACCGATTCACAGTGGTTTTACACAGAACTGAATGCTTTGACTGAACAGATAGGTCCTTTCATTGCCAAGACAGGGGAAGTCATCTTGGCCCAGCCTCACTCAGAACAACTTGTGAGGAGCAGCAGCCTGGCTAGTGTACAAGACATATGGAGATTGGTATAGCCCATGAATACAGGCTTTTATGGTCATGAAACTCAAGGATTACCTTTAGCCTAGCACAATAGAAGTCCCTGATACCAAGCCTCTCTAAAAAGAAGCCAGCACCCTGATATTGTCTAGGGCTTACATCATGACCCTTGCTGCATATCCACTAAAGTTCTGAAAAAGGGTAAGTGGGCACACGCTCACAGCTAAAACATATTATAGCCAGGGATCTACTAAAGAGAGCTGTGTGCCCACATCAACAGTTGCTCCATCCCGCTTTCCACATTCTTCCATCCAAGCTACCCTGCCCTTCCTCCTGCAGCAGTGGTTTTCAACATTCCTAATGCTGTGACCATTTAATACAGTTCCTCATGTTGTAGTGACCCCCAACCATAAAATTATTCTCGTTGCTACTTTATAATTTTCCTTTCCTACTGTTAAAATTATTTTCAGTCCTACTTTATAACTGTAATTTTCCTATTGTTATGAATCATGATGTGATTATCTGATATGTAGGATATCTGATATGTGACTGCAAAGGGGTCGGCACTGACAGGTTGAGAAATGCTAGCCTAAGGCTTGTTGCAGTTCTACAGTCACTGTGTTCTTAGGACTGCCTTTGATCTGTAGCCTCTGAGGGCTCAGCTTATTTGGTTAATGAGCATTGCTTCTTAGAATTGTTCAGCCTTCACTCCTTGTCAGATACCTCACTGATAACCCTGAATCCCTCCAGCTACTTGCCCTGAAAATTCTATTGAAATGTGTTCATGCCTGTGATTCTCTGATTAAGAATGAAGAGGTCATGGCTGGCTGAAGATCTGATAACTCCAAACTCAATAAAACCTACCCCATCTTTCATGACTCTGCCTAGTGTCCATTTTCTTTTTTTCCAACCCATTATCCCACAGAACCAATATGAGTACTTCAAAAATCACTAAGCTCTAATGCTTTCCCTTGTTTGCTTTTCACTAAACCACAGAAATCAATTATAACCGCTCACTAGGAGTGCCCTTTATGCAACCAGCCAGTGAGGCCAATAATCACACTTACTCAGATTCACTTCCACCCTTCAACTCTGTAATTTTTTCATTCGGGTTCATTCTTATCACTATCAGTCCCATTATGCTTCAATTCACATACCCACTTTGAGGTATATTAATTAATGTTCCTATTTCTCTCCTGAATTTACAAGGGCAAAGCACCTATACCAACACAAAATTAATCTAATAGATAAGTGTGATGGTGATTTTCAATTTTTAACTTGCTTAGACTAAAAGAAATTCTCAAACATGTATGAAATTCTCAAAGAACTAATAATACATAAAGATTTATTCATACTATGCTAGAAAAACTATTCAAAATATCCTAGTTTGCTTGATTACTTGCTCTTCTCATAATTTCACACAATGGGTGAGAAATGCATCTTATGCTTAGCTATGGATTTAAATTTTAAATCACTGAAGTTAAAAATCATCAAATCAGCCTGGAGATGGTGGCATATCCCTTTAATCCCAGAATGTGGGAAGCAGAGGCATTTGGATCTTTGTGAGTTCAAGGCCAGCCTAGTCTACAAAGTGAGTTCCAGGACAGCCAGAGCTGCACAGAGAAACCCTGTCTCAAGAAAACAGAAGCAGACGCAGCAACAACAATAATAACAGCAAAACACATCAACTTAAAAAAACTCAGACAAAGAATCCTACTCTGTGTCTCACCAACCTCTAGACTGAAATTCAGAGACCCTTGCTGCTTTAGCCAGACAACCACTGTGATGGAGCCAGTGGCTATGGTTCAGAAGCTGCTGTTCTCTAATCATAGACCCAGCAGAAGTTGGGACTTGGCATGCTCTAATGATTTAGTTCCATCCTCTGTGCACAACTATACAACATAAAGATGATTTTTTTTAAAACTAAGATTTTTGAAATTTCTAAAACATTAATATCAGACTGTAGGAAGATTGAAACATGAATCGTTTACTGGAAATTTACGTTAGCTATGTCTGCTGTGGGTCTTCCTTTTATAGTAAGTCAATTTTCTATATTGAAAATGGTTTTTAATTGATTGGAGATGCTTAATTTTTTTAAATCTGTATCTGCATCTTTACTGGTAGATTACCCTTAGGATAATCATAGAGTGAAAATGATGTTTAGTTAGGGGTTCTATTGCTGTGATAAAACACAATGATCAAAAGCAGGTTGGAGAAGAAAAGGTTTGTTTGGCTTACACTTTTGTATTCCTGTTTATCACTGAAGGAAGTCAGGACCAGAACTCAAACAAGAGAAGAACCTGGAGGTAGGAGCTGATGCAGAGACAATGAAGGGGTGCTTTTTACTGGCCTCCTGGCTTGCTTCTCCTGACTAGATCAGCCTGGTTTCTTATAGAACCCAGGACCACCAGCCCATGGATGGAACCACCTGTAATGGGCTGGCCCCTTCCATATCAATCACTAATTAAGAAAATGTCTTACAAATGTTTCTTATGGAGGTATTTTCTTAACGGAGGCTTCCTCCTTTCTGATAACTCTAGCTTGTGAAATTGACAGAAAACTAGCCAGCACAATTGACCCTTTATCACCTTGACACAAATACAACACTGTTAAGCCATAACCAGTCCTTTTTTGTTCTACCCCAAGATTACAAACTTATATCAACATTACAAAATAAACATTCTAAATTTTAAAAGTCTTGGTCTTTAAAAATTCAAGCACTTAAAAAATCCAGTCTCTGAACTGCCAATCAGGGACCCTGCCTGGGACTGACCTAGGCTCTCGACATATATGTTACAGTTGAGTAGTTTGAACTTCTTGTGGGACTCCTAACAGTGGGAGCAGGAGCTGTCTCTGAGTCAGTTGCCTGACTTTGGGACCTTTTCCTTCTACAGGGTTTCCTTGTCTATCCTTAATAGGAGAGGAGTTGTCTAGTCTTACTGCAACTTGATATGCCACTACTGGTTGATATCCATTGATGACAGACCAGCTCTTTCCTGAGTAAAAACAGAGGAGTGGATGGGGAGTAGGGGGAGGAGAGGGAAGAGAGTGGGAGAAGAGGAGAGAGGGAAAACTGCAGTCAGGATATAAAATGAATAAAAAATTTAAAAATCTCTTTAAAAAGTCAGTCTTTTAAAATCCAAAGTCTTTTAATATTCAATGTCTCTCAACCATGGTCTCCTGTCAAATCAAAAGTAAATTAAATACTTTCTTACTTTAAGAGGGAAGAATCAGGGTACAGTCACAATAAAAGCAAAGCAAAACTAAACTCCAAAAGTATAAATAACTCAGCACTCAATGTGTGGGATTCACTCATTATATTCTGGGCTCCTCCAAAGGGCTTGTGTCACTTAGGTGGCTCTGCCCTTTGCAGCACACACAGCTTGTCTTCTAGGCTCTGGCTGGCTCCACTCCATCATTGCTGCTGTTCTTGGTGGTCACCCCATGGTAGTGGCATTTCCAAAATTCTGGGTCCTTCTGCTGCCACTTGGCTGCACTGTAACTAAAAGTCTCTCCTAGGCTCTTTTCATGGTGCTAAGCCTCAACTTCTCTGAATGAGCCCCTTCACTCCTGGTCCTTCAACTGCCGCTGAGACTGCACCTTCACTAATAGGCTTTTATGGCTTCTCACAGTGCCAAGCCTCAGCTGCTATCCATGACCCCTTCATGCCTTCAAAACCACTACCACCAGGGGGACTCTTACACTGTCAACATTAGCTGTCAGCAATAGATACAATCTCTGCCAGTTCTGGAACAGAGCTTCTCTATGCTCTCAGGAAATGCTTCCCAGAAAATTTTACCTCAATGATGTTGGTCTGGTCTGTTCTTAATCACGATTTTCTCATCCCCAGTTACCCAGCATACATTCTCCTCCAAAAAACAAGAGTTTTACTTCAGTGGTTCTGGTCTCTTTTTAATCACGCCTAATTCTTCAGCTCCCAATGACCAGAACCACAGAATCTTCACAAAAATAACAGGTAATCTTTGCTTCCCTCTGAATTTTCACAAGCAAGGTCTGCATCTTTTTCACTGCTCTCAACATTCTTCCAAGCTCCTACAAAATAGCCCACAGAGATCGCTACGCTTAATGGCTTTTCTAGCTCAAATTTCAAAAGTCCCTTCACAATTCTCCCCCACCCCCCAAACATGTTCAGGTCAGTCACAGCAATACAGTACTATACTGTGCCAACTTGTCTTAGTTAGGGTTACCATTGCAGTGATAAAACATCTTGACCAAAGCTAATTGGAGAGAAAAGGGTTTATTTAGCTTATACTTCCTATCACTGTTCATCATCAGAGGAAGTCAGGACAGGAACTCAAACAGGGCAAAAATGTGGAGGCAGGAGCTGACGCAGAAGTCATGGATGGGTGTTGCTTACTAGCTTGCTCAGCCTGGTGTCTTATAGAACCCAGGACCACCAGCTCAGGGATACTACCACCCACTATGTGCTGGGCCTTCCTCCATCAATCATCATTAATTAAGAAAATGTTTGCAGGCTTGCCTATATAACCTGATCTATGGAGAAACAGGAGATGTTCAAGGTAGGGTAACTGGAAGAGGAGAAAGTGAGTGAAAGAAGAGGAAAGTGATGCAGTTCTTCAATTAAAGACATATTGAAAAAATGCTCTTCACAAATAAGTCTGTGGTATTTAAAGTCTTTCGGGAGAGGCTGAAGCCCCCATGAACTTTCCTCCGTGCCCTTGTCTGGGGTGGCAGTGATGACAATGGTAGCAGGACTGCCTTATCTTCTAGTTGAGGTTTTCCAGATAATCTTCTCTGGGAAGCAAAGGCCTCTTCAGAAGATGTGCCAAAGGCTGGATCATCCATCACCCATGGACGTGCTAGTAGCCACAAAGGACACACCATGTTGACTGCTGAAGCATGGCACCCCTCACTATTTGTGGCATTGCCCCATGTCAGGAGCCTACTTATCTGACTGGATAGTATATCTTGCAGCAAGCTTGTCAGGAAACTACATAGTAGGTCCTGCTCAGCAACAGGCTGAACAGTCACCACAGAATGTCTTTAGGCCTAAAATCATCCTGTTTCTTTAACAAAGGAGATTTAGGGGGCTGGAGAGATGGCTCAGTTGTTCAGAGGACTTGTTGCACAATCATGAGGACCAGATATGGCATTCTAGCTGAGCATAGAATATGCCCATAGAATATGGCATAGAATATGGCATACCTAACTGGGCAGGCATACTGAAAATACCTGTAACCCTAGCTCCAAGGAATCCAACATCCTCTCTGGCCTGTGCATGTGCACACAGTAACACATACTCATACTACTCATCTGTGTATGTTTCTTCTTACAGACACATACACACTTGTGTAAAGAAAAGAAATCCTTAAAATGGAAAACCAGGAAGTTTTGAAGATACCTCTGAGAGCAAAGGGGTCTCTGAACACCATCTCCTCACTGATGCCACACTCTGAGCTTTTGGAAAAGTAAAATAATCCTCAATGATATTTCATGAGATGTACACATCTCAGCTCTGATTCCTGGAAAGAATTTGTCTGTAATACCCCAAACCCACAATCTCGGTGGCCTAGTTGGTCTATTTATCTGTCAAATCAGAAATTATTGCATTCCAAAATGAATCTCCCTGATTGAAACTGTATCTCACTGACCTATCACTCCTTATTTCCATCACCAAGCAGCTGGCTCAGTTACCCAGATAAACATCACGAGTAAGCAAATAGAATCTTATCATGGCTGAGGTTGTCTCTTCAAGGACACAGTTCAATTAGCCATGATTATGTTCTCTCTCTCTTTCTCTCTCTCTCTGTGTTTGTGTATGTATGATTTGTGTACGTGTGTTTAAGCTCAGGCACATACGTGCACAGCACACCTATAAAAGTCAGAGTCTCCTTTTAAATTTCTATTTATTGATTTATTATTTTATTTGGGGGTCAGGCTTTTGTAGGACACGCATACCATGGTGCACATATGGAGGTCAAAGGACAACTTTTTAGAGTCAGTTCACTCTTTTCATTGTGGATTCCAGGGATCAAAATCAAGTCACCTTTTAACTGCTGAGCCAGGGGCTTTTTTGTTATTTATCTCTGTGCATGCCAGGCTAATTGGCCAGATAGCTTCTGATGATTTCCTTTCTTCACCTTCTTTTTTACCATAAGTGCATAGCAAGTGAAATGTGGACTATAACACCCAGCTTTACATGGGTTTTAGGGTTTCAAACAGAACCATCTCCCTAGATTCCTGCTTTGTACTTTTTCTCCCATGCAGTCCTTGGAGTGTAACAGAAAAAAAAAACCTGGATGTCATACAGGTAGCCTGTCTAGTTCTTTGACAGTTCTTTTACTCAAGGCAGCCAGGGCAACAAGTGACAATCCACCAGTGGTCACCTCCGAGGTCAAGTTGCCCTGTCCCCCAAAACTTTTGCTTAAGTTCAGGAAAATAAATGTCAGTGGGAGTGCGTCCAGTAACCATTTAAAGACCTCATCATTACTTCTCAGCAATTCTAACAGATTTCAATAGTGCTTAAATCAACATTTTTTTCTCACCTCCAGATCTGATCAAAATCTTCAGAGGGCAGAAATAGAGAAAAATAGGGAGCTTATGTAATTATTAAGAATTTTTAAATGTCTGCCAAGTTTAAAATGATTTTCTTATAATACTTAGATGCTAGAGACATACTTAATATTAGTGTGGGTGAATAAGAGCTATTGGGCAGAAATTATTAGGCAGAAATCAACCTAATTCTCCATGAAACCTCCCTCCTCCTTAGAGAAAGACAATCAAGTGAAAGGAAAATACTTTTAAATTAAAAGGATATCTTTCGAGCATCTATAATGAGTAATGCATTTTAAATAATGGAAAAAATATGAAAGTAAGTAGGTATGGTGGTGCAGACCTGTAATCCCTACTCTCAGAGTATTAAAGGAGGAAGATCATGAGTTTGAGGCCAACCTTGGCTATGAAATAAAAACCAGGCTAATACTGAGCACAGAGGTACTCTATCTCAAAAAAAAAAAAAAAAAAAAAAAAGCAGTGTATGTGAAAATGTCAAAGTTAAACCCGTTACTTGAGGGCTAAGTTAAAAAAAATTGATAATGGCAAGATAGGAAAATAAAATTTGGAGCAAAGAAGGATTTAGGGATTAAGAATTAACTTAAGGCTTTTGACAATGAGATAGGTCTGTTTCTAGCATCATCTCTGTTCTGCTTCAATGCGCATCAAAGCCTTCGTATATGGAAAGCTAGCCACTAGGTGAGAACATGCCCTTACATTTGGAATACTGTCCAAACAGGACAAAGTAGATGCGGGAAATTCAACAGCCGAGCTTTGCAAGGACAAGGTAAGCAAGTCCTTTATAATTCCTGCTTCACAGAAAAGGTCTGTCAAATTAGGAATAGTGATTCCTCAAGACCCAGTTATACCACTCTTAGGCATATATCCAAAAGATGCTCAAGTACACAACAAGGACATTTGCTCAACTATGTTCGTAGCTGCTTTATTTGTAATAGCCAGAACCTGGAAACAACCCAGATGTCCCTCAGTTGAGGAATGGATACAGAAATTGTGGTACTTTTACACAATGGAATACTACTCAGCAATTAAAAAGGAGGAAATC
>CM053742.1:58636994-58708060 GCA_028658305.1 Pachyuromys duprasi | reverse complement strand
TTTAAGTGTTTTTCTGCCATTCTATAATCCTCTACAGTCAGTTCTCTTTTCAGTTCCATACCCCATTTTTTAATTGGATTATTTGGTTTCTTGCTTTTTAACTTCTTGAGTTCTTTATATATACTGGATATTAGCCCTCTGTCAGAAGTAGGATTGGTAATGATCCTTTCCCAATCTGTTGGCTGTCGTTTCGTTCGGATGACAGTGTCCTTTGCTTTACAGAAGCTTTTCAGCTTCATGAAGTCCCACTCTTTGATTGTTGATCTTAGAGCCTGTGCTGTTGGTGTTCTATTCAGGAAGTAATCTCCTGTGCCAGTGAGTTCTAGGGTGTTTCCCACTTTTTCTTCTAAACAGTTTAGTGTGTCTGGTTTTATGTTGAGGTCTTTGATCCACTTGACTTTAGCTTTGTGCAAGGTGATAAATATGGATCTATTTTCATTTTTCTGCATACAGATATCCAGTTGGACCAGCACCATTTGTTGAAGATGCTGTCTTTTTTCCATTGAATGGTTTTATTTTTTTACATTAATTACATTTTATTTGCTTTCTATCCCAGCTGTAGCCTCCTCTCTCATTCCTCCCAATACCACCCTCCCTCCCTCATCTCCTCCCATTCCCTTCTCCAAGTCCACTGACAGGGGAGGTCATCCTCCCCTTCCATCTGACCCTAGCTTATCAGGTCTCATCAAGACTGACTGCAATGTCCTTCTCTATGGCCTGGCAAGGCTGCTCCTCCCTTGGTTGGGGGGGGAGTCAAAGAGCTAGCTGCTGAGTTCCTGTCAGAGACAGTCCCTGTTCCCCTTACTAGGGAAACCCACTTGGATACTGAGCTGCCATGGGCTACATCTGAGCAGGAATTCTAGGTTATATCCATACATGGTCCTTGGTTGGAGTATCAGTCTCAGAAAAGACCCCTGTGCCCAGATATTTTGGTTCTGTTGCTCTCCTTGGAGCTCCTATTCTCTCCAGGTCTTACTAACTCCCCCTTCCTTAATACAATTCCCTACACTCTGCCCAAAGTTTGGTTATGAGTCTCAGCATCTGCTTTCATACACTGCTTAGGTGGAGTCTTTCAGATGCCCTCTGTGGTAGACTCCTGCCCTGTTTCTTTGGAAATCAACCTGGCGCTTTCTCAGACAATTAGGAATAGTGCTTCCTTGAGATCCAGCTATACCACTCCTAGGCATATATCCAAAATATGCTCAAGTACACAACAAGGACATTTCACTGCAGTTTTATTCATAATAGCCTGAACCTGGAAACAACACAGATGTCCCTCAACGGAGGAATGGATACAGAAATTGTGGTACATTTACACAATGGAATACTACTCAGTAATTAAATCAAGGAAATCATAAATTTGCAGGCAAGTGGTGGGATCTAGAAAAGACCATCTTGAGTGAGGTATCCCAAAAGCAGAAAGACACATATGCTATATACTCACTTATAATTGGATATTAGACATACAATATAGGATAAACATACTAAAATCTGTAAACCTAAAGAAGATAAACAAGGAGGATCCTGGGTAAGGTGATCAATCCTCACTTAGAAAGACAAATGGGATGGACATTGGAAGAAAGAGTTAATTTCTTTTTTTTTTTTATACAATGAACATTTTTATTAAGACTATCAGAGATATACATTAAAGACAAAATATTCTAACAAATAATGTTGGATAACAACATATTCACACTTAAATACTTAACTAAGCCTATTTTCATAGCATACATAAAAATCTACTCCAAACAGTAATGATTTAAGATCAAATAACATAAAATTCATAGATAGACAAAATAAAATTCCAAGACAAAATTGAACATAAATCTTCTGTACATAAAAGAAAACAGTCTGTGGAACAAAGAGGCAGCCAATAAGATGGGACATAATATTTGCTAATTATGTGCATGGTAATAGGATAATATTAAAGACAGAAATAAAAATTTAGAGAAAACAGAAAGCTTGTATGAACAAAAATCTTACATAATTATTCCTCAAAGAAAAGACTAATGATATACATTTTTTAAAAATTCTGAACATCATTAATCAAAACAGATGTACTAATTGAAATAACAAGAGATTGCTTCATACCTATTACAATAAGAATTATTTTTAAATATAACTAGTGTTGGGAAGGATATAGCAAAATGGTACATTTTCTTTAATGTTGGTGAATCTGGAAAATGTTGTAGATACTACAAAATAATATAGTTGAGTTGAGAAGATAGTCTTGCAAAAGTAACTTTGGTTGTCATCACAAAAGCTTACTGCTGAGTATGCTCACCCTTTCTAAGTAAGAGTTAATTTCTTAAATAACCAGAAAATCAGAAGAAATTTGTGGAGACTAAGCAAATCTCTACTCTTAGAGGAATAAGACATCTGTGATAAATAATTGAAGACATATGAAACCTGTTTGTCCTCCATTATGTCAGAGCAGAAAGTGTATGTGGGAATGTGGATAATATATTGTTCTTAGAGAAAGAGTTAAGCTAAGTTTCTCTAAAGAATACAGATTATGTCTTCTGAAGAAACAGATAGTAAAACAGGGAAATGAAAGCCATACTAAGGAAGAAGTAAATGAAGACAGCACAAACAATACATCATTTACAGATGAGCTATTTTTTTAAAATTTGGAAATGTGTATACGACTCATCAAAGCTTTTGAAAGTTTGTAAAGTAAAATTTCTGTGTCCATTTCTCAAAGATTCTTATTTGGTACTATTTAGTAGGTCCCAGGAAGTGGAATTTTAACTATACTATACACCTATACATACCACCACCACCAATACCAACAAGTATGTGATCTGTACTTAAATTTGAGAAATGCTGTATCCTCAGTAAAATGTTGGAATTATAGCTAGCAAAAATTTTGCATACACCTCTAGGCAGTTTCTTTGTATTCAAAGTACTGGAAAAGAACTAAGCACCTAGGTCATGTGCATGTACCCTGCCTGTTAGAAATGGTGGGTAAAAGTGCTTGGTTCATCTTGGCATGTAAGGAAAGAAATAGCACCTTTATCTTTTACCAAGATGCACAGGATGGCCAGCTCCAATAGGGTGGAGCTTCAGATGATATGTGGCCATTTATTTCCTACCATTATCCCAATCAAAACACTCTTTATCTCTTTTGTTATATCAGTCAATCCTGCTACTAAGGTAGATGTTACTATTACCTATCTTACAGATATGAAAATGTGAGGCAAAGGAAGTGAAATAACTTTTCTAAGGCCTTTCTGATCATAAACACTGATTTCCAGGTAGGGGAGGTTGTCATATGTTGGGTACTGTTGCTGTTTGTGTTTCTTTCCCCTTTTGGCTTTTATTTATTTTTATTTAATGTGTATGTGTGCATAAACATTTGGCATATATTTATACAAAGCTCCTATGAAACCATGATTAAGTTGTTGACAGCATGAGGCTCTAGGCTGGGAAGCCTAGTTGATACACTATTTTGATATTAGTTAGTGCTACTATGTGTGATCAATAGCCCAGAAACTGATATGGATTTAACAGCTGAGCCTCAGAGACATTAGGATAATTCAGAGAAGATCACTGAATAGAAATGAGTAACAGGACCCATCCTTTATGGAGGATGAAGGGGTTTTAGTTGTATTTTGAAGGAAAAGGAAGCTTGAAATCAGAAAAAAAGGTGCGGTACCCAATAACTATCCCAAAGATAATCAGGTCTTAATCACTGGGACCTATGGGTGTTATCTTCACAAAAGAAGGTATTTTACAGATATTATTAAGGGTCCTGAGGCAGAGACATTATCCTGGATTATTGACTGGTACCTAAAAAATCACAAGTATTCTTACAAACGAAAAGCAGAGGGAGGTCTAGGGACAGAAAGAAGATGAAAACGTTAATGGGGGAATGAGGCAAGAACATCAAGATTGCCAGGAGCATCTATTGGCTGGTGGAGTTACAGAAGTGAGTTCTTCCCTGGAAACTTCAAACGGATCTGGATCTGTTGATAGCATGAATTCAGCCTCATTTTGGAATTTCAACATCCCATAACTATGGGAAAATACATTTCTGTTATTCTAAGGCTCTTACATTGGAAACCAGTAAAGAAGATGGGATGGGGAAAGGAGTGAAGTCGAGTGTGTAGCACCTTGAGAAGGATTATTAATAAGGTGATTTTATGGAAAATTGAATACCCCAGTTTAGTTTGACTGGAAGACTTACGTAAGGGAAAAGCATAGAGGTAAGACTGGCAATTGCCAAGAAACACACAAACAGGTGCTGGAGAGATGGTTCAGTGGTTTAGAGCACTGGCTGGTCTTCCAGAGAACCAGAGTTCAAGTTCCACAACTACAAGATGGCTAACAACTGTAACTGTAGTCCCAGGGGAATCCTTCGCCATCTTCTGGCTTCTTTGGGTACTGCATGCATGTGGTGCATAGTCATAGAAGCAGGCAAAACACCCATACATGTAAAATAAAATCTTAAAAATTTTAAATTGCCATCGCCAGAGTGCAGGGAATCATATGAAAAAAGGGAGAGTTAGTAAGACTTGGCGATGACAAGAGCTCCACAAAGACCAAACAGATCAGGGCACAGGGGTCTTCTATGAGACTGTTTCTCCAACCGAGGACCATGTATGGATACAAAACACCCCTGCTCTGGTGTGGCCCATGGCAGCTCAGTACCCAACTGGGTACCCTAGTAAGGGGAACAGGGACTATTTCTGTCATGAACTCAATGGCTGGCTTGTCGACTGTCCCCCCTGTTCCCCACCCCGAGGGAGGAGCAGCCTAACTAGATCCCAGAAGAGGACATTGCAGCCAGCCCTGAAGAGACATGATAAGCTAGGGTCAGATGGAAGGGGGGGAGGCTCTCCATTATCAGTGGACTTGGAGGGGGGCAGGGAGAAGATGAGGGAGGGATGGGGAGAGTGGGAGGGAATGAGGGAGGGGTCTACAGCTGGGATACAAAGTATATAACCTGTGATTAATATAAAAATAAATAAATTACTTAAAAATTTAAAATTAAAATTCACTGATGTTGATGTCATTTAGGTTTTTGATTCAGTAAACTCCTGTATTCTGGTGCCATATTTAGTTTTGTTCTCTACCATATTGTCAAGTTTCAGAGTAGAGGCCCAAAATAAAACAGGCAGTGATCTGTGCTTATTAGATGGATGAGTCAGTACCTAAAGTGTAGAACCAAGAACATGCTCATGGATTTACTATAGGACACCAAATTTAAAGAGAAAGCTGGTATCCTAAAACAGTATTTTACAATTTTACCACAAATGTGAGAAAAGGCCAGAAATAAAACAAAATGATCAATGATGGAACAAAATAAGCAACCATTTTTCATCATGACTGCTCATACTATAAATGTGGCTGAAGCATGTTTGCATTGATTTATATCTTGGTACCATGGTTTTGAAGGAGCAGTGGCAAAGCATTGAGTATTTGTTAAGAAAGGAAAGAAAATAAATAAGCTATCAGGGTTGTTCAGCTGGTAAGAGTGATTACTGTGCAAGCTTGATGACTTACGTTCAATACCCAGACACATAATGAAAGGAAGCAACCACTCCCAAAAGAGGTTCTTTGATTCCCCACACACATTTCCATAACACACATTTGCCCATGTGTGCATGTGTGTGCACACACACACACCTCACACACATATATATAAATAAATATAAATATATATAATTTTATAAAAAGAAAAGAAAGCCAGCTAAAGCCCAGGTACACATAAATAATGATTAAAAAATTCTAGATGCTTAATTCAGGGAAACTGTGAGAACAATGGATACATGAAAGCCTACTGCTATGTTGAGGAAGGATTGCATCATTGTACCCTCTTGCTTCTCCTGTCCCACAACAGACACCAGAATATTTCCCCCACTTACTGAGACAATATATTTCAGTTGATTTAAAGTAGGAAATGAAACTGTAAAGATACCATTATGTTAACAAACTTGCAGGCTATATATAAAATTTAGGGAGCTATTTTATTTCTAAAATGAAACCTTATTTTAACTCCTTTTACTATCAAAGTAAGCGAGGCTTTATTTTTTGACACAGGTTTCATTCTGTATACTAGTCTGAGCTCAAACTCACAGAGATCCCCTTGCCTCTGCCACGTGGGGTTAAATGCATGTACCTCTACCCCCAGAAAGATAAACAGACCTTTTACAGACTTTGATAATAAAGCTTTAAGAAAAATTGAGCAAGCTATGAGTATTTCACATTCATTGGCACAAACTATAAAACAATAATTTTCATGCAAACATTATATAACCTACACATTCATCTCAACAATGTTTTGCAGCATTTAGAACAATTATAAGGCATTATATTATCAAAAAAAGTGAATTGCTTTGCTCCTTAGGAAAAAAATCATACATTTAAAAATAGGATTCGTTAGTATTCCAGTACGGAATGACTTCCTCTTTATTATTGATTTTTAAGTTAGCATACAAAATGTTGGTTTTTGTTGTGGAGTTTTTATAGATGCATATGAACTTTGTTAATATTTGTAGCCCCGTTCCCTTGTCTGGTTTCCCTTTCAAGTGGCCTTATTCATTCACAGAATTATTTCAGCTTTCATGTTCTCTGTGTGTGTGTCTGTCTGTCTGTCTGTGTGTGCACCCATGGATATGTGCACACATGAGTTCAGGTGTGTTTAAATCTAGATTCACATGTGAAGGAGAGCATGTCAGTTTCATCTTTTATTCTCCCCATTACACTGTCTAGCTCCTCCTTCCCCCAGATTCCTAAATGCAATAAGATTCCATAAGAGTCCATCTCACACTAATCAGAAGGACTACCGTTCACGAAACAAGGGATAGATACTAGATATGAGGATAGGGCTGAAGACATTGATCTTTATACACTACTTGTAAGAATGTAAATTAAACAGCCTCTACAGTAATTCAGTCAGTATTGGAGTTTCCTCAAAATCTAAAAATTGGATGACCCTATAACCCAGTGATAGCGCTCCTGTGAATACATCTGAGAGAATCTCAAATCAGTATGCTTCCAAGATGTTTGCTCATCCATGTTTATTTGTATTATTCAAGATATGAAACCAGCAGCCTATTCATAGACAATTGGATAAGAAAATGTGTCATATATGCACCCTTTTGTTATTTTTGGCCATAAGGAAAAATAAAATGATGTCATTAACAGGAAAACTGTATATGGTATGAAAGTAGAAGAGGGTCTATCTGGAAGAAGAGCAATGTCTTCATAAACAGACTTACTGAATACTGTGTGTGTGGGTTGAATATTTTTCCTTTTAAACTTCATACTTCCTGGCAAGCAACCTATTTTTTTGGAGGCTTTTTACCATCCTCAAAGGAAAAAGTTGTACTCTTTTAGAAGAAAGTTCAACAAAAACCAAATCTACCTTCAATATCTAAGGTCATACCTAGTACCAACATATATGGGTGTTAAGAGGTTCCAGATTTTGTGGTTTCAAAAGAAGAGCTTTCTGATGAAGAACATGCTTTAAATAATAGAAAGAGCTAATTTTGAAGCCATTATTCAGAAGCTGAATACCTAGGACTTCAGAAATTATAGAGATTTCGAAAATAGCTAAGAGAACACATAAAGTCCATAGTTCTTAAATGTATGTATATAAGCTATATTAGAATTGTTCAGAGGACTTATTTAAAAATACAGATCTCTGAGCCCTACTACAGGGATTTCAAGGTCACAAAACAGGAACTTGTAGTTTCGATAAGTCCTCTATGTAATTTGATGTGCAATTAGTTTGGAAATCACTAGATTAGATAACCTTTAACCTGCATGTTCAAAGCAACAATTGCTGAAGTGAATTCTAAAGAGGTGAGATGAAAATGAGCTTTCTGCTTTGTAGGACTCCAAAGGATAGAGGACCTGAAATAAAGAGCAAGATATAGGACATTGGATTTTATTTTGCAGGATCCAGAAACCTTGAAGGAAACTGAAGCATAGTAATCAGTCTCACTCAGTCCATGCCTAATTTATCCTCTTAGAGTAAATAATACCTTTTTATGAGACTTAGATTCTTATGTCCATCCTTTAGACAAACCAGGATTAACTAATAAAAATATGAAGTGTTCATATAAAAATGGACTGGGACAAATAAGAATGAGATATTTTCATTTTTCCTTTTAAAACATACAAAAAGAGAAGACTGTATAGTGATTTAGTGTACATACCCATTGAGCAGCTTCAATTCATTTTCAGTCTTGTTGTTTCTAAGCCTCCCTTTCCACAACCATTTCTATATTGCTTTAAATAAGTATCAGATGTCAGTCATATCACAAAATCTATATGCACTTCAGTAAAGCCATTAAAAGATGAATTTTCTTTCTAAAGTATTACCACAATATCGTTATGACAACTGAAATAAAATTTACAGCTATTAATAGCAAAAATATAGAGCCTAGTGTTAAAATTTCCCTTCTATGTTATAGTTTTAAAATTTATATTTAAATAAAAATGTCGATACTCTGGAAAAGGGAATAACTTTAAAATAGCTTGACATATTACTTAGAACATTGTAACTGTTGTTTTAATGGTATGCAAAGTACAAGGGAGATGATGTTTAGTTTAAAGAGGCCTCCAGGATGTTATTTAGGTTTCTTATGCTCTTCAAATTTGTTAAAGATTACTCTTCCACATCTTTTATTCTCTTCCTAGTATATTTAGGTCTAACGTTATGGAGCTTAAAAACACATACGATATTGTTGACATTTTGTGTAACCTACAATTAAAGAGGTTTTAGAATGCTTTCTGATTTGTGCAATAACGACAATGAATTTAACCAGTCTCAAAAGAAATTTCATACACATTAGCATTAAAATATTTATTTTTTACATGTCTTGGGTGATTTTATTAATACTCAGACTCTGAACAATGCTAAAGTCATAGAAGCAAAGAGTATATTATCTGTCACTAAATTCATATAAAATGAGAACATTAGGAAATAGAAAGCAATTAGCTAATAGATACAAAATCCTAGTCAGACAGCAAGAATAATTTCTGCCATTTTATAGAAGGATATAGTTAATTACGTGCTACTAGATAATTTTAAAAAGTTATAAAGTAGGAATTTAAGTGTTCTTGTAATAGATATAAAATATTTAAGATAAGGTATGCTTAAATATCTTGAGATAGTTAAGGCATAACCTCATGTTTACTAGGCATTGAAATATTTCAATCTACCCTTTAGTAATATGTAATCGGTAATCTATTCCTGTTTCTATACATTTCCTTATTGTGAGTACTCCATATGAATCCTATAAAATGAAATATTTATAACTGGCTTCTTTTCACTTAGTAGGATATTTTATAAGTTCATACATTCATGGCATTTGTGAGCACTTTATTCTTTTTGTGTCTTCATATTCCATTGTGGAGATATATTGCATTTTATAAGTCACTCACTACCTTAGAATTGCAGTTACAGACAGTGAGCCACCATGTGGGTGCTGAGAACTGAACCAACAAGTATTCTCACTACCAAACCATCTCTCCAAGCCTTTGACCTGAATTTTTATTATAGCTATTCTAGTAGGTGTGGTGTAGTATTTTACTGTGAATTCAAATTGTATTCTCTTGATGATATATGATGCCAAGTATTTTCCATACATTCACTAATAATTTGTACTTCTATTGGAAAAAGAATACTCAGATTATCTGCTAATCTTTATTCATCTATTTTTGAAAACTTCAAGTTCTTTTGTTTGTTTTGAGACAGGCTCTCTGTATGTAACCCTGTAACTCTAGCTGGCGTGATTGAGGTCCAACTGCTGCTGCCTCCCAAAATGTAGAATCAAAGACATGCTACCATGCTCAGTAGATTCCATTTTAAAAACATTTTATGTACTATTATTATCATTATCAGTGTGTGTGTCTGTGTGTTTGTGTACTGCAGGCATCTGTTCGTGTGAGTGAGTGCACAATATATGTGTGTGAAGGCCAGAGGTTGACCCCAACTGAATTTCTTGACTGCTTTCAGTGTTATTTTTTGAATCAGGATCTGTCACTAAGCCTGGAGATAACGGACTGGCTGGTCAATGAATTCTCAGGAAGTACCAGTTTTGGACATCCACTTCATTTTTCACGGGTGCTAGGAATCTGATTTTAGGCATTCATTCTTTCATGCCCTGAACTTTATGATGAGCTATCTCCCCAGTCCCTAGATAGTGTTTTTTTCCCCAAAGGCATAGGTAAATTTAATGTCCAATATATTTCTGTGCTGTTAATAATACTAAGATTCCTTTATTATTCAGTAAAGTCTGAGACACTTCTTTGTTTACAGATAAGTACCTATGATTATCACAGTATTACTTTTTCCCACAATTACAAATTAGAAAATTAAAACAATATGATATGAAGTAATGAGCAAACCTAGTTTTTAAACTTTGTGTTGGTGATGCTGTACAAATCAGTCAGTGTACTGTGGAGGTGCCTATCTCAGACAGCATTTTGATGGTGTCTTTTGTATTATAAGCCTTTTTTTTTTTCATTTTGAAGGACTCAAACTTGTCATTTTTATCATATCTAAGAATTCTTTGCCTAGTTTAAGGTCATGAACCTTTATTTATTTGTTTCTTATAAGAGCTATATAAATGTTCTAGGTATAGAATTTGCATTTAGGGGTCTCTAGATTAAAGTAAAATTTTGCTTACCCCCAGGGTTTTCAACTTTCTCCAACAGTGTAAGGTTTTTCACAGTCATGAGATCATTACTACAGGTCTAGGTATCCAAGCCTAGAAGTAAGAAAGCCTTTAACACTTATATGTGGGTTTGGGAGATTCTTGAAGACTGTTAAAAACTGTCAGAAAACAGCATCTCTTGGAAAAGAACAAATGAGTATAGATTAATATGCCTGAAGATGAGTCTCTACTCAGGTCATTTTTTTAGAGCTATTCATAAAACATTTCATTAGGGTACAGAAAATAAATATAACATCAACATATTCACTTTCATTCTACCACAATTTCTATGTTGGAGTATTTTTAGTGTGTGTGCTTTATTATAATGCATATATAAAATAATACATAATAAACATAAAGTATATGTGTACAAATATCACACATATATAAATGAAATGTATACATACAAATATTTAGACCTTAATCCATTCTGTACTACTATGTTAAAATACCGGAGACTGTGAAACTTGTAAAGATGATTGGTTTTTTTTATTATTATCATTTATTACAATTTATTTACTTTGTATCCCCACTGTGTCCCCTTCCCTCATCTCCTCCCAATCCCACCCTTCCTCTCTCCTCTCCCCCTATGCCCCTCCCCTAGTCCACTGATAGAGGAGGCTCACCTCCTCTTCCATCTGACCCTAGCCTATCAGATCTCATCAGAACTGGCTGCATTGTCTTCCTCTGTGACCTGGCAAAGCTGCCCCACCCCTCAGGGGGAGGTGATCAGAAAGACAGCCACTGAGTTCATGTCAGAGACAGTCCCTGTTCCCATTACTAGGGAACCCACTTGGATTCTGAGCTGCCATAGGCTACATCTGTGCAGGGGTTCTAGGTTATATCCATGCATGGTCCTTGGTTGGAGTATCAGTCTCAGAAAAGACCACTGTGCCCAGATTTTTTGGTTCTGTTGCTCTTCTTGTGGAGTTTCTGTCCCCTCCAGGTCTTTCTATTTCCCCCTTCTTTCATAAGATCCCCTGCACTCTGTCCAAAGTTTGTCTGTGAGTCTCAACATCTGCTTTAACACCCTGCTGAGTAGAGTCTTTCAGAGTTCCTTTGTGGTAGGTTCCTGTCCTGTTCCCTGTTTTCTCCCTTTTACAATGTCTATCCTGTTGGTGTGTCCTTACTTTTTAGCCTCTCACTACCATGATATTTAGTTCACTCCTGAGAAACACAACCCAGTTTGTGAAATCTAATTAATACATTCCTGAGGGTGGAATCCTCAGGACCTAATGATATTCCACCAGGCTCTCTCTCTTAAAGGTAGCACTACCATAATACTACCACATTGGGGACTTCAACACATGAACAAACTATACCTAAGCTGTTGAAAGATCATGCTCATGTATCAAAGCACATATTAAGACTCACAACCAAGCCTTCGGCAGAGTGCAGGGAATCATATGAAAGAAGGGGGAGTTAGTAAGACTTGGTGAGGACAAGAGCTCCACAAAGACCAAATAGATCAGGGCACCGGGGTCTTTTATGAGACTGTTTCTCCAACTAAGAACCATGTAAGGATATAACCTAGAACCTTTGCTCAGATGTGGCCCATGGTAGCTCAGTATCCAACTGGGCACCCTAGTAAGGGGAACAAGGACTATTTCTGTCATGAACTCAATGGCCGGCTCTTCACACACCCCCTCCCCAAGGGTGGAGCAGCCTCGCTAGATCCCAGAAGAGGACACTGCAGCCAGCCCTGAAGAGACATGACCAGCTAGGGTCAGATGGAAGAGGAGGAGGTCCTCCCCTATCAGTGGACTTGGAGCGGGGCAGGGAGGAGATGAGGGAGGGATGGGGAGGGTGGGAAGGAATGAGGGAGGGGGCTACAGCTGGGATACAAAGTACATAACATGTGATTAATATAAAAATAAATAAATTACTTAAAAAAGAAGGATCATGGTCAGTAATTTTCTTTTATTGAAAATTAGAACCAGTAAAAATTACTTTAGAGGATGTTATGTATCTTCTTTTCATCATAAGAATATTATAGTGTGTTTATGTGAGAAATGAGGTGAGTTTAAGCCATGGAAGGAATTCCATTAGGTCCCACTCATTTAAAATTATCAACATTTATTGGTGAAACATCATTCATTCATATTTAATAAATTCTTTCTTAGTGCATAATATCATCCTGATGGAGGGCAGATACAGCTGTGAACTTAAACACAGTATCTGAACCAATAGTGCTGTACAGTTCAATGGGGTAGACTATTATAACCAAATAACTACTATTAAATATATATATAATCACACACACACACACATGATTGCGATGTAAAATAAAAACATGACAAACTACAAAGTGCCTTGTAAGGGATAAATCGAGGCACTGTCTTCATTCTGGGATTATGGAGAAGACTATCCTGAAGAGTGGCACTTAATCAGAGTCTTGCCGAGATTGGTTCCTTTGTCTTGTGAAAAGAGAGTGGGAGAGTGGCTAGATGGAGGGGTGGGGGTGAGGAACATATGGTGGGAGGAGACAGTGCCATACACACATGGGTAGTGAAGCTTAAGACATAAATGTAACTGAGAAATAGATGGCATGCAGGTTAAATTATTTCATGTGATTTGCCTTCCTTTGGTTTTGAGGGTGGACAGGGGTGGGGGGTAATCACAAATTAGCTGCAGATACCAGAGGGCCACAGAAGGTCCCGAGAAACTAGTTTGGTGGCGGGGCATAAATGGAACATTGAATTCTACTCTTGTAGCAACTCCGGGAACCTCAGGTACTGATGTCTGTGAGTCTCTAGAATGGTAATTGGTAAGGAGGCATAAAGGGCTTTCTATGTGTTTTGTCTGGCTGAGTTACAGATGTCGATGTCTATCTTTCCTTTTGAAGACTCATGAGACTTTCTTGAGCAATGGGCACCAACAGGGCCTACTAATGTGTTGCAATCATGTGTTTTCCTGCACTATTTGAAGCAAGAAGGTGTATGTATTAGCCTCTTGGCACAAAAACAAAACAGAATAAAAAGATAAAAAAAATCAAAGATTTGTTTCTTTGGTAAATGAGGTAAATAGAAGAGTCATTGTGGGAAAATGAGGCTATAGCTAGCTCTGCCTGAGACTTTAGGCCCCAGGCAGAAGAGACGCTAAGACAATTATTTGATGGCCCATTGTCACTGTGAGTTCTAATCAACTGGGAGGGGACGAAAGACGAGGGAGATAAGGGCTGGACAAACTAGAAGGAAAAGCAAGCCAGCCAGGGAACACTCTTTACAGGAGCTGGAGGGAGGCAGCTACAGCGGGTCCCCGCGCACCAGGAAGGGGGCATGAGGAGGCGGCGCAGGCCCAGCCCCCTCCCCTGGCAGGCGCGGGCGCGGGCGCGAGACGCTGCGCGGCAGCAGCGGCGGGAGCGAGCGGCAGCTGTCAGGCCACCGAGGTCCAAGCTGCACTTGCTGCCCCATTGAGGACAAGGTGGCAGTGCGAACTGTGACCCGGTCACTGAGGAGCCAGACTAGAGGCACGCAGAGCTCATCTGCCTGGCATCTGTAGCCCTGTCCTTTCTCCTTCCTATTGTGGTGGGTAAGGTGTCTGCGCGTGGGCAGGAGGAGGGGGCTAGGGCTGACGGACCCGGGAGGCCAGGAGATGGGGGGCCCTGGGAGAAGAGGGAGAAAGGGCAGCTCAGGTCATCGCTGGGACTACTGGCACCTCAGTAACGGAGACTAGAAGCTGCTGAGGTTGTAGTCGGAGAGAGGTGATGGTGGAGGGGGGCATTGCTGAGTAATCTGGAGTGGCTGCCAGAGCAGGACAGAGAGGCGCAGGGCTCCGTGGGGAGCGGGTGTGGTTCACTGCGCATGCGCCACAGTCGACCAGCTCCAGGAGCTGAGGATGAGGTGAGAGGACCTGGGTCTGAGATAGTTGGGACTATGCATGATATTTCACTTTCTAAGTTCCCAATACTAAAACAATGTACCTGCCATAGATATGCCAACATTCCTGGTCTCCTAAGGACGTTTTATTAGTGTCCTGAAAACCTTTACTTCCAGGCAGCCTGTTAAGGAAGACGTGGCCTGGGGACAGTGCCAAGTTCCTATCAAGTGTGTCTTTGAGCTTACTGCCTCAGAACTGTTATGAAAAGTGAAATTTTAGACATGAATTAACGCAGTAAAAACTTAGTTTCATATACGGTGTAAATGCCAGCGTGAAGTTAGAAATAGCATTTTGGTGGCACCACAGCTATGGCATCTAGACTTCATAGCATGGGTGTAGCTGCTAACTGAGCTCTGCAAAGTAAATTGAGTGCGTCACAGGGCTTCCCCAGCCGGAAAGCACCCCCATTCCTAGCATCAGGTAGTATGGGAAGCAACCCACACCGTTTAAATTAGAGGGTCTTGAAGATCAATCATTTCTTGTGTTCATTTTTACATACACTAAAGAAAGCCACACCCATTCCTTCAGTGCAGTATTTCTGAATCTTATTTCAGGATTAAGCAGTAAATTAAATAGCTCGAATCAGCATTTCACCACAAGGTGGGCTTTGCTCACAACGCCAAGAATGTCCCCTCCCTGTGCAGATGTCCATCAAGGCTACTCTCATCCATTGTCTAGTCCCCCTCTGTTCCCCCACCAAGCCCTGCAGTGCACACCCCTGTCAAGACTTGCTCCCAAATAACCTGCGGTACTAATTGTGAGCATCATTCCACCCCATGGAAACTGAAGTGATATTGCCAATTTGCTTGTGTGCCTCTTTTCTCTCTGTAATCATAATAAAATGTGTTATTTAAAAAGATTCAACCTTTATTTTATTGCCTCTGCTCCCAATCTCAAGCACCCCCAGCTAAATACGGTAATTTTAATAAGCCTGTGTGGGTGCAAACTTAGCTAATTCAAAAGGTTTCAAGTGCAGTGAAGAGTTAAGAGCTAAGAGCTAGAAATATTGGTTATATGAATTCCTGATTCATCTTATTATCCAAGACAATATTTGAATCAAAGCCAGATATTTCTCTTAAGGGTAGCAAAATTACAATAAATATTGTGGTCCAAGGTCTGGAGGTGTAGCTTAGTGGTAGAGTGTTTGATACACAGTGCCCTGGGTTTGATTCCCAGTACCGGGGATTTAAAAGAGAAAAAGAAAAAAAAAAAGAATATTTGGTTCAGATCTTGTATATATGGGAGCCAAATTGAATTTTCCCTCATGTTAGATATATTTGTTGTTATAAAAAAATCCTTCTCTCAGCTTAATGCTTTCTTGTTTTTATGTTGGATCAAATTTGGCATCACGTGGGGGAGGGAATTTGATTTTATTGATTTTTTTATACTGTGCTAGTTCATTTCAGTTTGAATGTGTACTAACATATGCTATCCTCATCTTGAAACATAATAACAGGGATAACAGCAAACACTGGAAAAAATGGATATCATTATTCTTTTCTTGTTTTGAGTAGGAAAAGAGATACTGTTGGAAATATATATTTATTTTAAAATATGAGTGTAGCAAAAGGGAAACTGAAAATCATCCATTGACTTTCAACAGGTGGAATTTCTGCTAAGTCCTGTCTGGAAATGGATCCAGATAAGTTCACAAATTGTATTTTAGGATCGATTGTTGGCACAAATTTCAAGGCATTAATTCTGGGTACCTACCTATCTATTAAATCATAAACACTATTGCTTATTCCTGTGATGGATTCTGGCACCACATACTGAAACAGGCTTCAAAGACATGCATAAGCAGAAGACCTACTATTTAAAATTTCTAAATCAGTTGTGAAAAGACATAGCGTTTTAAAAAAGAAGTCTATTAACAACATCAAACAGTGAGATAATATCAACTGCAAAGAATGAGATGTTTTATTGAGACATAAAATGTGGACATATCTATGGGGTACAATATGATCATTCCATACAAATATATAATGTATAATGATCAAAGGGTAATAATTGCTTCCATTTGTTCAAATATGAATCATTTATATGTATTGGATACTTTCATATTCTGAGGTCTTTTCTCCTATAAAGTACTCAGTGGAAAATTACTTTTGTTTTTTTAAATGTCTAAATATTTTTTATTATTAAATTTGATCATTGACAATGTCATACAAGCATGTAATAATGCATTTTGTTTATTCTCACCTCCAGCACGTTTATCTCTTACCCATTCCTCTCAAGCCTCACTCCTCTCTGTAAGTTCTTGTGTATCACAGAACATCGTTGAACCCCTCTAGCTGAATATGCTCTTGAACTATTGATCTTGAGCCCACTTTCTGAGTGTTACAGTTATATGTGTCTGCCAACAAGTTTAGTTTTATATGGTGTTAAGGGTCAAGTACTCTACCAATTAATTGAGGTACGTCCTCTTCTGGTTATTTTAAAATATTTAATCAATTGCTTTGAGCAGTAGTTATCCTACTTTCTTTCTCTAGTGTGAAATAGAACTCCACTGAGGATCCAACCCAGGGTCTCATCCATGTTGTACCAAGTGCTCCCACCACTGGGTTCCACCCTCAGTCCCTACTGTGAGATTGAGGTTTAGATGTTTATTTGTAAATTCCTTATGGGCAAGTCTTTGCCTTAAACATTTCCAAAGAAATCTTTTGAGTGTTCAGCGCTACAACTTTGCAGAGTTGATTGGGAGAAGAGAAACCAGTGGTAGGAACAGAAGATCTGAAAGTCTCTCATAATGTAGATGTAAGAAGATGCTGGCCAAATGTCAACAAAGCTTTGTGCAGTAATGAATGTCTGTGATCTCACCTATTTTGAAGCATGGAATGGGAAAGAGGATACATTTCTTTAGACCACAAGTCTGACCCTAGCCTGGCCAACACATCAGGACTCTAATTTACCAAAGGAGGTGGAAGGAGGGGACTAGAAATGTGTATCTGGGGCCATGTCAGCAGAATTTAGTGACTGAAGTGAAGGCAAGGAGACAAATCTGAACTTCATATCTTCCTACTTTTAGGCAATAAATGGGCATTGGCAATGATATGTGGAGGATGTAGGGCAGCAATTCTCAGTCAGTGAGTCTTGACTCTTTGTGTGTGTGTGGGGGGGGACAAAACTGTTTCACAAGCGTCACAATATAAAATATCCTGCATATCAGATTATGGTTCATAACATTATGAGCATTATGGTTCATAACAGCAGCAAAACTACAGTTATGAAGTAGCAACAAAAATAATTTTATGGTTGGGGATCACCACAACATGAGGAAATGGTTGATTCATTAAGAATGTTGACTATATAGGTTGATATAGAGGATCACCATGGTAATAACAACAGCACCCAGTAGGCACTCAATGCTTTCTAAGACATTAAAAGGATTAGACTAGATGATTCTCAAGATCCTTTCAGCACTGAGATTCTATGCTATATATAGATGCTCAGAAGTTGTTAGGGAACTAGGCATTGTTACACCTTAAAGCACAAAGAGGGACTAATGTCCTTATAAAACAAATAAATGGTAAAGCAGCAAGGTAGTCCATCTTTTGCCTCTCCCCATAGCATACAGTTTATGTACCTAGAGTTACATGTGCACATTACCAACTAGAGAATTCTCAGATTGTTGTTGATGCTGATCATTATTCCTGGAGCTGGACATTTAGTTTCCACATTTGCCGTTTTTGACCTGTCTATTGAATTTACCCACAGGTGGAAAGTAGGGATAGTGAGTTCTTTAATGATGTTAACACCTGTTTTCTAGGTACTTAAGAAAAGTCACTTGGTATCCACCACTAGTACCAGCATCTATAGTTTACACAAATTTGTAATTCCTTCTGTTGCTTCTAGAAATGAGAGTTGAAGAGTTTTGAACTGTGAAATTGTGTGATAAACTAATACTAAGAGTATAGTATCAAGTGAGATGATAACTCAGTGCTTGAGGATTTTCCTAGCCTGCTGACACCCTGCGCCCTCCTCAACATATCAAAGGCAAAGCCCAACAAAAAGGAGAACTAATAAAAGGTGCTAACACATCAGTTACACTATCATTTCAAGAAATATTTGTCACTGAAGCCAGTTCCAAAGACAGAAATTTGAAAGCAAAAAAAGTGGGCAAAACCCAAGCAAACTGAAATGGTAGAAATTTTAAGATTCTATAGAGTAGATTTAGCCTAAGAAGGGCAATAAAGCTTATCAATTTAGGAGCTATTGCTTACATTTAAGTTACTGCTGTAGATAGTCAATAAGTACCTGCTTAGCTTTGCAAAATAACATAAGATAATTAAGCAGCTGAGCAAACAGCTCCTTTAATCCACAACAAGAAAGCATATTTAATAAGCATAGGAATTATTTTTCTTTTTGGACCACTATTCTAAGTTTGCCTCATTAAGATATGCTATGATTAACTATTAATATTAAGCAACCATAGTAAGGACAGCTACAAGCTAGTCATGACTGTGAATACCTGCAACCTTCATCACTCAGGAGTGTTGAGGCAGAAGAATCAGGAGTTTAAGGCCATCACAAGCTACATAGCAAACTCCAGAACCTCTTGTGCTATACAGTAAGACCTTGTCTCACAAAACCAACCAAGCAGGGAGACAGATACCATTTCCCTGAATTGATTAGGTTTTGTTTCTAAAAACTTATTTTCATTTTATTATAGATTATTAAAATTATGCTTCTCCCAGTCCTGATGAGACCTGATAGGCTAGGGTCAGATGAAAGCGGAGGAGGATATTCCCCTATCAGTGGACTGGGGGAAGGCATGGGGCAAAAAGGAGGGAGGGCAGGATGTGGAGGGCATGAGGGAGGGGTTACATCTGGGATGTAGAGTGAAAAATTTTCATAAATATAAACATAAAATAATAAAATCACCAAAAAATGAAAATAAAATTCTGCTTCTCTTTCTGTTTTTCAGAGGCCCTAATAAAAGAATAAGGCAACAAAAGGGACAAAAGGGAAGGTTGAAATTGGATTTAAAAAAAAACAACCTGGTGGGTATTTAATGAGATTATGCTGTGAATTTTGATATTTTATATTTTCATTTGTTAAAAGTAAATATAAGTACATTATAATTCAAAATAATTTTAAGGACTTATGCTTTTCAAATTGCCTTTTAAATAGGTGTGTTTTCAGAATATCTTGCATGCACTTCTTTGATCTGTGTTTAAGTTTTCTTCTTTTAAGACTCTTGCATAAATATTACCCAATTAATATCATTGTTGATTTCCACTATAGACCTAGTGTGACAGTACTTAACAGAATGTTTTTTTTATTTTAACACTTACTCTAAGTAGCCCATGTATAAATATGTTGTGTAGGTGACAAGAAAAGTAACACATGATTATTAGTGCTTTAGATTTTATCATGAACTTTCATATATTGGTTTTATGGTATTAAAACTTAAGTTCTAAAGGCAATAAGATCCTCTTTTGACCAATCCCTGTTATACTGATATAGTCAAATGCTATAAACCTAAGTGTCATTTACCATAAACAAAAAAAATCTGGAAGATCCATTTATTAGACTACCCACCTCAAGGCAAGTTCAACAGGGGGCTGGGTGCGTAAATGCTTAGAAAACATTGATTTTTTTTTCTTTTCCATATTCTTGGTTTTACTCTAATTGGGACCCAGATCTCTACTGACAAAATCAAGAATACAGCTTATATACCTTTCAGGAGCATTTAGGTCCCTCAGAAGCAAACATTAAACCCCAAATAAGTTTTATGTTTGCATATTGTTTGGAACTGTCCAAACTGGAAGCTAATATGGTCGTCCATTTGAGTGGCGTACCCATTCCAGGCTCTCACCTAGAATCCTGTCAGACTTGACCAAACTGTGGAGCCATCTGCTAGTTGGTTTACTCTTGGCATTCAGCCTTTCCTTGCTCAAGTAAGATGTCTCCTCAGAAAAAACAAGACCAGTGTTCCACCTTTTACTAAAAGAGTTTTCTTTCTTTCCATGTATTAAATCAAGTAATAATGATGTAAGATCATTATCAGGGGCCTCATAATTCAGGGAGATTTGCTATGAAAGTGATTTGTTTCCATTTTAACTATTTTCCTTCCTACCTTTTCGTATATTTTCAGGTTATTTTATTTTCAACTGTCTCCCTGTTTGGTGCTGCTACCATGAGTGGAAAATCCCTTCTCTTAAAGGTCATTCTCTTGGGTGATGGTGGAGTTGGGAAAAGCTCACTGATGAACCGTTATGTAACCAACAAGTTCGACTCCCAGGCTTTTCACACTATAGGGGTAGAGTTCTTAAATCGAGACCTGGAGGTAGATGGACGCTTTGTGACCCTTCAGATCTGGGACACCGCTGGGCAGGAACGTTTCAAGAGCCTTAGAACACCATTTTACAGAGGAGCAGACTGCTGCCTGCTGACCTTCAGCGTGGATGACCGGCAGAGCTTTGAGAACCTTGGTAACTGGCAAAAAGAATTCATCTACTATGCAGATGTGAAGGACCCAGAACATTTCCCCTTTGTGGTTTTAGGTAACAAGGTAGACAAAGAGGATAGGCAAGTGACGACTGAGGAGGCACAAGCCTGGTGCATGGAGAATGGAAATTACCCTTATCTAGAAACAAGTGCCAAAGATGATACTAATGTGACAGTGGCCTTTGAAGAAGCTGTTAGGCGGGTGTTAGCTGTAGAGGAACAGCTGGAACACTGCATGTTAGGCCACACCATTGATTTGAACAGTGGCTCCAAAGCAAGTTCCTCATGCTGTTAGATGTAGGAACTCTTCAAAAGTGTGCACTATGTTGGGCAGTCTGTAGTGTAAAACTACTGTGCCCTCTGTGATAGTATGTGCGCACGCACATGTGTTCAGCTACACCCACGCATACACAAACACACGAAAGTAAAAGATAAGGTTTTGCTGTGAAATAAAACCTTTCAAATTGAAGTTGTAGAGCGGTTAAAAGAGAGAAAAAAAAGCTTTATTGAGCCAAGTGTATATTTGCGTGATTTCTGCTATTTTCCCTTCTTGTGTGTCTCAGGACGTTTCAGAAAATTTTAGTCCTGAAAGATTTAAGTATTTTGAAATCACAGTTTAAACCTAGGACCCAGCCGCATGAAGGAGAGAAAGAGCTTAAAGTGTTCCATTAACCAGCTAGAAAATGCCACCACCAGACTCTTGCCAAGCAGTTTTACGATATTTCTACCAAAGGGAAAAATAAAATTCTAAGCTTTATTATAGCAAAAATAATAATGGAAGCAAGTATTTCTAAACATGAGTTGGAAAAAAGTGGTTATGATTAGGAGAAGGTAGATGTATGAAAATATACACTGAAGTGTTGAAATCCTTATGTATGGTTTACTCTCATATGAACTTAAAAATCATTTCAATAAGAATTACTCTAATGACACTGGAGGTTGATTCTAATCCACATTTTTGAGTCACAGGACACTAGTGAATGGATTATGCTTAAATATGCTAACCATCTTTGCAAATACATGGTTGGCCTGCTTTTCCTTCATAAGTCTACTGCTGCTGCATAGAGATGTTGCTTCTGTGACCATTCAGCAATTTAGCAATGCTGCTTCGTATGTGGCCTAGGGTGCAGTGCTCTCTGCCTACAATTTAGACAGTCCTATCATTCACCATGCTGGCTCATGAAGAAGGCTTCAGAAAAGATTGGAGAGTAATGGGCTTTCCTCACAGGTTCCTTAACTCAGTTGTTCGTGTAGAGGTAAAATCTGATTCTTGGCATGTCTCACCGAATGTTCAGCTGGCCAAACTAGGAATTAAAAGTATCAAAAGAGCAGATTTTTTTTGACTTTGTGTTAGGATGAATTTCTTATAATTATAGTTGTTCACATGTGGAATAGACTGCCTTAATAGTGAGCTCCCTCCCAGTAACAGTAGTCACTGGATGATCATCTGTTAAAATGCTGTTAAAGAATTACTGTACTGGCTACATGTTTGGTATAAGGTTCCTTCAGGCTTAAGTTCTGAATTTACAAACTATGTCAGTGCCATATTCTGATTGGATTTCTATGAAAGTGATATTTAAGACCATAGAGAGGGCCTTAAAAATCCTCAAGCCATTCTGGGATTAGCCTTTCACAACAACTACCATTTTAAAATATTTCAAAGACACCATGTTCAAAACAAAAATGGTTTGACAAATTTTGAATATCATGACTGCCAATTATATACTTTATTATGAGTGTGCCATCTGGATTTTATTGGTTGACTTGCATAGATTTTAATCTGTGCTTTAAAACATGTATGATAAAAATTATGAACCAATGTAGAGAAAGACAGTTAGCTAAGCCCCCCCCCCAAAAAAAGAAGTAAGCCTGAGATGGGTTGGGAGCAATCACAGGAATACAGCCTAGAATTCTCCATTGAAGAAGCCACAAATGGAATCAGCCTTACACGTGGGATCTTATGTGCTTTAAGAACTCTGGTACTTTTGGCCCCATAGACAAGATGAGGACAGTATTTCAACCCAGATGTACTCAATATTTGCAATTATTATATATTCCTGACCCTATTGTCCACTTAATTTAGATGCCAGAAGTCAAAGCAGAACTAGGACCCCACAGCTCTTAAATATTGGTTCCTATCCTGCCTATGCCTATAGCCAACCACACTGGTTTCAGCGTTCTCCAAGCGTTTTGCTACCATAATGTCAGAGTGAAAATCTGTACGTCAGAACTAATAAATGGTAATTATTTTTAAGTGCATGAGACCTAGGGCCTTCTCTTTCTACTTGCATTCTGCTTATAATAGTTTCTATTTGTAGATCTCAGGCCTTCATAAAGATCTCCATCAGTTCACAAAAACTACTTGTCTCTGTAGCGTGGCATGTGGTCATTTGAGTAAAAATAAAAGTACATGAGGATTCAATTCATAGGCATCCTGTCCATCTAGACAAGTGCTAATTTTACTGGCAGGTAAACTGAAGCCCCCTTTCTTCTTAGCCATACAGTCTTTTTCCCCTACTAAATCACTTCATAATATCAAGCACTTAACAGTAAGTTACAAATAAGTTATCAGTGGCATTTTAGTGAGTAACACTCAGCAAGTGCTGACATAGTTTAGGTAAGATTAAAAAAAAAACACCAAAAGCTGACATCTGTGGTATCAGGAACTGTGCATATGCATTTCGAATTGACTGTGTACCTAGAATGTGCAGTGAAATATTTTCAGTAGGTGTATTTGGATTTTTGGAGTAATGTATTTCTAATTAGAAGCATACTGTTTTCAATAGTTCATTAAAATATCATACAATTTTTTTTTTATTTACTGTCATGCATTGGCTTTCAGGGGGCCTCAGGTTTCATATGTCTTCAGTGGATTGATGAATTTCAGGTGTATTTGTGTCTGCCTCAGCCATCTCTATTTTATCCTGAGGTATTCCACAACCCTCTTGTTGCAGGTGCTGCTAAAATCTCAAAAAATGTGTATAAGATATTGTGTTCCTGTTATTTGAAAAATAATCTGTGTCAAAGTGAATAAAAAGTACATTTTGCATTACCAGCATACAATGTTTGAAGGATTTTTTTTCTGTCCTTTTATTCTTTTGAGTACTTGGTCAGTATAGTAGGTATATCGGTCAGTCAAGTGCTTCTCTCAGATGTGGTCTCTGGATCATTTTTTATGTAATGCTCCAAGTGGCTCTCCCTATTTGTCATGTGGTAGTGACTGAGAAACAAACTCCTCAAAAGACTGGAAGTTGGGTACTCTTTTATTTATTTTAGATTCCTCTGTAATGCATGAAGAGTTCTGGCACCACAATATAAATCTTAATCTTTTACTTTATTTTTAACCATAATTTTAAACTATAAATATAATATGCACATTCTTTTTATTTTCTTGACTGATAAATTGCCTAGACATTAAAAAATAGGAAAATATAGACAAAACCGGTCAGAACAGAAGTGATAGTTTTTTGTACAAAAATGTTCTCTTCTCTTGACCCCCATATTTTGGCCATTATATTACACTAAGCATCAAATGGCTTGAATATATATATGTATATATATATATATATATATATAATACCGGCATTTTAAATTATATTTATTTGTTTGTTTGTTTATGTGCATGCCATGGTAGATGTGAAGAGGTCAGAGGAAAATTTTCAAACTCAGACTCTCAGGCTTGGTTGCAAGTGCCTTTACCAGCTGAGCCATCTTGATGGTCCAGCGACATTTAAATTATGGATGCAAATCTCTCTATCATACATGATTCATCACATTGATTCCATCTGCTACGGATTTAGCAGTCTCATCCATTCCACATACTTTTGGTTATTAGACTGTTGGGGAGAGAAAATATTTTTTTCTTGTTCCAGAATTATTACATCATACTTAAAATATAATACTTCAACTTCTATAATGATATGGCTTTGAGGTTACAGAATATCATACATTTCTTATCACCTTAAAGATTTTTTTCATGGCAGAGGGCTCTTAACATGCTTGACGCCTTAGCTTTGATTCCTATTAATGAACAGAAGGAAGGAGGGGGACCAAATTTTGTCATCCAGAACGAATATTTTCAAAGCAGAAAACTATCTTTCTGTCTGCTATTTTTATTCTGTGCCAACAATCATTTACAGCAAAATCTTCTTTTCCTGTATTAAGATGTATATGAAGTTTCATTTTCGGGATAGTAGCTGAGATTTTTCCATGGAGAGCAAGCCAAACAATTTCTCTTCTATCCTAAAATTGAATATTAAAAACACTTTGGGAAATCAAGGCATCTGTTTACATAATTTCATGATGGGAATTGAGACAGGAATCTCGGTTTTATTTTAATTACTTAAAGCATTCCCGCAACAAGATTCTTTTCAGTGTCAGTGATCTAGACAGTCAACTCAAATCTCTCTTTCCTTGCTATGGAGAGACGAATTTTTCACAGAGAGTGATTCTTCTCATGCTTGCTTGATTTCAGGGAAGATAAACTGATGTGCTGTCACAGTACAGACTGCCACAACAAAATTCCACAAAGTGGGTGGTTTACCAACAACAAAATTTCATTTCTCAGAGTTCTGAAGGCTGGAGAGTCTAAGATCAATGTCCTAGCAGATTTTGTATATGGTGATTTCTCATTTACAAATGACACCTTCTTATTGTGTAGCGAGCAAAAGGGGGTCTTCTTTTAATCAAAGCACTTGTTCCATTCATGGAGATAATGTCCTCTCCACACCCCGACATAAACACCTCATCAAGCCCCTACCTCCTAATACCATAGTCTGGTAAATTAGGATTTCAACATGAATTAGGGGTGAGTGAGCATAAATATTAGGACCATAGTATATGTATTAATGCTAATATGTGCTATGTATTTGGGGGTCATCATTAATGTTCCCTTCTTCCAAGCAAATATCTTTAATTACCCCAACTTTTCACACCCACAGAGCCTTTATTGTTTTGTCTACTCTTTTTAAGAGGACAAAGGGAGAATGACAGGAGCTAGGCATGTTTTACAGAATAAAATTAATAGTTTAAAAAGAGATGAGATGATTCAGTAATTAAGAGTGCATGCTTCTCTTGCAGAGGACCAGACTTCAGTTCCCAGCACCTATGTCATAACCACCTGGAACTCCAGTTCCAGGACTGTGAAAGCCCCTGATTTCTGTGGGCACCTGTAGCCCAAGAAAAAACACACATGCATACAAATACTTTTTAAAATACACTAAATCTAAAAGCTAAAACTACTCAGTAACAATAAGCTTACTCACACTGATGATCAGTGAACTGCCATTTATTTAACTGCTAGTGGTGGTTGTAGTGATTTTTGGGTAAGGCCCTTTTCCCCTTGCGTGGTGAGAGGTTACTTGTATTTTCCTTGTGAGAATAAGCATCTCCACAGCTAGAGATGAGAAGTTGTCACCCTTGGTTATACAGGAACTGTGGTAGTAAACTGCATCTCCATAAATCGTTTTGCTTGCTTTAAGGGAGCACAGAACATTATGATTCAGCCACATACACGTGCTTTCTTAAACAGTGTGCTTTGTGTGTGCAGATCTGTGTTTTTAGGTAATCTGTCAATTTCTTTCATGCCCTGTCAACTATTGATAAATGTGTAATGAGTCTCACTCCAACACTCCTGAATTTTGACCAGACTACTAAGCTATGTTGTTTATTCCAATTTGGCTGATAAAAAAAGAATTGGAAAATGTTGCGTAATGAAAGAAATAACTCAATTGAATATTAGTGATATTGATTAGAGTTAAAAATGAATCATGACTTCTGAGGTGCATTGGTGATGAAGCAAAAGACAGGCTCCGATCTTCTAGTGTCCATTACATTATTCCTGGCTGCTGATAGATGAATGTGTGTTGGTAGCTTTTAATATCCTCTTTTTCTATTGTTCTGAGGGGAAAACAGCTCTACCACGTACATTTTGCAGCCTGTCTTTATTTATTGGGGGAGGGTCAGACTTATGTGTCTATGGCAGAAAAGCCAGAAAACCAAGCAAATAGACAAACAGGACAAAATAATATTTGATTCTAATAATGTTATTCTAAGATAAGCAGATTTATCTTTGTTGTGTGGGCTTTTAATATAGTTATATAAAGGAAAATTGGATGTAATACCATATACACACTGTGAAATACTTTTCACTTAATACACAGTGAGTATTTCCATAAATCATGTTTTTTCCTCTAGGGAATGTATATAATGTTTGCATAATTTTCTATTGAGGAATACAGTGCAATACATATAATGCGATTGTATTCCTTCATAAAATAAAGGTGGAAGAGAAGGTTACTACTAATAAATGTATTTCAGATTGGTGCTTATTTCTTTTAAGTAACACTTCTAAGTCAATTAACATGAATATTTTGTGCCTTTTAATATATGATGACAAAAAAACATTAGAATGTTGTCTCAAATTATATCAGCATTAGTATAATAAGAGAATGATTTTTTCAAATATCCACATATATCATCTTCTCTAACCACCTCTACTTCAGCCAATGAAAGTAAAACCTCCCATTTGCATTTGCATTTATCTGAGAGCAATAACTAGATAGATAGATAGATAGATAGATAGATAGATAGATAGATAGATAGATAGATAGATAGATAGATCATTTTTATTTTTATTAAGAAATGGACTATTATGCTGTTTAGCGTATTTGGAATGTGGGGCATCATTTTTGTTTCTTTTGTACTTCCTTTTGTTGTTGTGCTGGGGAAAGAATCCATACCTATACCTTCTTGGCAAGTACTCTTTATTGTTGTTGTTGTTACAATTTACTCATTTTGTATCACAGTCGTCACCCCCTCCCTCATCTCCTTCCGGTCCCACCCTTCCTCCATCCCTCTTCCTCTCCTCTCCTTTCCCCTAGTCCGCTGATATGGGAAGTCCCCCTCCCCTACTGTCTGACCCTAGCCTCTCAGGTCCCATTTGGACTGTCTGAATCTTCTTCCTCTGTTGGCTGACCAGGTCACCCCACCAGGGAGAAGTGATCAAGGAGCAGGCAACCAAGTTCATATCAGAGACTCTCCTCTCCCCTAACTAGAGGACCCACATAGAGACTGAGATGTCTATGGGCTACATCTGAGCAAGGGGTCTATATCCTCTCTGTGCATGGCCTTTGATTGATGCATCAGTCTCTGTAGTCCACCCTGGGTCCAGATTTTTTTTGTCTATGTTGGTCTCCTTGTGGGGATCATGTGCCCTCCAGGTCCTTCTGTATCCATCTTCTTCCATAATACTCCCTGCTTTCTGTCCAAAGTTTGGCTGTGATTCTCTTCATCTGCTCTGATACCCTGCTGGGTGAAGTCTTTTAGAGAATATCTGTGGTAGGCTCCCATCCTATTACCTCTCTTCTACTACCTCCAGTGGCTATCCTGTTTGCCCTTCTGAATGAGAATTAGACATCTTCCCTAGGGTCCTACTTGTTGTTTAGCTTCTTTAGGTCTGTAGATTTTAGTATGTATATCCTATGTTATATGGCTAATATCCACTTATAAGTGAGTATATGCCATGTGTGTTTTTCTGCTTCTGGGTTGCACCACTCAGTATGATCTTTTCTGGTCTCATTCATTTGACTGCAAATTTCATGATTTCATTGTTTTTAATAGCTGAGTGGCATTCCGTTGTGTAAATGTACCACATCGTGCCACATTGTAAATGTATCTGTTCTTCAGCTGAGGTTGTTTCCAGATTCTGGCTCTTATGAATAAAGGTGCTATGAACATAGCTGAGCAAATGTCCTTGTTGAATTGTTGAGCAGCTTTCCAGTATATGCCCAGGCGTGATATAGCTGGATACTGAGGTATCTCTTTTCCCAGTTTTCTGAGAAAGTGCCAGATTGATTTCCAAAGTGGTTGTACAAGTTTATATTCTCACCAGCAATGAAGGAGGGTTCCCCTTTCTCCACATTCGTTCTAGCATGAGTTTTTTATCTTAGCCATTCTTATGGGTGTAAGATGGAATCTCAGAGTTATTTTGATTTGCATATCCATGATGACTAAGGAGATTGAACATTTCTTTAAGTGTTTTTCTGCCATTCGATATTCCTCTACTGAGAATTCTATGTTTAGCTCTGTATCCCATTTTTTTTTAATTTGGATTATTTGGTCTGTTGATGTTAACTTTCTTGAGTTCTTTATATTTTCTGGATATTAGCCCTCTGTCAGATATAGGGTTGGTGAGGATCTCTTCCCAGTCTGTAGGATGTCTTTTTGTACTGTTGACCGTATTCTTTGCTTTACAGAAGCTTTTCAATTTCATAAGGTCCCATTTACTGATTTTCGATCTTAGATAGCCTGAGCTCTTGATATTCTGTTCAGGAAGTTGTCTCCTGTGCCAATGAGGTCAAGACTCTTCCCCACTTTTTCTTCTAACATATTTAGTGTGTCTAGTTTTATGATCAGGTCTTTGATCCATTTGGACTTTTCTTTTGTGCAGGGTGATAAGTATGGATCTATTTGCATTTTTCTACATGTAAACATCCAGTTAGATCAGCACCATTTATTGAAGATGTCTGCCTTTTTCCCAATGTATGATTTTGGCTTCTTTGTCAAAAATTAGGTGTCCGTAGGTGTGTGAGTTTATTTGATTCCGTTGATCCACCAGTCTGTTTCTATGCCAGTACCATGCAGTTTTTATTACTGTTGCTCTATAGTACAGCTTGTGACCAAGGATGGAGAGAACTCTAGAAGATATTTTATTGTACAGGATTGTTTTAGTTATTCTGGTTTTCTTGTTATTCCATATGAATTGAGAATTTTTCTTTCAAGGTTTGTAAAGAATTGTGATGGTATTTTGATAGGAATTGCATTGAATCTATAAATTGCTTTTGGTAGGATGGCTGTTTTCACTATGTTAATCCTACTGATCCATGAGCATTGGAGATCTTTCCATCTTCTGATATCTTCTTCAATTTCTTTCTTCAGAGACTTGAAGATTGTTTTTTCATACAGATCTTTCACTTGCTGGGTTAGAGTCACACCAAGGTACTTTATGGCTTTTGTGGTTATTGTGAAGGTTGTAGATTCCCTAATTTCTTTCTCAGCCCATTTGTCTTTTGTATACAGGAGGGCTACTGAGGTTTTTGAGTTAATTTTGTACCCAGCCACTTTGCTGAAGGTGTTTGTCAGCTGAAGAAGTTCTCTGGTAGAATTTTTGGGGTCACTCATATATAGTATCATATCATCTGCAAATAGTGATGGTTTGACTTCTTCCATTCCAATTTGTATCCTCTTGATTTCCTTTAGTTGTGTTACTGCTCTAGCTAGGACTTCAAATACTATGTTGAAGAGATATGGAAAGAGTGGGCAGCCTTGCCTTGTCACTAATTTCAGTGGGATTGATTTAAGTTTCTCTCCATTTAATTTGATGTTGGCTATAGGCTGCTGAATATTGCCTTTACTATGCTTAGGTATGTGCTTTGTAATCTTATCTCTGAGGTCCACATCTCATTTTTTTCTTCTAGATTTCATTCTTTTTTTTCTTCTAGGAATTCATTTTTACATTGTGGGTTTTAACCTTTGAGAGTATCCATATCTTTGCCTTTTGTAATCCCTCCCCATAGTTCTCCCTTTTAAATTCTGTTGATGGTATTTCTCAAATATGTTAAAATTAATGAAAAGCTTATATTCTGAAATTATTTTTTTTAAAAAAAAAGGTGTGATGGGTGGGAAGTAGAGAAGTGCCTACTTGGTTTCTTCTTTGCTCTTGATTGCATTTGATACTGTAAGCACTACTGTTTCTTAGAAATTCTGTGGGTCTCAATACTTGTCAACATAATAAAAAAGCACAGACTGAAATCAAAACCCTTCTCCATCTAGTTTATGCACTACAGAGTATCTAGCAGCTGTTTGAATAGGTTTAGTTTTGCTGTGATAAACAGATTAGTCTTAATTCATACAAACATAGTCAGAGTAAGTTCAACTTTCACCCACAAGGGAACAATAAGGACTTGTTAATTTTGAGTCATAGACATTAAAGACCAGACTTTTAGAGCCAATGAAACACAAAGAAAGTGCCTAGCTACTCTACCCTTCCTTTATTTTATACACAATGGAACTGAACACTAGAGAACTTGAGAAAAAAAATAACAACAAACCCTTCAAGGTCATGGAGACCTATGTCCAAGGTATTTTCCCACTTACAGTACTAAGACTTTCTGATACTGACTGAAATTTTAAACACATTTTTTTCTGATTTGCAAAACTCACTTTACCTTTTTGTCGGGGTGAAGTTCACAGAGAGAATTACATATTTAAAATATACAGTTCACTTATATTTAGCATATTCACAGTGTGTAGAGATATATATTTTACCCAGCTCAAATCCAGTCCTGACATTCAGTGGATAATTTATCTTATAATATTTACATAACTTCGCCAGACTTATTTTTTCAACTTGAGAAAGTGATGTTTTTCCTACCCAGTTGGTAAGAGAGTTACTAGAAATGCTAAGACATAAGATACATTGATTATTCTTATCCCTAAAGATATTACTATGAACCAGGTATACATGACTGAAATACTAGCACTTAAAAAGTTGAGGAAGGCAGATAATAAGTTTAGGACTAGCCTGAACTAAAATAGTAACACTTCTTTAAAAAAGAAAACACAGAAGTATATGCCATGTGTGTCTTTCTGCTTCTGGGTTACCCCACTCAGGATGATCTTTTTTAGTTTCATTCATTTACCTGAAAATTTCATGACTTCATTGCTTTTAATAGCTGAGTAATATTTCATTGTGTAGATGTACCACACTTTATCCATTCTTTGCTTGCGGGACATCTAGGTTGTTTCCAGATTCTGGATATTATGAATAAAGTTGCTATGAATATAGTTGAACAAATGTCTTTATTGCATGCTTGCCCAGGAGTGGTATAGTTGGATCTTGAGGTAGCACTATTCCTAATTTTCTGAGAAAGCGCCAGATTGATTTCCAAAGTGGTTGTGCAAGTGTACATTCCCACCAGCAATGAAGGAGGATTCCCCTTTCTCCACAATCTTTCCAGCATGTGTTGTCACTTGAGTTTTTTATCTTAGCCATTCTGATGAGTGTAAGGTTCTCAGGGTTGTTTTGATTTGCATTTCCCTGATGACTAAAGGACATTGAGCATTTCTTTAATTGTTTCTCACTTATAAGTGAATATTAGCCATATAATATAGGATAAACAGACTAAAATCCTAAAGAACAGAAGCAACAAAGAACACCCGAGGGAAGAGCTTAATCCTCATTCAGACAGACAAACAAGATATAAATCAGAAGTAGAAGACAGGGAACAGGACAGAAGCCTTCCACAGAAGGCCTCTGAAAGACTGCACCCATCAACGTATTGAAGCAGATGCTGAGACTCATAGCCAAATTTTGGCAGAGTTCAGGGAATCTTATGGAAGAGGGGACAGATGAAAAGACGTGGAGGGGACAGGAGCCCCACAAGGAGACCAACAGAACCAAAAATATGGGTTCAGGGGTGCCTTCAGAGACTGATAAATCAACCAAGGAACATGCATGGAGAAGACTTGGAACCCCTGCTAAGATGTAGCCCATGAGTAACTCAGTCTCCATGGGGGTTCCTTAGTAAGGGAAGCAGGGGCAGTCTCTGGCATGAACTCGGTTGTCTTCTCTTTGATCACCTTCCCCTGGTGAGGTGGACTTACTAGGCCACAGTGAAAGCAGATCCAGACAGTCCTGATGAGGCATGATAGGCTAGGGTCAGATAGCAGGAGAAGAGGATCTCCCTTATCAGTAGACTAGAGGAGGGACATAGGAAAGAGGGAGAGAGAGTGGGACAAGGAGAAGATGAGGGAAGGGGCTACAGCCAGGATACAAACTGAATAAATTGTAATAAATAATAATAATAATAAAGAAAAATTTTAAAAATACTTGATCAAATATAGGAATTGAAAACCCTCCCCCCCAAAAAAAAACAGAAAAAAATATCTACCATCTGTTTCCCACTGGTGTTAGTAAATGTGTTTTCACATTAGAAGTACAAATTGAAAATGCCAGAGTATATTCATTTTTTTCCATCTTGCAGTTGTTACTACACTATATTGGATTTTAGTGTACTTAGAAGTAAGGATTTTAATGTACTTAGAAGTAACATTTTATTCATTTTTAAAAATTTTTTATATTAATTACTGGTTATTTACTTTGTATCCCAGCTGTAGCCCCTTCCCTTACTCCCTCCCAACCTCACCTTTCCCTCCCTCATCTCCTCCCTGCCCCTTTCCAAGTCCACTGATAGGGGAGGTCCTCCTCCCCTTCCATCTGACCCTAGCTTATCAGGTTTCTTCAGGACTGGCTACAGTGTCCTCTGTGGCCTAGCAAGGCTGCTCCTCCCTCAGGGGTGCGAGGGAGGTCAAAGAACCAGTCATTGAGTTTATGACAGAAATAGTCCCTGTTCCTCTTACTAGGGAACTCACTTGGATACTGAGCTACCATGGGCTACATCTGAGCAGGGGTTCTGGGTTATATCTATACATGATCCTTGGTTGGAGAAACAGTCTCATAAAAGACCCCTGTGCCCAGATATATTTGGTCCTTGTGGAGCTCCTGTCCTCTCCAGGTCATACTAACTCCCCCTTCTTTCATATGATTTCCTGCACTCTGCTGAAGGTTTAGTTATGAGTCTCAGTATCTGCTTTGATAACACTGCTAGGTAGAGTCTTTCAGATGCCTTCTGTGGTAGGCTCCTGTCCTGTTACTTGTTTTCTCCTACATCCAATGTCCATCCCATTTGTCTTTCTAAGTGAGGATTGATCATCTTACCCCTGGTCCTCTTTCTTGTTTATCTTTTTAGGCGTACAGATTTTAGTAACATTTTACTATAAAGAACTTCCATTTGGCTTCTTGGCAAAAACATTCAATGTCGGATACTTGGGAGCCTGAGGCAAGAGGACTTCAAGTTTAAAGCCTGCCTCTGGGTTATGGGGTAGGGGCGAGTTTTAAGCCAGCTTGGCCAATTTAGTACCACCTTGTCTCGAAACAAAAACAAAAGTACTGGTGATATAGCTTAGATATAAGGTTTATGCCTGACATGCAAGAGACCAAAGCTTCACAAGGTACACTACATTCCTTAGTACCACAAAACAAAACCAAAAACCAAGAAAAAGAAACTTCATTAACTAAGTTCTTGTCAGCAAAACCTGCAGTATTTCGTGGTCACAAAATGCTCTCTTTAATATTACTTCAGGAAGTTTTGAAAAGGGGTGGGCCATCCCACAAAAAGCATGGTGACATGTATACCGTTTTAGGACAGTTCCTGCTTTAGCAGGAGGACCTAGAAGGCTAAACATGTATTTGGAAGGATCAAATCATATCACTACGGGAAGGAAATGTACAAAAGAGACAGTTGAGACTCTCTCCTCTGATTCTTCTAGCTTGTGTAAAATTGACATAAAACTACCTAGTACACTCCCCTTAGCTGCTTTTGGTCAGGGTATTTTATCACAGCAAAAGAACTGAAACTAGAAAAAAATCCAAGAGAACAGAAAGTATGTTTTCACGAAAACTTGCGCAGAATTGTTTATTGCAGCATTACTCATAATACCAAACAACTGGGAAACTGCAAGTATACATGAGGTGAAGAAACAAATGTGGCATGTCCATATGGTAGGATATACATTATTCAGAAGATTCAAGGTGCATTACTTGACAATAAAATGAATAAACTACTGATATAAATGTGTGCCATGGATAAACCTCAAAAATATTATGCCAAAGGAGAAAACATTCCAATATGTTTATCCTATATTATATGGTTAATATCTGCTTATAAGTGAGTATATACCTTGTGTGTCTTTCTGCTTCTAGGATACCTCACTCAGGATGATCTTTCTATTTCCACCCATTTGCCTGCAAATTTCATGATTTCCTTGTTTTAAGTAGCTGAGAGGACTACAGTTGGGATATAAAATGAATAAATTGAAGAAAACAAGGAGGAATCATTTTTATGACCTGTTTAGAATAGAAAGTAGTGTGTGCCTGAGAATGAGGGGAAGGCGTGAGAGAATAAGCAGTGACCGCGGATGAGTGTGGAGCTTCTTTGTGGGTGTTGAACATGTTCGAAAATGGATTGTGGACATGTAAGCATACTAATCTGGCACACACTAAAAGTCTGTCACATCTAACTGCAAGGTAAGCAGAAACAATGAACTACTTAGTCAATTTCCAGTAATGTAAAAGCTAAATCATTTCATTTCTGCATACAGACTGCTTATATTTTAGTCCTTTTCATTCCTGAGGTGTAACAGAAACTCTACATTTCCAACCAGCAAAATTGTGAATTTTAAGAGTCCTAAAGAGCCAAGTATGCTATTCCAGGGCAACTGTGTGTTTAATTGTTTATTGATTGATTATTTATTTATGGACTTATTTATTATTTATTTTACACACGAGACAGTAACATTTCTTCTCTGCACACAGTGCCATTTTGCTATGACATTTTCTTGCACTGATGACTGGGTAATCCAAATATTAATTAGCATATGCTGACCTCAAGCATTCTAGTTGATTTTTTTCTTTTTAAGATTTGTTTTTATTTTAGGAGTATAGGTGTTTTGCCTGCATGTGTGTCTGTGCATCACATTTGTGCAGCACCAAAAGAAGAGACCAGATGAGGGAACTGAATGCCCTGAACTGGAGTTACAAATGGCTGTCAGTCACTGTGCAGGTATTAGGAACCAAAGTCCATCCTCTGCAAGAGCAGCCAAGTGCTCTTAACTGCTGAGCCATCTCTCTAGACCTCAGCATTCTATTCTTACAGGCCTTATTTTGTCCTTGTTGGGCTTTTTCTCAGTACAAACAGGGCAGTTTGGTTATACTGTTTATTTATTTAATATATTCAGCAGTGTGTTTGTGTTTCTCTGTGTGTGTATGTGTGTTTGTGTGTGTATAGATTCATGCTACAGAGTCTCCCTTGGAGCTGGAGTTACAGGTATTTGCAGGACATCTAGCTGGTTATATGGATATTGTAATCTAAACTCCAGTCTTCATGATTTCATAGCAAGTGCTTTTAACTGCCATCTTTCCAGACCCAGTTTTGTTATGTAAAATGTTTGTAAATGTGTGTGTGTATGTGCAAGTGTACATGCACAGTGCACATACATATGTGCAACTAGATGTCAACATCAGATGTTTTCCGCCGTCACTTTTCAACTTCCAGTGAAGTGAATAGATGACAGCAGCCAGATCCAACAGGAACCAAATTCTATATGCTTTCAGGCAGGTTAACAGTGGTCATTTGGAAGCACTTAAAAGGAATTAGGTATTTAGGCAAGTAGTAAGACAAATAAGGACAACTCTGAGCCACACAAGGAGACTAGAGAAATATATGTGAGTGTGAGTTGAAACAGGGACAACTATAGGCCAGTACCCAACCTGGGAGAGTGGGATACTAAACATAATGTTGGAGGAGTAATGACCATTCAAACTAATGGTAAAATTCAGTCTTGCCTCGGTCTTTCCTGTAAGCCCGGGAAAGCAGAGGTGGAGAACCTGAGGCAGAGCCTACAATGAACCCATGCTTGTGGTAACTTTGTTTGTATATACTCACTTATATAGACCTATAACGTAGGATAAACATACTGAAGTCTATACACCTAAAGAAGATAAACAAGAAAGAGGACCTGGGGTAAGAGGATTAATCCTCACTTAGAAAGTCGAATGGAATGGACATTGGATATAGGAGAACACAACTAGCAGGACAGGAGCCTACCTCAGAGGGCCTCAGAAAGACTCTACCTAGCAGGGTATCAAAGCAAATATTAAGACACATAACCAACCCTTTGGCAGAGTGCAGGGAATCATATGAAAGAAGGGGGAGTTAGTATGACCTGGAGAGGACAGGAGCTCCCCAAGGACCTAATATATCAGGGCACAAGGGTCTTTTATGAGACTGTCTCTCCAACCAAGTACCATGTATGGATATAACCTAGAACCCCTGCTTGAATGTAGTAAATGGTAACTCAATATCCAAGTGAGTATCCTAGTAAGGGGAACAGGGACTATTTCGGACATGAACACAATGGCTGGCTCTTCAATCCCCTTGTCCCCCCGAGAGAGGAGCAGCCTTGCTAGGCCACAGAAGAGGACATTGCAGCCAGTCCTGAAGAGATATGATAAGCTAGAGTTAGAAGGAAGGGGAGGAGGACCTCCCCTATCAGAGGACTTGGAAAGGGGCAGGGAAGAGATGAGGGAGGGATGGGAGGGATAGGGAGGGAATGCGGGAGGGGGCTATGGTAGGGATACAAAGTACATAACCTGTGATTAATATAAAATAAAAATGTAAAAAAAGAAAACCATAACATGCACATATTTGAAAAGAAAAGGCTATCAATGTTTTATTTCATCTAAAATATGATTTTAAAATACAATTGTATTAAAATCTTATATTTATCATTTTTCCTGATAGTCCTTGAAACAGTTGAAATTGTTGAAAAGAAATTGAACACAGCTTTTGGAATTAACCACTCTTAGTTTTTACTCTAAGCAAAATGGAATGAACAATACCAAAAATAAATGAACAATACCAAGTCAATAATACCAAAAGTCTTTGTCAGACATCAGCAAAGTTTCGGGGCATTTGAGCTTTAATACTACTTTGCAAGTATTTCAGACATGTTTCCCAGATAGGATTCCTTCCATGTTGATATAATGAAGTGAGCAAAATTCCTGAGGTTCTTTATTAGGACTGGAACATCAGTCATACTCAAGTCTGGTTGACAGAAATTAGTTCACCAAACATGAGTCCATCTATTAAGTTACAAACAACTGCATATAAAGTCAACACTTTTTTTTCAAGACAAGGTTTCCCTGTGTAGCCTTGGCTGTATGGGTCTGTCTCTGTCTCTGTCTCTGTCTCTGTCTCTGTCTCTGTCTCTGTCTCTGTGTCTCTGTCTCTGTCTCTCTCTCTCTCTCTCTCTCTGTGTGTGTGTGTGTGTGTGTGTTTAATTCAAGACCATTTTATTATTATTATTATTAAGCTGTAAGCACTATACTGGGAAGAACCTGAGCTCTTCTAATCCTACTGCCTCAAAACCCACGTAAATGCCAATTGCTTGCCAATCTGATGACTCCTGGAAAACTTCTGCTCCATCGGTCTGTCCTCTTTTGCCTGAGAACCTAAACCCTGCCTATCTCTCTTCTGCTCAGTCATAGACTTCAGCATCTTTCTTTGCCTCAGGAATAATTGGGGAGCATTCCTTATCATCACACGGTTACAGGATATAGTTCAACATTCACAACAATACCCATGGCAGGGTAGCAAGCAGGCCTCAAGGCACTGAAATCAACATCTGAAAACACAGTGTCTGAGACCCTCCTCCAACATGAAAGTCTATGTTATTAGATGTTAGAATGGCTACTCCAGCTTGCTTCTTGGATCCATTTGCTTGAAAATCTTTTTCCAGCCCCTTACTCCGAGGTAATTTTTATCTGTGTTGCTGAGCTGTGTTTCTTGTATGCAGAAGAATAATGAATCCTGTTTTCGCCTGTATTCTGTTAGGCTGTGTCTTTTTATTGAGGAATTGAATCCATTCATCTTGAGAGATATTAATGACCACCGATTGTTAGTTCTTGTTACTTTGATGTTGGTGGTGTTATTGTGTGTGTTTGTGTTTTCTTTTGGTTTGGCTGGGGTGGTGTTTTTTTTTTTAATTTCCTTTGTTTTCTAAGGTGTAGTTAACTACCTTGGGTTGGAGTTTTTCAAGCACATTTTTTATTTCAATTCACGTTTTCTATTTTATACAGGTTGTTTACATTCTTCTTAAAGAACACTTTCCCCTCTAAGTATCTGGAGGATACTCATTTAATATTCATTCATATGTGCATGCATGTAATTGGCTAACACTATTATAGCAAATAATGTACCTTGGCTTTGTAAGAAAGTTAGATGTTTGGTTTCTTGTCTTTCAAAGTATCATCATCAAATAATGGAGAGAAAAAAGTACTTTGCATAAACAAACAGTGTGTTGCTTTGCCAGGTCTCTCATAACAAGAAGTGCCAAATAGCATAACACAGTCATTCCTCAACAACTACAATAGGAAAGAGTGAGTTCCAAAAAGTGATGAATGAGTTTCTCTCAGAATATGGGACCTATACTCCAACTGCTGTAGTCAACAGAAGTCTAATGAGTATCTACTATATGCACATCGTAGTACTGCTCAGTGTCGGGGTTAGTGAATGAGATACTTAACCTTGTGAAAATTTATGTGCTGGGGTTTAGAAAGAGAAAAAGCTTCTGCAGGACTTTGCTATGGGTGTGTTTCCAACGCCAAGTCACATCCTAATGTCTCTTTTGAGAAGAATTTCCAGGCCATCACCATCTGACTTAATGACGTGTATTGTCACACCTAACTCCTGTATGGACAGTTCATCCTTTTTTTTTCACATAATCAATCCCCATTGTAATATTGCGTCAAAGTTTTTTACTATCTCCCTGACCATTAAGTTTTAATTTATATCAACTTTCTCCAATATAAAGATGAGAATTGTCTTCACATATGGACTATTTATGTCTGAATTTTCTAATTCACATAAACATTTTCAATACACTAAAATTAATGATAATTAATTCCAGTAATGACTGGAATGAGTTTTATCTACCACCAGTTCAAATGTGGCAACTCTAATCACCAATGTTACTATATTTAGGGGGAAGAAATCGTGTTCAAGTGGGACCCTACCCAATGCAGCTTGCACCCTAGTAAGAACACAAAGGGACATAATGTGCACACCTGTTGCTCTTAGCAAGGAAAGGAGAATGTATTCTAGAGCAACCAAAGTACCTGCAAGGTACAATGATCTTGGAGTGACAGATTATAAATCTATGAGTAATAAGCCTTTTTCTTTTTAAATCTTATCTCCTACTTTGTTATGGGACTCTCTTTTTAAACCAGGGTGGCCTCAAACAGAAATCCACCTTCCTGTCCTGCTCCCTTGGTAAGTATGAGTGATCTGAGAAAACGTGGTGAGGAGAGCCTCTGCAGTGTAGGATTGCATTCCAGAAAAAAAACCTTCCTGTAAGTCACTGCCATCACAAAACAGAGAGAGTCTTTAGAAAATGATTCCATGAGAGCCACTGTGGAGCCACTCCAGAATGATGATACTTGTTAGTCTGGCTTAAATCAGAAAGATATTTTAGGCTCTAAGCTTTGCTCTTCAGTCCTTTGGAGGCTGAGGACTAAAATGAAGATGAGGAGTCTCCACATCCATCTACGCACTAAGACTGTTAGACTGAATATATAATGTGTATAGACAACATTAAAATGCAAATTCGTTTTAAAGTGCTACTGAATGTTGGTGGTTACTGAAGTGAGGGGAAATTAGATTTGGTGCTTTTTTTTTCCTTGCGAATGTATAAAGTAAAAATGTCAGTGTGTTACTAAATTCAATGAAGTTTTAAAATGTGTTCTCAACCAGTGGAATAGAATTGTAAGCACTGTTTTTGTAGTGGATTTAGAAAGAGGTAGAATCTTTTTTCTTTTCCTTTCTATTTCTCTCCTTTCTTCCCTTCTCCTTCCCTCCCTCTCTCCTTTCTTTTTGATAAGGCCTTGCTATGTATTCCAAGCTGGTCTTGAACTTGCTACATAGCCCAACATGACCTTTAATTTGAGATACTCCTACCTCTGATCTTTCAGAGGGCTGTAATTACAGATGTGTGTCCACACCTAGCTTAGAGAGCTATTTTCATCCTTAAAATGTTTTGAATTTTTTATAGACTATGGTCTCTAATGTGAGATGTGTGCATTCTACAGAAGTTGTAGCCTGATACATTATAAGTAGTATTTATAGTAGTTTTAAATATTCAGAAAGTTTTTTATTAATATCAAATAAAAGAGTGAGTCTGGCATTCTTGTTGTAATCATCAAGGAAAGTTGTTTTTAACTATGAGTGAAAAAAATACACATACTTTACAAAGAAAGCATTTAAAAATTCTCTTAATCCCAAGGTGAATTGATGTGCCTGGACAGGGTGGTGGTGATGGGGCTCCCCTTTTCTGAGGAGAAGGGGAGGGGGAAAGGGAAGAAGAGGGAGAGGAGAGCAGGGAGGGACATAAAGTGAAATAAATATGCAAATAAGTAAATAAATAAGCTTCTTTAAAGAAAAAGATAGTTAGGTTGGAGAAATGTACTTAACTGCACTGGCACTTCTAGAGGACCTGGGTTCAGTTCCTGGCATCTACATGGAAGCTCACAACTGTCTGTAATTCCCGTTGCATGGAATCAGATGCCCTCTGTGGTCATCAGACACACAAAGCACATACATGCATTCCGGCAAAATACTCATTCACAGAAAATAAAAATAAAACAAAGCAGATATCTGGAATCTGGAGAGATGGCTGAGCAGTTAAGAGTGCTTAGCGTTCTTATAAATGATTCAGGTTTGGTTTCCAGTACACACATGTGTCTTAGATCTCTAACTCCAGTTCTAGGGAATCTGATGCCCTCTTTTGACCTTTCTGGGTACCAGGCATGCATGTTGTATACATTCATACATGCAGGCACACAGAGATATAAGTAAAATTAATGTTTAAAAAGTAAAACTAAAAGTAGATACTTGAAAATGTTTTCATCATCTTGTAAATATGTTGCTGAAAACTGAGACACGTATTTGTAAATCTTTTTTTTTAATATTTTATTTTTAATTTATGTTTATGTGTATGAATGTTTTGTTGGCATGTCCATCTGTACACTGTTTACTTGCCTTGTGGACATGGACTGCAGAGATCACCAGATCTCTTGCAACTGGATTTAAGGGCAGTAGTAAGCCACCTATCTGGGTGTGGGAAACTGAACCCAAATTCTTTGTAAGGATAATGCATATTCCTAACCACTGAGCAATCTCTTTATTCCTTATTTGCCCTAACTTTAAAGAGAAAAGTAACTGTGTATTCTTAACTTGCTAAAAACTATATATAATAAATCGAAAATCATTTCTATTAATATTTACATTGGTACTCACTTTGAAGCCACATATACTGAAATTGGAAAGATACAGAGGAGATTAAGTTGGTCCTGTCCAAGGATGACTTACAAATTCACGTAGCATATTATAGTTTTCTAACACAGACTTTGTTTGAAGATGTCATTGTATCTAAACTTGAATATTAATTTTAAAAATGTTTTTAGATGCACAAGGAGTATGATAAGTAAACTATTTATTTTTTATTTGTAAGAGTTACTGGTTATATGTTAGGAATAATGAAATTTAATAAATCAAATTTCAGCGAAAAATTTTAAAATAGCTGTACAGTAAGACTGAAAATTCAGTGACACAATATTCTGAGCACATGCATCTATTTACATACACGAATCTTTGTGAAGTTTCATTTTCAGCTATGACATTCATTTAAGACAAGTGTCAGTTTAAAATGAACTCAGGATTCTAGAATACTAAAGCATGGTTTCATAGTTAATGCAATATAGTCAGTCATACTGTCCTCACTAAAATATTAATAACAACATATTAAGAATAAGACATACATTCGGTAACCATCAAAGAAGATACATTCAAGAGATAATTTCACATCTTTCTCACAATTTAAAATATTACTTGACATGAAATGTTAGTGTAGAAGTACAGCAGTACATGAAACGCTGTTAAATATTGTAAAGATTAGTGAGTAATATATTTTAATGCCTCTTATAAGATTTAACACAGAAAACCCCAATCTTAATGTATATACAAGTCATCCTTGGATATATATTGCTAAAAGCTGGTCTCTGCTTAGCTGCTTATCCTCGCACCCACATTTTATAGCCCCAATGTCATATTTATTAACACAGTTGCACTATTAGAAATGTTTAGAGATTACTGAGAAGAATTGACATCAGTTCTTTGCTGCTCTCAGTAGTTTTGGAAGGAACAGAACTACAATCACTGCTTCTTTACTTCTTAACTGCAGTGGTTTGGATGAGTAATGGCCCCTTAGGCTCAGGAATTTGAACTTTTGGCTCGTAGATGCGGTGTTTGGGGACGTGCAGATGGTCCAACCTTGATTGAGGAAGTCATTGATAGTGAATTTTGAAATCATGTAACTTGGCTGTACTTCCAGTCTACTCTCTCGGCTCTACACTCTGAGCTCTAAGCTTTCTGCTCTGGTTGCCATGCTTGCTGTCTACTGCTATGTTCTCCACACCATTACAAATTTTATTAGTAGGCAGAGCTGGAATAAGATCAACATCCCTTTATGGAAATAGAAATAACTGAAAAAGGCGCACATTCCAGCATGAGGCTGAGGGATAGCTATTGCTTCTGCTTTATAGGACTGAGGTGTGATAAAATGTTCATGTTACTCAGTAACATGCAGCTATTATAGTTGGAAATGGTTGCCTATGGAATAATCTATGATTATCTTCAGACAATTATTTTGAGTTTTTTTTAACACTGAGAAAAACAACCACTAAAATGTTACTATGTCAGAGTATGACTAAAATTTGGCTAAGTATGGCTGACTAAGTATGGCTGAGAAAGAATTCTAAACTGACTGAAATCACTTCACCTACTAAACAAACATACATGCATACACACATACATACATACACAAATATTCAGTACACAACCATTGACCTTCCTTTGGGAGATATTACTTACTTGTGTTTTCCCAGGTAAGATAGCTGAAGGAAAAAATCATGATGTACTTGCTCTATAGAACTGTTTGTTTTCATACAAGAAATTAAAAATACTGAAATGACAAACTTGTTTTAGAATTAGTTTGTAGGCTTTCTAACAATAATTGGCTGAGCCACTTATAGCTGTTAGTATTGTCTTCATGTAGCGTTATTCTTAAAGTTTCTAACTCTGTTAGTATGTGCATGTGTGTCTTGTGATGGGTGTGTCAGAATTGCTTATTTATGTGACATGGTGCACATCAGTTGGTCAGGGGACAACATTGTGGAGTCAGTTGTCTGTCCTTTCACTTCTGTGTGGGAAACAGGAATTAAACTCGGGTTATTAGGCTTGCACACTGAAGGGTTTCACTTGCCAAGTTATTGTGCTGGACACTTTTTAGCATTTTTGTTTTATTTTATTTTTAATTCTATGCTGTTTTTTTGTGTTTATGTGGATAATATGCATGTGAGTGCAGGTATGTGACACAGTACACCTACAGAGGTTAGAGGACAACTTTTGTGTTCTTAATATAGAATATTTGTTACATTCTATTTTTTGTTGATGTGGACAAGTCACATTACCCTTAATTTTAGAGTTGTAGGTTCATCAGGTATTAGGACTAAAATCAGCTATGAGTACTCATGTATTGATTAGTTTGTTTTCAGTACTGAAACCCTTAGACTCCAACTTCGTGGTTTTCCTTTTTGATGTTTTTCAAGACAGTGCTTCCCGTAATACATACAGCATCTGTGAAGCTGGCTTTTCTGGAACTCCTATCCAAGTTACTTTTTATGTTGATAATCAAAACTGTTCACAGCTATTAAACATCTTCCAATGATAAGTATCAGGCCATATGAGGCCTCTTTTCTCTCCGTACATACTTGTATTCCTATCTTATTTTATGTCACCTTTTGTTTCATTTGATTCTCATATTTAGCCTTGACTGAGAAAAAGAGGTGGGCTGAACAGCCTGTGTTTACATAAATTCTGAACCATGTGCCCTCTGACTCTTCAAATGACTATGTGGGTGGAAGCAAGAACATGCATTGTGCCAGTGTGCGCATAAATGCTGTCACATGTAAGGCAAGAAGTGGGGTGATATAATGCAAGTCACAAGTTGTCAGGAACTCTAAATTGTAGTTTTGTTTTTATCAAGGGCCCAGAAAACCAAAGCCACATGAAGTCATGACCCTTACCCACTGCCTCTCCCACATACTGAAAGGAGGAAGCAGATACTCATTGCAGCCAACCAACCAGATTGTTTTTTCATGCTCCTTGCTTCCATCCTAGTCCACTCTGGGAGACCCCTCTGCTATGGCTGAAGGTGACAGAGATCCTCGTGTGTAAGACAGTGACTGTATGGTTGTTTTTCCCACAAAGTCCACAAACATGAACCTCCCAGGGTTTAGTACAAAAATAAAGTTTTCTCAATGAATGTATACAGAATGAATGCATGTCTCTTTGAAGAAAAAAATGGCAGCTTCCATACACAGTAAATTGCACTCAATGCTGACCCTGAAGAAAAGCCATACAACTGATGTTGTAAAAAATGTTTCTTGTTTATACTGCTGTATTTTAATTTTTTAGCTGATCTGATCTGAGCACAAAGAGAGCTCTTTCTGTTCAGAGAAAGAGGGTTTATGTTGTGTGGGAGAGCTAAGAACAATGGGCTCAAATGACAAACCAGAGATGCTCTCAGCTTCTGAGAGCCTGGAAACTCCATCTATATACCCATCCCAGAGGGCAGAACTAAATAAGGACAGATGGAAAATGCAGCTTTCTTGGCTTTTGCTCTCTGAGGCAAAAATACATTCACTCTGTAGCACCCTGAGTCAATTTTCCAAAATGTGGTGCTGTGCTTTTGTTTTCCAGTGTCTAAAAATATATCATATTTTTATTTCCTTTGTCTTAAAGTCATTCAAGCAGACTTACTTGCAGAATATTAATTGTGATGAAACAGAAATCAGGAGACTACAATTGAACTACTTTTGAACAGAGCTCCTTAACTGATGACTAACATGTTGCCTACAGCTAAAGTCTCCTTTCTCATGTTCCTTGTCAGCCACAACTACGAGACAAATATACAACTAACTTTAAGTTAGCTTTCTTCAGGCTGGCATCAGAGTGCGGGCCATGTTATATTAGGTGGCTTTGTGGACTAAACACTCCAGGGCAGGAGGTGTCACTAATTTGTTTTAATCCTGGACTGCCACTGCATGCTTAATTTATATTATATTATATTATCCTTGTATCTTTTCTGCCATATAAACGGTCAGCTTCAAACCTTTAATTTAGTACTTCCCAACTAACTATGTATTATTCATGTGGGAAGCACCAGGGTATCTTTATTGGAATAGCTAAACAATTTTGAAAAACAGTAAAAACAATTTAATATTAAGTAGAACAGGAGCTAGGGTTTAACAGTGGCACTAGGCAAGTAAACCATACTGAGTCAGCATGAAAAAAACACTGTGAAACCCAAGAGAAATTAAATCATTAAACAGGAAATGAACAGGCATAAAAACCTGAGTTCAGCCCAGCATGGTAGCACATGCCTTTAATTCTGTCTCTCAGGAGGTAGAGGCAGGCGGATCTCTAAGAGCTCAAAGTCAGCCTGCTCTACATGGAGAATTTCAGGATAGCCAAAGATACAAAGTAAAACCCTGGATAAAAGAAAACTGTATTCAAGTTCCAACAAGTATTTATTGGGTTTCTTTAGGTAAATTGATTTGCATTTTGGGTCTATTTCTTGCTATCATTAGGTATTAAAAAAAGCAATATATGTATTTATACATTTTTCTTAGTAGTGTTAGAATAACTTACATGGCCTGAAAAATACCTTGAGTACCTTGAGCTAACTATAATTAAGTTCATGTTAGTGAAAACAAACAACAATTCACTCAAAGGACACCGTGTTTGATTGAGAACATTCTTAATTTTATTTTCCTTACTTTTATAAAATACATTTTGTAAGATAAGTTTCTAAACATTTATTCTTTATGTTGTTAAAATCAAAATTCTATATCAGGAATGAAGGAAACACTTGCAGTGAATTAACTCTCTTTGTATGTGTGTGTGTTTGTGTGTGTGTGTGTGTGTGTGTGTTTGCGTATGTGGTCTTCAGGGAATGCTTGGTTATCTGTTATATTATTAAATCAAAACAAAAGAAAATATATAGATTACTTAACTTTCCTTGATCTTGATTGGCTTCTTGCAGATCCATTTCCCTCTCCTCACGCTTATGCATCCTGCTAGTTTACTTTATGTACTGGCCCAAAAACAAGTGACAAAATGTCTTCTTGCAAAGTCTTATATCTCCTTCAACATAGCAGAAACCACTTTGGGAAATAACAACAAAAATTTACAATAAAAGATCTATACTAGCTTTTCCTCCAACAAAAATAGATCAGGGTTTGTTTGGTTTTTAACCCAAAGTTAACAAATATAGGGTAAGCCTGAAATCTGGGAGTTCTTCAGGTTTCAAATTCTTTCTGTTTGTCCTCTCCGTTCCTCCAGACCAGATCTCTGTGGAAGCTTACCAACTGAACAGCTGACAGCTGGTACAAACTATTATGTGACCTATATATCCCAAGAGACAATAACCTCTATGCTAAGCCTAATTCTCAAAATGCTAACATAATATTAGCCAGTAAAATCATCTGTCATTTGTTAGGAAAGAAAATATCAGACAGGTAATTCAAATTGAGGTTCAAATTTACTAAGCCTATTTCTACAAATGGCAGAATACTTGTGGAAAACCCAATAAATTCATTGGACTAGACAATTTCAAATATTTTTGTGATGCATATTGTTCAGTTTTCTTTTTTCAAAATAAACTATACTCAAAGACTCGCTCTCCAGTTCATTCTGATACAACTCCAAACAAGAGATAAACAATTGGAAAATATGAAACATGAATCAATCTGAAACTAATCAAGATCTTCAAACCGCTTGCTATGACTGAATGGATAAAACCCCAGGAAAAGAGCACCATTGTGAACATATGCCAGAGGCCAGAGGACACAATTAATTGACAGGAAAAAAAGATATGCTATCCAAAGATTTAACTATCTTGTATCTACCGAGGGCCATCCCAAGTTACACCTTTAGCCTCTACCAAATAAGGTCACAGCTGTATTTGATGTAAGCTAGTTTCCTTCCATTCTCAGCTCCTTGGAAACCACAAGGTTGTCATGGTAGCTGTTATCAAGGAGAAGGGAGTGAGAAGATCCTGACAACACTTTGTCTCTCTTCCTAATGAGGTGTAAGGACAGATGATGGCCCCTTTGTCTTCACAAAGACTGTGCTCCCTTATGTTGTAAGTAAGGTAGGCTGAGTTAGGGCTTAAACAGTCTATTGCCACTGGGGTCAGAGCTCTCTTTCTAGGAGTGAAAGATCCTTGCTTTGACCCCCTTCCCCCAGCTGCAGGAAGCAGATTTGGGCAAATGCTATTGCTTGGCTAGCATTATTTTATTTTCTTCTGTCTTCAGTGGAAATAGGAAGATAAGACTGACTTCTTGTTTTTGGCTCCTATTGATGGCAAGGAGACCAAGGACATTCCTTTCTCTCTACCTGATAATCTTTCTTTCTGCTTTGTTTTCCTCAATGGAAACAAATGCCCTTTGGGAAGGAAGCACATTCTGGTCTTCAGGAGATGCTTGTAAGCTCAATTAGAGCTTTCCTTCCTCTGTGACTTGCAGCTGGGGAATCACCTTGTGAGGCATCCCCCATTTCTAGCGGGAACCAGCTGTGGAGCAAAATGACTAAGAGAGGTACATAAGAGGGAGAGTCCACAGAGAGAGATTAATCACTGCAAGACTCTCCTTTCTTGTTATACTCATCAAGTAAGAAGAGGGCCAATCAGTGGCAAAGGCAGAGTTAAGATAGGAGACACAACACTGTAGGCTGTGTGGTTAGAGCTCGCTATTAGACAAAGGGGGATTCCTATGGGAAATCAAAACTTGGTGCCTCGGCCCATGAGTTTAAGGACGGCGAAGTTGTAAGTGGCAGCAATCATGAAGGTGAGCTGTAGGAAACAGAAGAGAAGAAAAGGTAAGTAACAGTAGAAAGGGAAGCTCTCCCTACTGAAAACCTTTTGGAAATGAGGGAGCGCTGAAAAAAAATCACAAATACATAAAAGGGAATAGTCTGTAAAAAAATTAAAAGGTACATTCCTGTTTTATTTTCTATATATGTGAATACAAAACTTCTTTTAGACACTTCCAAAACAACCTATTCCCAAATAACCTAATCCATAAAGATTTATTCCACAACTTGATTCTGCTTACCACTGACCATTCCTTAAGGAAAATGGCCATGCCTGTGCTGTGTCATATCAACGTGTCTAATAGACTTGAAGTCATAAAGTGTTTGCTCTACACACACAGCTACTTCATGCAGCATAGCCTTCCTCCCTCTTGTGCATCAATTGATTTCAGAAAGTAGAAGTGAGGTGGTTTTCTGTGAAAGTCTCTGCAGTGCTGAGGGTGATTCCAGGAGATCCTCCTTATAGTTAACTGTTACCTCAGAGAAGTGAGGTACATCACTTTGCTTCTGCTGCTTGAGGTGTTATATCTGCAACAACGAGTACACTGCATTGGCACTGCACTAACATTACCCTCGGGACCTAGGCACAGGATTGCAGCAGAATTATAACAATTCTGATGTGAGAAGGTCCCTCCAGCTTCCCTGTAAGTAATTAAACCCACTGGAGACTATCTAAGATGCTATTAACTATCTAGAATACTGGAATACAGCAAATCCTGTTTAATTATAGTTCCATGCTCTTGTCAGTTCCTTGACAACTCACAGTAGAAATACGCAGCCCCATACCTTGCTATCCCTTTTCATAGCTTCTCTCCAGCCTTTCAAGGTTGGAAGGGGTCTCTTTTTAGCCTTTCAGCCTAACACTACTCAAGCTATCCCTGGACCATATCTTTTCTAATATTATCTTAAAATAACTTACCAGAGAAACTAGTGTGGCTGCAGCACCCACAAACGCAGCAATAAACAGGTGGAAGGTCATTTGGAACTGTAGGAAAATATGTGTGAGAAAATTATTTCTTATAACAGAAAAGCAAAACATGATCTGCTGTAAGCAGTGAAAGAAGTTATCTGGGTGGGCTGACAGCTTTCATGTATGTTGAGTTTGTGTCTCCAAATTTTCACTTTCCTAAGTGTCAACCTCCCATTTGCCATTCTCTATTCACCCAAAGCATGTAGAAGACTGATAAAGGAGATTAATGATCCTAAATAACTACCTCATTTCCCACAGTTGTTCTAGGATCCAAAATTTTAAAGTCAATATGTTCTTTCCAAAGATGTTGTTTTTCTGACTGCCTCTGCAGGATTTGCTTTTATTCCTTTGCTGCAATAACATCTTTTCTCAATGAAGCATTTTCTTTTTTTTAATGTACTTATTTCACATCTCATTGGAGATTAAGGAGTTCCAAATTAAAAATATTTTATAGAGCCCTTGTGTGTCTCTGAGCATGGCCCATTTTTCTTGGTAAGTTTTTAAGAAAATTGAACATTTTCATTTGGGAAATTTTACTACTAAGTATCGTCTTTACTTAAAGCTACACATTTTTTCTTTTAATGAGTAGAGTTTGGAAAAGTAATGTTTTCAATCAGCTCTGAGCTAAGTGGGTACCTTTACCTTTAGTTAATATGCTCATTGATTCAGGTACACTTAGCCATTATTTTGTATAAAGGAAATATGCTAACTCAAAGTCCAACAAGGACATACTATAATCCTTGACATTGAAGCACATGAGGAGAAACTTCTGTTACAGGCAAGAAGTTCTGTGTTATTAGCCAGTCTATTTCAAAATCACCCTCATCATTCACTTACCTCCGCTGTTTTGCAGATGGACAGAAGGTTGGAGCCACAGACCTTGCCAGGGAAAGCATTCCATGGGAGAACACCTAACGTGCAAAAACCAACCATAGTAAACTTCACAGGGCTAGAAGGTCACGTGGAGACTCTCTCCAGAGCCTTCTACTTTCTCTAGCCTGGCTGTAAACCTGATATCGACAGTAAGCATGATCCTGTTTTCTGAAAATGTACACGAAAGAAAAGGTGGTATTGAGTAATTGTGAAATTTTGTAGTATTAAAATGTGCTGCTTTGGGTTATTAAAAGCAGTCAATCAGAGAAAAAGAGTGACAGGAGCAAAGAAGAAGAAGAGGGGAAGGAGGAAGGGGAAGAAGAGGAAAAATAGAGAAGGAGAAGGCGAACAAAACAAAACCTCGCCAAACTTCCATATTTCCTTGGGAGGGCGGAAGCATTCTTAGTTTCAGTGGAAGAAGATTAATAAACTAAGAACTGTTTATTTCTCATCTTAAAATTTCTCCATAATCACTGTCGTCCTCACTCTAAGACCAAAACAAGTACATGTTGCTTCTAGAGATGCTAAGGAATCTAAGGCTCCCCCATCCAACTCACCATACATTCTTGCATCAGCGCAGAGACTGCCTATACTGGCAGAGGTCTTGCTAGGGGAGGCGATAGACTGACAGGTGGTCCAGGTATTGAAGTAAATGTACACAGGCACAGCAGAGCAGGCAAACACCAGGAGCCATACAACAGTCAGGGCATATGTGATGCCCACAAACTAAAACAATTGACATGGGGTGGTTAAAAATCAGCATCAACTTGCAGACCCTGAAACAAAATCCTGGAGTAGCATATGCCAATGAAGTCAGATTCCAGGCATCTCCCTCAAATGAAATTAGTGAGCAGGGCACTTCTGTGAGGTGTCATTGGCAGTATCTCTTAGAGAACTGGCCCCAAGTGTGATGGAGGGTAGGGAGAGTGGGTGGGAGTTGGAGTGAGGAGGATCCCTGGGTTAGAAGGGCTTCAGGGGATTTGGGAGCAGAGAAGGTACAAGAAAGTTAAAATATATATATATATGTCCTGAAAGAAAGTTGTGCCATTTTGTGCCTTAGGCTGAGCTTACAAGATGTTCTTTGCCACAGAATTTTTGTTCCCCAGTCACTGAACAATGCCAATAGGAGATTTAAATTTCCAATCTAAAACCATTCTAAGCTAACTGCTGGTCACAGAAGTCATCACCTCAACACACACGTTCAGACCCCAAAAATCTTAAACTCTCAAGACTGAAAACCACTGTATGTCTTTCTAAACCATGGCTAGCCCAAAGATAAGAGTGAAATATGCAAATCTAGAATAATCCTCTCTGGAACCTCCAAAGTATAAGATCCCAGAATATTGTGACTTAGAGTCAATTCTTTGATTTCTATGATCCACCCTCCATTTCAGGTTACTTTTCTAAGTCTTAATCCCATGACTAGCATTTTAAATTCTTGTGTAGTCTGGTCCACTCTTCTAGTCCTTACTAGGAACAAAGTAACAAGGATACCAACAGATTGATTAGAAATGGTCTTATTGTACAATGCTTCCTACAAAATTCATGCTTTTCAGTTTGAGATGAAATTTTCTAGGGAACCTTTGAAAGGTGAGGCTAAGCCGGCCAGGCACCACGTTCTTCCTGACCATATCGTTTGGCTGTAGCCATCGCTTCCTCACTCAAAAGCCAGGCCTCTGGAGAGGACCCAACCTTGGGTGGGGATGAGGCCACAGACTCACGCCCAATTGTCCCCCACCCCTTGTTATTGCCACAAAATCCTGAGGATGATCACCTTGTCGGGATGTCCTAGCCATTTTCCCAAACAATGACACACCCGCTCCAAAGAATGAGCTTGATGTTGGCCTCTGGAACCCCTCCCCTTCTGGCCCCCTGTTACCGTTGCGCTCAGGCCCTTGCCGCAGATGGTGGTCTTGTAGTCGCCAAAGATCTGCCTGACTGCGCCGGTGGTGTAGAAGCCCTCAGCCAGCAGGAGGGCCCCATAAAGGAAGAAGAAAGAGGCAGTTCCATAGATGACATACTGGAAAGCATGAATCCTGCATTGACAAAGAGAAAAGTCCAGATAACTGTATTCAGAGGATACTGCTCTCCTTGTCAATTGGTAGTGTACATGCCTGAGTGGCTAAGGGTTCTTGAAAGGAATCAGTAGGGTTTTCAAGTGTTCCTTCACCTTTTCTCCACTGAAGTAAGTGAAGACAGACAGTAGGTGGCCAAGAGCATATGCTTTTCCCCCTATTCCTTGTTACCCTGCACTCTACACAACCAAGCTTGCCACTCCTTACTTGTCTTTTCAGAAGTGCCATAGGAGAGATGCGCTAGACAGGGAGATGTATGAAGGAGTAGTAACTCAACTTGCTCTAGCCGCAAGACAGACTTATTACTAAGCTTAAGTACACATAAGCAGTATCAGATCAAAAATCCACTGTACCCAGTCCTTGGACCATCACCTGCCACCGTGGAGACAATTCAAGGAACATTAAACATACCCAGCAGAAATCGGGCCATGTGTGTGAAAACAGGGAGGAGGAAGAAGAGGCAGACCTCCTTTCTGAATCTGATATTGTTCCCTTACTTAAAGCTTCCAACATGGCATGGTAGAACCTGTACACAGAGGGCTGTGTCAGGAATTCTATCCAGCTGCACACTGGTCCCCTCCTAATCACTAGGATAATGATGAGTTTTATACCTCCAAGACAGGGTGAGAGAAAAAGAGATGAGTCTGGGAATGGAGTAGGGAGGTACTTACACATTAATGAGATACTCATAGTCCTGGTAGTTTTTGGAGAAATAGGTCTCAATTAGCTTTTCTGTGCCAGTGAGAGCTTCATGTCCACATCCACAGAACAGTGCCACTCCAAAGAAACACAATCCAGTGGCCACCAGGGAAGCAAAGGGAGCCCCTACCAGACATCTTGCACAGCACTCTAACAAGCCTAGGAAAGAAAGAAGGCAAAAGTCACATGTGCATAGCTAACTTGTCCACTCATACCACACTGCTGGGCCAAGCAGCCCATGCTACCAAGAAGAAAGAGTGGTTCCACTGGGAGTGCTAAAGGAGAATTTGTGGGTTTTAGCTTTTAGAATGTGAGGTTGACCCAGAATCGTCATGTTGTCCCATTCTTAAAAATGAACCCTCACCTCCAAAATTCAGAATATATGGTTTGTTGGTTTTTTAAGGAGTCAAATAATTTGAGTAGCAATCGAGGGAGGTCGTGAGATTAGTCCGTCTTACCTTTGTAGCCAGTTATGGAATAAAGGTGCCCAGCATTGCACATGGGATAGTAAAACCGAAAAGGTGCCAGCTCTGCCAGGTTAGAGTCTTTACTTTACTAAAGGAAGATGAATGAAGTCAATGTACTACTTTCCACCAACAATGCCCCCAAACCAACTAAATGGCTACAGACAATAAATATTCTTGGAATTTCAAAAGGAATGAGTCCTAACCATAGATGTTAGTTTTCAAACAATTTGAACTGAAAGACCATTCTAGGTAGAAGATATGATGGAAATGTCATGCTTCTGGATTTTCCCACACAGGATGGATATTTGTTGCAAAGAATGCCAAATCCTTCTTGGTCTACATAGAAAGGAGCCACCCAGAGAAGACAGAAACTGGAATGGGACCAGGAGTGGTAATATGAAAGCTGCTTTTGCAGACAATGATAAAAATGCAGGTTTTGGGGTGGAAATATGGCTTGGTGGTTAAGAGTGCTTTCTGTTCTTCCACAGAATCCATGTCAGACAGCTAACAGCTGCCTGTAACTCCAGCGTCAGAGGATTTGACAGCTTCTTCTACAAAAACTATTTTATTTTTTTTCTTGTTGAATAACATTATAGATGTTTTATTTCCTCTTAGAATTGCATGGGATTCCCATCATACAAGCAATAGACAAACTCTAAACCATGTTATTTCAGTTTACTTTGATTGAGAGTAGCTTTGAGACACTATTAAAATGAATACAAATGTTTGTATTTACCATTAGGGACCTAAGCAAAATAGCAAATATGAGAAATCTCATTTTGCTATGCTTCTGATTCTTTTTCTTTTTTTATTTTTTTAATTGTTTTTTTAATTTATTTATTTTTATATCAATCACAGGTTAGGTACTTTGACAAACACTATTTTAATACAGGTTTGATGACTTTTCAATTCTTTACGTGTGTGCTCTCCACCACTGCAGCTTGGCCAGTTTTTATGCCCTCTGAACAACAGTGAGATTCTGTCAGGACAGGCACAAAGAGACTCCCTATCACGGCCACACTAGCTTTCCAGCCTGAGGAGAACACACAGGGCCTGTGAACACAGGTGTTCTTAAAGTGCTGAGAATCCCTGAGCTCTCACATCTGGCACATCTCAGCCCTGGGCCAGTGTTGCTGAGAAACAAGAAAGGTCCATAAAGCGTCACAGACTTATGTTGAATAAAAATTATCAAATGCTAAGGAGATAACTGACTAGACAGATAAACATGTGGTTCCCTTTGGCCTCTCAGCCAGATCTGCAAAAGGTACAAAAATGAAAATGTTAAGATCTTTAAATGAAATGTACATGCATACATAGTTATATTAAATAGCATATATAGACACAATATATTCAACATACATATGTACATACATATGCTTACAATGTGTGCATATACATGCATGCATATATAGGCCAGGTTCATTTTATATATTTATTCCTATCCTATAGTGCATGTACATGCAAATAAGCAGAAAATGTACCTGAGAAAGTACTATTGCCTAAGACAGTGCTAGTCTGTGATAAGTATGTTGAAATTCCTTATCTCCTTAGAGACAAAAATAATTTTCTGAAGTTTGAACTTTTATATTCATGTATATCTTCAAGCCAAGCTCACTTATATACAACAGGATACAAGGGAAAATAGAAGTCTGCTGCCTTATCCCCTTGATATAAATTCAGCTTTTATTAAAACCCCAAATACTTAAAAATGTGTTTCCATTTTTAAGAATTTTTCCAAAATTGTGGTTTCCATAGCTAAGTTGAGTAATGTCAACAGATGCTGAGAGATCAAATTATGTGTATCAGAAAAAAGTTGGGATAGAGGCATTTGTCCTTTTGATCAGAACCACAGAATAAATGAAAGGGCATTTACTGAAAGGACAGTCTTTCCCTGGCCTTCAAAGAGTGTCTTTTTTTTTTTTTTTTTGAAGATCCTTGTACATTGCATTAGAGATAAGGCTCAGAAGTCCAAGCCAAAGTGTAGTAAATATTTGTAGCAGAACAGGGCCCTTTCACTTTCCCCAAACTGAAGCTTCTCTGTCAGAAGACTCAGCTTCCACGAGAAGCTATCAATTTGGTTTTGTGGCTGTGCTGTTGTGCTGCTGTGAGTAGAAGCTGACTTCACTCAATATGAACGTTCCAAGAGAGGATGATCACTACTGGCCTATGATCTGTGTGAGCGTGCACACTTGCACAAATGTGTGCAATACATGCATGCATACACCAGAGGAAAATGAAACAGCTGAAACTGACCACTGTCTTGGGGAGACATTTCAGAAATTGTTCTTCTTTTCTGACATTAGGTTCAGATACTACATGCATTCCATACAGCAAGAAAATGCACTTAGAAATAAACAGCACTACCATTTTCATTCTCTACCCTTTCAACTCCTCTCCACCCTCAAACTCTTAGACTCCTCTAGTAAAGGAGGTCTCTGAAGCCTGCCATGGGGGAGGGGAGGTCAGTGATCCTACTGTTCCCTCTCTCTCTCCAACAAAGGGTCAAGCCTTGGACATAGCCCTCCATAACTTTCCCAGACAAAGAAGCCTTGTTTTCTTCTGAGATCTCAGGAGTCTCATTGGTATTCTGCAAGGCCATGCAGGCCTGGGGGTGTGGACGGGGTCAGATCCAGTAAACAATGGAAGGACTGTTTATTTAGCCCAGGGTAGGGAGAGCCATCTATCCTTGTAAGTGGTCATCCTGTGCCCATTCTCTCACCCCAGCACTTTCACCATAGGATGGTCTAATGGTGAGGCATCTGTGATCAGGAACTTGAGCTCTTTCCAGCCAAACAGAGAAATCTACTCGATGATTTAGCTGATGTCCCCTCTATTTCATCTACACTAAGGACAATTTTTCCTTCTTATAATCAAGTGGTGAAACACACAACGTGTGACTTATCATCTTGGATATATTATCATTTAGTAGTCATCAAAATAACCAGAAAATGTCACATTTAGTGTTTTTACTGGGTAACGAAATGTTGGGATCAACTCTAGATCACCACTTAGTACTTTATTTATGGTTTTGAGCTTAGTGTTTAATGGCTGAGCCACCTCTCCAGCCCCTGATATTTTATTTTTACACCTATTTTTATCTATTTTCTTACAGCTCAGATGATAACTTAACATCCTCTTTTCCACTCTACTGATGTTCAAAGCAGAAAACAAGGACATAGGCTTTGGTGAATCTTTAATGAGGATTCCAATACAAATGCCCGTAGACACATCTACCAATGTTAGGTTATATAATAGTTTAGCAATATCAAAACCGGCATCAGATGTTAAATTCCTCAGAGTTCAGAGGAAATGTTTGCTCTAAGGGCATTTAAGTTCAGTAGAAGTAAAGAATCTCAGCTAGTCTGCCCAAGCAAAAGTCAAAATTTGAATTCTAACATGGGAAAACTCAGATCATATAACAGATTGTCTTTTCATCAAAGTAGTTGACAGTCAAAGCATTCTGAATAAAAGTTCATTGGGTTCAATTCTATTTTTCACAATCCAAGAAATGAATTTGGGAACAACTGCTTAAAACTTTAAGCTCTCTGTTTCATAATACCTCAGGGTCAACAGGGTTTTGAATGCTAAAAGGCATTCTGTCATTTCCCTGGTAAGTATAAACTGTGATGCGGGAGTCAGTATAAAAGAATTACATAATACTAACAGTACTCAATGAGATTCAAATGTCTCATTTTGATGCGTGATCACAGAATTAATGAGCATTTCTAATGCTTTCATTTTCTTTGTGTTTGAGTGGCTTGAGGACAAACATTAAACACATTATTAGTAACAAAGATGTTGCAAGAAACAGAAAGAAATTCGTAGTGTAGTTGCTTTCCTCAGAAAACTTCCAATCTTGTTTGGGAGAACAAATTTATTTCTTAAATGGAAAAGCAGAGCTACCTATTACCTAGTGTTAAAATTGATGTACCCAAATCCTGTGGTCAAAATAATAACTAAAGACATCAGTTCAGAACTGGTTCTATTTATCTCCAAATCCCCCAAACAAGCATGATCAATCTGTAATAGAACTTCCTTTCTTACCAATGTTCTCTGTCAGAGATCAACAGTATTATTTTGAGTCTCAGATTAGAGCCCATTCCCCCTGACTGTCCTGATCCTGATGCTATCTCTTTAAGCAGGAGCCAAGTGCTTCAAAGCCCCCTCTCCTTTCCCATGCCCTGGGCACACCTGAAGGACCAGCTCCATGATGGAAATTTAGTGTGAATCTGGGAACTCATCAAAGAGAGGAGAGGAAGGGATTTCATAGAAAGGAATAGTAGAAAGAGTCCAATTGTACCCCACACAATTCCCAGCTTGTCTCTTGAATCCAGCTGACAAAGGGAGAGATAGAAGAACCCTGTACAATAGAGCTAAACAACAGGCAAGCTCTTTGAGTGAGAAACTGGTCCCATCTCCCTAAGTCTCTAATCTCCACTGTAGTATTCTCCTCCTCACAGAATACACCCCTTAACTTCAACCCATGAACAGAGGCTTCCTTGATCAGGACCTATAGCCATTAACACGGCCAAGGTATTAGAGCAGCCGTGACTGGTACTAGGGATAGATGGTGATCAGTGGGTGGGAGTTCTAGAAGTAAAATAACAATTATCAGGAGGTGACAGAGACAAAGGCTTTTGCTTCTGGCCTCATCTTGTCAGGACAAAGCCCTGCCTATGACTTTGTCTTTCCTGTATAATATTAGCACTTATACCACAGTCAAGAGCTTAACAGGGCTCTATAGGCACTGAGGCCTGGGGATTCAAGCCTGCTTGATAGTCAAGTCATGTGGACAAGGTTAAATAAAAAAAAACCCTCCAGCCTCCTTATTACTCAGGTATTAATACTGCTGCTACTACTAGTGATAACTACTACTATTGGTGATTACAGCTACTACCACCAAGGACAACATCTGGACCAACTTACTTCCTATGTTCTTTCTCACAGAGAGACAGAAACACACACATGGGGCTAAAATGAGGCAGAGAGAAAGAGAGAGAGAGAGAGAGAGAGAGAGAGAGAGAGAGAGAGAGAGAGAGAGAGAGAGAGAGCACAATTCATGTATAACTACTTGGAGGCCAAAAAGCTTGACTGTGAAAAAATAAAGAACAATCTGTCACTAGAGATGAGTATAGCTGAACCTTCTGTTGTCAGATCCTCTGTAGAATCCCTCTGTCTTCTGTGGGATGCCACTGACTCTTTTTCAAAGCCTTGAATGGCAAAGAGCTCTGAGGTCAGTGAAAGATCATTCTTAATCATTTGCCAAAGGATATGGAAGGATTTGCTGAACTTTTGATGTAACCCTGACACTGGGTAGGGCTTATGAGTGAGAAAAGATGGAAATACTTTGTTTAGTGACCATGGCTTATGACCTTTCCTTATCAGGTCACTCCTGACTTAACCTTTTCTGGAACCTGAAGTTCTGTGGACAGAGACTGTATTTGTGTCTTTTTCATTCAAGACAAAAAAGAACTGTACTTGACGGATAATTTTTAAGATTATACAACCCCCACACACACACCAAATAAACAAACAACATAAAACAGACAAAAACATGTCACTGGCTTGGCTAGGACCTGAAGATATTGTTTCTATTCCCCTCACAAGCTTAAAGATGTTGTCACTCAGAAAGCTCTGAGAGAACTTTATTGTTGACTAGATTTCTTGGTGTCCTGGCTCAAGGACAAAACGAAGCCCCTCAAAGCAGGGGCAAATCACTTAATCTCTCTAGCTTTCGAAGAGCTCCTGACTAGGCAAAGCAAGATAAGAAGTGGTGTGGTGAAGGCTGCCCTTGATTGTCAGTGTCTCTAGGAAGAGTCAGTTAATATGCTGGTCTAAATCTGCTTTCTTTTTAAATCCTGACATTCTTGTGGTGCCTTTGATGGGATCAGATAGTCTTCTGGTACCTAGTACAACTCAGCCTCTGCTCTTCCTCTAGGTGTATTTCTAAGCCACACTTGGAGAGAAGCATCGCAGTCTGGTTGCCAGGGTAACGGCCATTGTTCTCTGATGACAACAAGCTTGAGGATATTGGTGTTTTGCTGCTCAGTGGTGGCATTGTTATTGGGCAGAAAATATTCTTTCTTGGTTCCAATTGTTATTCCAAAGACTCATCTGAAGCATCTCCCTGCCAAGTCTGGAAAAAGTTTTAATAAGCTGTTACACTGCCCATAAACTTTTTGCTCGAAGACCACTGGATTCAGTACTCTTCTTCAGTTCCAATTCTAATAGATTTGGTGTCTGATGTAATAAGCTGACTGTTTCTCGAGGTGATTAAGCAGAGACTTGTGTATGTTTCATTTATTGTCAAGGAAAATGAATTCTGCATTGAAGGCTGGCTCAGAAAACTATTTTTTTTCTAAATGAGAGTCTCTCCATGTTGTCTCAATAGCCTTTTATACTGATTCTCCTGTCTCAGCTTCCTAGGGTGTTAAAGGCATGTGATAACACACATAACTTCACTTCAGATTAGTTCCAATGTTCCTTTCAATTCCAAATCTACAATTTGATTTCTCTACTGCAATAGTTAAATGGCAATGCACTCCACATTAAAAGCAATAGCATTTCGTTGCCTTGTCAGAGATAGTATACTGTCTCAGACACTATTATTGAGTGGTTGCAAAGACAATGGCTACTCCATCATGTATCCCTAGTCCATGTATTTCTCACCTAAATATACATCCTCAATAACACCTTACTGTGTGCTGACCATCCTCTAAGGAAATCAGCCAGCCTCCATTACAAGATAATATTTCTATGATCATTTTCTTTCTGTCTGTCTTTATTTCTTCAAGGCTTTACCCTCTGAGGAAGTAAGATTCAACTTACAAACCCTCTCTGTTTTGAAGGAAGAACCTACTCAATCAGCTGCACTCACATTAGGTAGGGTTCCTGAGTCCAAAGCAGGATTGACTCTTTCCCAGATTACTTCTCACCTTCTCACTATACTTCTCAGGTGATCAAATTGTTCTTATACAAACATACAAAGTATGTACAATGAAAACCCAAAAACCTTGGAAAGAAGAGCACCAGCCTAGGTATGCACTGTTGCATAATAGTGGTTGTCATCAGAATTCACAGGACTTGTCTACACTGACAAGACTGCCACATCATTATTACTGGATCTTCCACGCTGAAAGTAGACAAAAGAGTTATTATTGTCCCTGTCTTGCAGAGGATAAAGTGGTGATTTATGGTGACATGCCCAATTCTGCAGAGCTCATCACAGACTGAGCTGACATACAAACCTGGCTGTTTGGACTCCTTGTCTAGTATGTCACCCTCCTAACTCCTGTACCTGCATATACGCTTCTAACAGTTCTCTCAGTGATTTGATATGGAAAAAAAAACCAAAGTTAACAGTTTAGTCAAACTAAAAAAAAAATACTTCTGTGCATCTTATCAGTTTACTGGTTACTATGTTGCATAGTGAGTACACAGGGCAACTGAATCTCATTCACGTCTTCTGCTGCTACTTTCATCTTTCCGAAATGTGAGCAATATGTACATATCTTTGTAGCATCTTGCCTAGGCAAAGACCCTTATGCGCCACACACCTTACTCTGAACAGACACTGCTAGACACCAGAACTTCACAGCCTCTATCCTTGTGGAACACAGAAAAGCCCTCATGTCTCAGTCAACAAGAGCCCTTAGATAGAAACTGCTTTGTTACAGCAGAGATTGTGGTTAAGTCCATGGTACTTACTAGAAACGTTGAGCTGTATGCCTGTGCTCACATGCACACACATTCAAACACACACACACACACGTGCATGCACGTGCTCATGCACACATGCACATACAATCCATATATGGTAAAACCAGTGTGAAGTGTATTTTCATTTTCTGAGTCCAATTTTCCCCATTTCTCCCCATACTATTGATGCCAAACATGCTCAGAGGTTTGTATCTGGGAAGCAAGTATACAAGGGTTAGTCAATATTCATGTTGCTTCCAGTGGAACGAAGGGTTCTAGATAACCCGACCAGGGCCATAAGAGCAGGGCAAAGAAAAAAGGACAAGAAAGTGGGGTTAGAAAGCCAAATGGTCACATCCGTCCTGTGAGCATTCTCTCCAATGTTCTGTGGGACTCCACGGGTACTGCTGGCATTCACTGGCAATGAAGCATTATGCTCAGTACAGCAAAGAAGGAGTTAAGAAAATCAAATGCTAAGGAATTAAAACAGAAAATAAGTGCCCAAACACAACTTCTTCAAGCCATTGGAAACCCAAAGCCCCAATGTTGGAAAATTGCTTTTGAATTCCTGTGCCTGTATCTTTGCCGTTAAAGTTTCTGAAACTCACCCATGTCTTTGGCACTCTGATTCCAATTGTAGCCTGCTGGCTAGTCTGCTTTGCGGCTGACTTTGTTCAGCTGGAAGGATCCTGGTATCTCCAGTCTCCTTCTTCTGTCCTTTACTTTTTCTCTCTGAGTATCTTTGTCCTCTTCTCCTGCAATGAAAAGGGCTTTTTGATTGACAGCCAACCCCCTTAAAGAGACAGGCTCGCTTTCCTCCTCCTCTCCTCCTCCCCTTCTCCTCCCCCTGTCCCCACCTCCTTTGGGATACTCCCTTCTTTAAAGGTTCCATCTTCTCTTTATGCCTTTCACTTCCCAGTGTTTTGTTTCTCTCCCTCTCCCTCTCTCTCTCTCTCTCTCTCTCTCTCTCTCTCTCTCTCTCTCTCTCTTTCTAAACCTTCTCTAGAATTTTATTTTGTTATAAAGAAATCTGAAAATATGAATCGGGGGTTGGAATTAAATAGAGGGGTCCTTGAATCCTCCAACTGATCCGTGAGTCTATTTGCTGTGTCATTCCTCGGACTGAGCATGTAAAGCCATGTGAAATAGTAGCCCTGATAAGGGGGTCTGGACCAAAACCCTACATGCTATACTACCAAATATGCCCCACTTGGCTCTCAGTCCTAGGTGCACTTTATCCTGGAACCTTTTCCTCCCTCTGTTAGAAAAAAAAAGCCTTCTTCCTCCTCTTCCTGGCACTGAAAACACAATAGGGAAGAAAAATTTGTCATTTAAAATAATTTTGATTTTAAAAGACTGAAGATAAAAACAAGCTGTTGATTCCATGAACAGATGTGGCCAAGCTCAAGAAAGCCGGAATTATAACGAGTATATAGTTAGATAACAAAAATACAAAGGAGAGGGCAAGAGCTGTGCCAAGGTCACAAGAAAAAAAAAAGGCCAGGGTAAAAGATATAGGTAATTTTTTTCAATGAGAATTAACTTTGAGACAACACATTATCACTAAGTGAGAATCACCCTAGTCAAACCTCTTCCCAGGAAATAAAGGGTTCTCATCAGAAAGTGAAGACAGGACTAAGAAAAGCAAAGAGTGTTTGGGAGTGCAACAGTTAGAGGTTGGGGGAGAAAGAAAATACGGTCCTTGTTTCAGAGAAAATTCTATGAAAATACTGGACAAGGAGTAAAAAGAGGAAATAATATATGAAACATCTATATTGGTAAGAGTGATTTCTGAAGTCTATGAAGAGATCCAAGTGCCAAATATAAAAGGTGATGTTAGCTAGGGAAAGTTTTCTAGAACTTTCTAGAACAGGCGAGGCTTAAGGAGTACTCATGTGGGTTCTTTGTCAATCTTCAGAACGCTGTAACAGTCGTAACCTTCTTGATCTAGAAGCAACACACCACTCCTAAATGGCTGTAAGGAAATGTGTGGGTCTAAAAGAGTGGAGCCTGACATTTTTATACTCCTAAAACAATGAGGTATGTCTGTTATAAATAAAAGGAGGCTTACAACAGGTTTTCTTTGAAAGAGGTTTATTAAGTGGAGAGAGGGGGCGCAGGGAGAGTGGGCCATGATGGGGGGAAGAGAGAGATAGAGAGAGAAGAGGAGGAAAGGGGGGCGCCCCGATAAAGAGAGAGAGAGAGGAAGAGGAAGAGGAAGACAGAGAGAGGGAGAGGAAGAGGAAGAGAGAGAACATGTGGCTGGGTGATACAAGATGACATCATAAGTTGCTAGGTAACCCAGAAGCATATTAATGGCACTGGAGGAAGGGGGATGTTGGTAAAAAGAATTGACCTTAAACTTTGGACATTCTGATACAGGGTATGAAAAAGATCTGTCACAGCTCAAATAGCCAAGGCCGATGTATGTACAGGGAAAATCGCTCAGATTGAGTTTTCTCGAGCATTACATTCATTCTCAGCAGCATCTGGGACTGTCTATACTACTCAGAGGAAAATAATTCCCCAGTAAACAACTAGACACCAGTTTGTCTACCATATTCTCCAGAGGCCTTTTTTTTTTTCCTTTCCATGATCTCTTTGGTCTTGTGATTTATTTTCTTTATGTACTAATTCTCTTGTTCGTCCCTCTCCACCTCCTCTCCTTTCTCTCTCCTCGCTGAAGGGGCAGATCTTCCTGTTTCCGCATTGGTCTTATGCCAATGGCTAGGGAAGGCGCTCAGCCAGATGACTTTGTCACACTCTCCTCAGGGGCCTAAGGTCTCAGTCCCTTCATATCCAGCGTGTTTCACTTCCTCTGCCCATCTGACAGTCTGCCTACACACTCTGTCTGCATCCTTATTCTAAGCCCTCCCTACAGTCCTTAGAAGACTTCTTTCAGGTCTTCAAGAAGATCCTAATAAATTCCATCCACCCTAGCTGTGTCTGTGATTCTGGTTTCATTGGGTGAGGTGAAATGTTTTCAAAATGTTTTCGATTCCAGCTGGACTTCTGCAATGCCCAAAAATTCCTCCAGAGGGCACCGACATCATGGTTGCAGTCTGCTGGCTGCCTGCTTTGGGAGCCTGTGAGGAAGAACAAACCAGGACTGAATTATACTAGTAAACAGTGTACTTCATGCAGTTCTAATAGTACCACTAGAGAATATGGGGGCCCCCAATAATAACTTAGTTTAATTGTGCAACTATCTTCAATTGACCATAACATATTTGGATATTACTTCTATTCTCTCCTCTATCATCCCATACTACCAGGATCTTGAAGGCCAGAAAGCAAACAAGTTCGCTTTGCTCCGCCGAACTAGGACATTCAGATAAATCCAACGACTTTATTCATGAAAACTAGATAAGGACACAAGTGCCTAATCTAGTGGTCAGTTCTCCATGTTCACTTAGAAGATAGAAAAGGAAACAGAGAAGGCACAGTATCACTGAGTTCCTAGGCTCAACTGGTGGTATTTGAGCATCTGGAGCTGAGGTTTTTCTTGTCCTATCCAAAACCAAATTTGGCCTGTCATCACAGGCCAAATTTGGAAAGATGAGTGGCTGGTTTTACAGATTTTTCCAGTCTTGGCACAAAAGACTGGCAGAGTGGCAGGCAATGTATTAAGCCCTGTGTATTTGCAGATAGAACTTTCCACACCCAACTTTGTGCCAATTGGCTTGGCCATGCCTTTCTGTCCAAGAAAACTGAGGGATGAAGGCCAGAGATGTCACATTCTTTGATCATGCACAGTGTGTGTTGTGGGGAGTGTAGGGTGCTACTCTTCTGGTAATTCAAAGAAAAATACAAGGATGGACAGGGATGAGTGGTAAACTGTGTGTATATTTAAGGGAGAGATGGAAATGGCTTGGGATAGAGTAAAGAAAGTAGCATGCAAACAAAAATATTCAGGTAAATAAATTCAGGAAAAAAGCACCTGAGGAACACCAAAGAGCCAGTAGCAGTGTGGAGAAAGCAGCTATGCCTGTAACCCACTTAGAGTCCTGAAAACTTGACTGGCTTTGCTAGGGTAGCCCTAAGAGAGAGGATGCCTATGTATGAGCTCCAACAACAGCAGAAATAAAATGACTTCGGTGGTTGTCAAAACTCACCTAACCATAGGGAATCCATTTCATTTTTTTCAATTAGAGTAATGGGATACAGAGAAGAAGCTTCCCCAGAGCCATCAAATAGGCAAAAGACAAAACTACCTTTAGAAAATACCTCTGTCTGGATTCATTGCTTGGAACTTGCTGGTGCAATTGTTTTGCTCTGAAAGAATGCTTGAATACAGAGCCTTCTCCTTGAACAAGAATAGCCAGGGGGAGGATGGGCGGGCTTCTCTGGCTGCTATGGCCCAAGTTTCTAACTCTTCACACTCCTGAAAGCAATGTATGAAGTGGATGTTCAGAATGCATTGCTTTTCATATATTTTGTTGGATTTGAGATAAGTGGGAGTCATAAAAGACCACATAACAGAAAAGACTGTTGGTGCATTCATCAGGCATAAGCACAACACCAGGGCTAACAGAGTATGAGATCCACCTCTGAGCCTTAATATTCTATGCAAACACTATTAAGTTGCATCCCCTGCTGTCAGGCTATTTTTTAGAGTCTTCAGAATTTTTTTTTTATTTTTTTCTCCACAATTTATTCATTATATACCTAGATTGAAGCCTCCTCCTTCAACTCCCCCAGTCCCATCCTCCCTCCCTCTTTCCCTAATCCTCTTCCCCTAGTCCGCTGAAAGGGTGAGTTCTCCACTATTTGCCATCTGCACATACCTTGTTAAGTCTCATCAGGACTGCCTGGATCCTCTTCCTCCATAGCCTAGCCAGGGGCGAGTGATCAAAGAGCAGTCAACTGAGTTCATGATAGAGGCAGCCCCCTGCTCCCCTCACTCAGAGATCCACATGGAGACTGAGCTGCCAATAGGCCACGTCTGAGCAGGGGGTCTCGGTACTCTCCATTCATGGTCCTCTGTTGGTGCATCAGTCTCTGCAGGACCCCCTGGGCCCAGATCTTTTAGTTTTGTTGCTCTTTGTGGAGCTCCTGTCCCCTCCCCAACCATCTAATCCCCCAAATACCACAATCCCTGAGCTTTTCCCACTCCAGAAAAATGCAGTAACAAGATTCAATAAAATAACATTAGCCACAATTTGATAATTATTATGACTGCAAAAGACCACTGAGGTCTACTCCATTTTCTCTACTTTCTGTTTGATTAAAATATGAAGTCAGAAAAAGAAGAGTCATTACAGTGAAAATTCAGACTAAGCCAGAAACAAAAAGGAAAACATTCCCAAGAGGGATGTCTATTTCTGGACGGGTGTGCATAGCCTGGTAAAACTGGCTGCTTCTAGAAAAAAAAGGTAGAAATGTGGAGATTAAGGGAAGCCTCAACTCCACGCCTTTTAACTTTAGCATGACTGTAGCTGGTAATTATATGTATGTCATGCCTACTTTATTCAATTTTTCACCTGAAAACTCTTTCATACAGCAGTACACAGGTCACTCGAGTCTTTTTCACTGATTTCAGTGGTTCGGCTGGCCTCCCCTTGACATCCCATGAGCACACCCATATTGTTATTCACAGCTGATGAAGATGCTATTGTGATTAGGAGCCCTCAGGAAACCCTATTGGGGCACATCTGGTTGGGAAAGAAATGCCTGCCCTAGATCCGCTTCCTGTGGGAGAAAACATACGCGCATACTGTCCAAAAAGCCTTTCGTTTGGGAAGTAGCCTGGCAGAGGCACAAAGTCTTTCTGCCTCCCTGTGGATTTCACCAACACTGAAGGCTGAATATATCCCTCGAGGGATCGTCTCCAGCACTTGCCTAGACTTCTTGATTCCACATCCCTGGGCAGTCTTTATAGAGATGAGCCTATCTATCCGGGTACCATGAAAGCGATAATAGAATTTGCTGGCCTTTCAGAGAAACAAAGGGAAGCATCTGGCTGCATAGCCAGCTGAAGGGTCACTGGGAGCTGTGACATTCCAACTTAAATATGGGATACTAGGCCAACAGACAGAATGAAGAAGCAGGGGAAATCTGCTCTCTGCTGAGCACTAAATACCTCAGATAACTGCATATCATGTTGCTGGGTCTCAGGGAAGGTGGGCCCACAGAGAGCCCTTTCTTTCCTGTCTCCCTCTCAAGTCCCAGCTAAGCTCTGTCTGAGTAGTTTATTTGCCCAAAAGCCTGGGCCTAAGTGACAGACTATAAGCTGGCACATGGAAAGACAAAAACTCCTCTGACTCTAGATAAGACAGGATAGGCTTTTGCCTATGCTGACCTCTCCCACTCTCCAAAGAATTTCATTCCTGTTGGGTTTTCTCTGTGAAATCAGGTATAAGATGAGGGTCCCTGGATCCTGGAGCTGAAGTCACCTCATGGCCCTGCTGAGCTGATGGCCAGCCCCTGAAATAGAGGGTACAAATATATCTCTCCTCCACCTTGGCCTAACTTTTGAGGTCATGTGCACCCTGACCCTCAAGAGAAAATGTTTTCTTTTGAAAAGTGCAATTGTCAAAAACTTCAAAGTCTAAGAAGTGCTCCTCTTGGAGAACTCACCAAAGAAGGCCTTACTTGCTCCTTGGGTTACCCTTTAAAATCCTTCAGAATTAGCAGACATTGCAATCATTTCCACAGACTGAATCCAGCAGCTTTTGGAAGGATTTCAAAGAGTACAATGGTTCAGCCTAAAGCTGAACTATCAGAAAAACAAAAAAATCAAGCAAATAAAACCTTCACCAGGATGTACTTTTACTGTGTCTATCGTTCTAGCTTGGCCCTAGAAAGTTTACTCAGTGCATTGCTTATGAGACCCCTCTAAGGTCTTGCCCTTAGAAAGAGCCACCAGACCTAAGCCCAAAGAACCCTATCTTAGAGTTAGGAACTTTTTAACTGTCCTCAAATTTCCATAAAAGAGACAACAGAGATATGGCAGTAGGGCTGGATCTTTCCCTGAAAGCTGTACTTGAAGAAACTGACTTTTTTTGTTTTGCTAGTAGTCGTCCGATTTCCGTGACACCTGAGCAAAAGAAATGTTTTTGAATGGCAGCATTCCAGATATAAGCTAGATATCAAGTGGCCTTCACTCACATGGTCAGGGATAAATATGAGCATAGAATATAGTAATTTCAAACCTAGATTCTGGAGCTGAAGATGGAGCACAGCAATCCCCTGCTTGTCAAGGACAGCAAAGCTCTTCGTTCAGTACCTATCACTAAAAACAAAGAAAAGCATCCTTCCTTCAAGACAATCATGGATTTGGTTAATCAGACCTGCTAAGGCTAGCATATCACTAAGCAATGATTCATCCTCTTAGCCTTTGCTTTTTCATTCTTAAAAAGGTAAAATAATAGTGGTAACCTCATATGGTTATTAACTTCAGATTTCACAATCGATCTTGTATTGTTATGTTTTTGTTTGTTTCAAGACAGAGTTTCTCTGTGTCCTGGCTGTCTTAGAACTCGCTCTATAGGCTAAGCTGGACTTGAACTCACAGAGATCCACCAGCTTCTGACTCCTGAGTGCTGGGATTAAAGGCATGCACCACCATCACCCTGCATTTCTATTGTTATTATTATAGGGCAAGGGAACCATCAGGACTTATACAAGATAATGAAACATGAAATTTTTAACACATTGCCTATGCTACGGTATAAGACCAATAGTAATAATGACACTCTAGAAATGCTTGATAAACAAAAGCAGAGGCTGAACTTTAGTGGTCTCTGGCACCAACAGCTTTCAGATCTAGGCTATCCCCCAAACTTGCCTATCTTTAAAACCACAATTAGGAAATGTGCTTGGTAGAAGTACTGAAATGTCTTGAGGACTCACTTAGCAGTTTCACAATTCGTTTGTTGTTTTCCCAAGTCTCCAGCTCCTATTAATTTAATCCCGTTACCAGCTGCCAATTTGCCAGCAAGAAAAATATTTCTCAAGATGCAGATCTTTCACTGTGAAAGCTGGATACATCCCAAGGAACCTGAGACAGATTGGTAAGCCTCCACCAGTACTGGAGAACTACCCTAACTCTGAACTTGAAGCAGTTGTCTCAAGATTTGCCAGCCACAGCATGTTGCAAGTCTCCTTGTGCTAAGGCCACTGTGTGGGACAGTGACCCAACGTCCCATCCCTCTACTCTGAAACATTCTATCCAGGGGAAGGTTGCCAGATTAAATACACAATGCACAATTGAATTTGTATTCCAGATAAACTGAATTATTGTTTAGTATGTGTGTCCTAAGTGGTGGATGGAACATGCTCACATTTTTAAAAAGCTCATTCTTTATCTAAAAGTCAGATGTAACTGGGATATCTTTTGATTTGTTAATCTGGCAATCCTATATGTCAGGGCAGTCAGCTGGCAATGGCAATCCAAGCTGGCTTCTGGGGAAGGCACCAGGAGAGCTGCTAAGAAAACCTCCAACAACAACAACAACAACAAAAAATAGAGTTCCCTACAGACAGATGATCTACTCTGAATTTCAGCACCAGTTCCTTCACCTGACAGGCCTGCCCTTGGCCTCCCAGTCCTACTCTAATGTATGGAAGCTCATCCTGGGTAAGAGAAATTGAGATGGGCCCTAAGACAGGCTACACAATGCTTGGGACTTGGGGTTTTGTGATCAACCAAGTTGGGTTCCTAACCCACTCCAGCTTAGCCCAAAGCACAGTAAAGTAGCAATTATTGTTATAACTTAGATCCTGACATTCCTCCCATTTCTCTTGTTTCTCCCCTTCTTGACTTTCTCCTGGCATTTTTATCAGACACTGAAGAAAGTATTGAGAAATGGGAAGGTTTGTAGATGTAGCGCTTGTCAAGGGAGAGCTTCTTTTCATCAGATTCCTCCTCCCATTCTTTTGAGACAGTCTCCCCTTTTTTTGAGAGTTGGCCTTGAACTTAAGATCTCTCTGTCTCAGTTCCCCAAGTGCTGCAATGACAGATGTGCATGAGCATACCTCAGGAAAGAAATTCCTTAAATGTTTGACGTGAGTTGAGGAAATAATCATGTTTCTATTCTATCACTTTGGTACAATCATAGTCAACATTGATCCAGCAACATATGAGGCCGAGTTGCCTTTCTTATTTCACAGTGAGAAAACTGAAGCTTCTGAAATAGTCCTGGGAGACCTAGAATTTGAAGCCTAGTTCTTTTTTTTTAATAAATTTATTTATTTTTATATCAATCACAGGTTAGGTTTTTTGCATCCCATGCGTAGCCCCCTCCCTCACTGCCTCCCACCCTCCCTAACCCTCCCTCCTCTCCTCCCCGCCCCCTCCAAGTCCACCAACGGGGGAGGATCTCCTCCCCTTCCCTCTGACCCCAGATCATCTTGTCTGCTCAGGGCTGGCTGCAATGTCCTCCCCCCGGGATCTAGCCAGGCTGTTACACCCTGGCATGTATGGGGGAGGGTCGAAGAGTCAGCCATCAAGCTCAAGACTGAAACAGCCCCTGTTTCCCTTACTAGGGTCTTCAGTTCACCAATGAGTTATCATGGGCAACATCTGAGCAGGGGTTCTAGGCCATATCCATACATGGTCCCTGGTTGGAGAAACTGTCCCATATAAGACCCCTGTGCCCTGCTCAGTT
>CM053742.1:58624829-58636894 GCA_028658305.1 Pachyuromys duprasi | reverse complement strand
GTCTTAATATCTGTTTTGATACATTGTGAAGCCTAGTTCTATCAAGTCTGGTATTCTGTCTGTTACCCAAGGAAGATGCTGAAAAGAAATATTTCAGAAATAGTAATTAGGTACTAAAGGGAACTGGAAAAAATATGCCAAAAATGGTTGGTGGAGTGATGTTCCCAGGTAGGAGGATTCTTTGTGTGGGAAAAGAGTTTACCACTATAGGCTATAATCTTTTTCTCTGGCCAGTTTCGAAACCCAGCACTGAAAAACTCTCTGTGAACAACAAATACCATCCTTACAGAGTCACTAGGTCACAGCATTCCTGAGTTGTTTCATGTAGATGCTATCTTAAATATGGTCTATTGATCAAACTTTTGTATTGTTTGCAAATGAATTTTGTCCCGAGGTCTCGCAGCAGTCTAAGATGGATACTGTTCCTATATATAATTAAGAGAAGAAATATGAGCACCAGAGAACTCAAGTGATGTTGGCCATCCAGTAAGGGTTCACAGAAGCCTAACTGCTGGCTGTCTGGTTTCACGTGCACATGCCATCAATGAGCATCAGTCGAAGAACACGAGGAATGCACCTGGAGTTGGCAAATCCAGGTTTGTCATGTGTTGCAATAAATGAAAACACCCTACTCTCACCCACTGTTTGATTTCCCCTCAAGTAGCAAGTAGCAAACTCAGCTGTATCAAGCACAAATGCATTACTAGTGATCTTTGGCTGGGAGGCATTGATAGAAATGGAAGTTGATCAACATTCACCTGAACTATCTCTACTAAAGTAGAGACCCACATCTTCCATTTAGTGATCAAAAGGTTTCATGTTTAGAGTTGAAGGAGGACACTGAGACAGACTGTCCTTTATTAGAAGAGATAATGACATCATAGACAGCAGCAAGGCAGTGACTCTGAGGAGAGATCAACCACAAAGGGTAGAGTAGGAGTTTCTTTTTACACTTTTCACTGGAAGTGGAGCATGAAGGAAATTGAAAAGTTTCCCTTTCCCTCTGAACTTGGCCATTGCTGGGGTAATCAATAACTGCCCAGTTAAAAAATGTTAAGTGCACAGTAAACACCTTTTGTAGCCATTATAACCCTAGACAACAGTGACCACAGTTGAATTCTTTCTATCTACTTCTTTGAGATGTCAGTCTGCCCACACGTTTGTGGGGGACTAAGTTCACACTGAACTGAACTGTGATGTCTCATTGAAGTCCTTCATGTGGTTAAAATGATTAATATTTTCATTTAGTATTTGTTATATTCAAACATAGTTAAAACCTTAAGATTCTAACCTGTTTTGCTTATGTATTTGTGTACATATAAATTCATACCTGTAAAGGCACAGTGATTATTCATTTCCTACAAATTTTACAGTTTTACAGGAATAAATTGCAAAAAGTAAAATTTCAACTATTGCAGAGAATAACTGAATTATTTGACATCCAGATTACTTGTGGTTCCTTTTTTGACTCAGAATGTTCTTCTACCTCTCAGAGCTTTACTTTATATATTTTAGAATATTTTTAAAGCTTACTGGTAAACCAAAAGTTAATATGCACATAGATATTATTTATTGCTAAGTGACTTTTCAATGGTAGCTGTAAATCTTTCTTAAGATATTAATGGCTTATATATTTTTCATTATAATAGAGTCCGGACTTCACCTTTATGTAGTGGCTTAAAGGAGACATGTGCCTAAGCTCTCATATTTGAACACTTGTTCCACTATCATTGGCACTTTTTGAGAGATGTTAACTAATATACCTTCATCACTGCAAAATAATAAAATCATTAAAATACTTTCTATGCCTAAGATATCTTTGGGTTTTCTAAAATGGCCATTTAGCTGACACAATTACTTAAGATTTTACCCTACTATAAAAAGAATGAGGGGAAGACCTTGTGAGTGGATGGAGAGGAGCAATGGGAAAAGATAGGAAGGGCAGCAGGGGCAAATACAAATAAAATATAGTAACATGTATTAGGAAGATATAACAATGTAACCTATTTTTGTATTCTAACGAAAAAAAACAAAAGTAGTGTGTGTGTGTGTGTGTGTGTGTGTGTGCATATAATCATTCATGTGTATGTGTATTATGTGTTTCTGATGCATATTGATGTATTGTCTGATTTCTTCTTGGGTTTTACCTAGTTAATAAAGTCATTGTGACCATATCTACACAGTACAAAAACAGGAAAAGCTCTTTTTTTCCAGGTCTCTTTGAGACTCATGCTGATATAGGTTGGAGCTCTGCAGGCCATGGCAAGGCTGCTTCTAGCTCAGCGCAGGACTTTCCAAGGAGATTGAGGAGAGGGGCCAGAACTCAGGCTTCAAAATGTCTATTAAGTGCTAATGGAGGAGAATTACAGCTAGTCTTGCAACAAAGATGGAGCGAATCCTCACTGATGTCAGCCTCCTGCCTACTTTTCCACTTTGTGAAAGACACAAGAAGTACAGGGAAGAGTTAGGAAGAAGTTTAAGGCATGAATTCAGCCCTACAGCTTACTGTAGACTTCCTGTAATGGGCAAAACTTTCTCTTCTCTCCTTCTCAACTGGGAACAAGTGTTGAAATACTGAAGGAAGCTCTCTTGGTGAGAGGGAGGGTACATGTGCTGGCTGATACAGACATGAAGCCTGTCATTTACTTAGGATAACTCCTGTGCACAAAAGCTTCCATACTGAGAAAGAATGTGGGGAGAGGAACAAAGTTTATTCAGCAGAGCTTTAGGGACAGCAATCTGAAATATGCATTATGAGGATGGGTGGTGGGCTTGCCTAGAAGTTGCCTTTATTTAAGTCTTTTTCGTTTTAATCCTTCTTTAGTTTGGATTGCTTAGGTAAGCAGGTGATGCATTACATTAGCGTGAAGTGAAGCTGTCCTAACCACCCATGCTTTCAGGTGTATGAGAGAGGCTTGTGTCTGGAGTCTGGAGAGGGAGCCATTAAGAATCAAATTATTTCAGATACAGGGGAGCCTTCTGAAGACTCAGGTGAGACAGTGTTGTTGGAGACTCCCTACGACCATATTCAAGACATTTCCATAAAAGCATTTTGTTTGTAAGGCCAAGGGTTGTATTAGGTAGATCTCACATGGAGAGGACTCAGTTGCCGGCTCTTTGATCACCTCCCCCTGGCGAGGCCACAGAGGAACAGGATGCAGGCAGTCCTGATGAGACCTGATAGACTAGGGTCAGATATTAGGGGAGGAGGACCTCCTTATTTGACTAGGGGACTGGCATAGGCGGGGAGAAAAAGTGAAGAAGAGTGGGACCAGGAGGAGATGAGGGAGAGGGCTACAGCCGGGATACAAAATGAATAAATTGTAAATAATAATAATATAATTTAAAAATAGGGGATCATCTCACAAGACTATATATTAGGACAGTTCCTCGGCATGACTCTTTTATTAAACAATCACAGAGCACCATAGACATAGGAGAGGCATGGGACAGGTAGATAATCCACGTGTTGCAGAGATTTCACCCTGCAGACTGTAGTCACAGAGTTTTGAGTAGAGGGCTGATGTCATCCATCTGGACTACTAGTCCATTGTTTATCTCGTAGCAACCACATATAGCTACCATTCTGGTTTCTTGTCCTACCAGTGGAAAGCTCCAGCCTTGACAAAGATACAATTCTTTATTGTCCTTCTCCAGCAGCCCAGGCAATATAGTTTGAATTACTTTTTAAATACTTTATTTAGTATTCATAATACAAATAATGTACTTTGGCCCATCAACCCCCAGTTCCATTCCCTGTAACTATTCTCCTATCCCTTCTACCAATTTTCCCAACCCATTTCAGTCACTTTTTAAAAATTTAATACTCACTGAGTACATGTAGTGTTGCCTGTATGTATGTAAGTGTGGTACCATCTACTGAAGCATGGGTGACTCAGGGCTAACATGCCTAAAGATAGATGACTCCTTTGATACAGTGCTGGGTAGAGTCTTTCAGAAGCCCTCTGTTTTAGGCTCCTATCCTGTTCCCTGTTTTCTCCCTTTTCAGATGTCCTTCCCATTTGTCTTTCTGAGCAAGGATTGATCATCTTACCCAGGGTCTTCCTTCTTGCTTAGCTTATTTAGGTGTACATATTTTAGTATGATTATCCTATATTATATGTCTAGTATCCCCTTATAAGTGAGTATAAACCATGTGTGTCTTTCTGCTTCTGGAATACCTCACTCAGGATGATCCTTACTAGATCCCACTGTTTGCTTGCAAATTTCATGATTTCCTTGTTTTTAATTGCTGAGTATTGTTCGACTGTGTAGATGTACCACACTTTCTGTACCCATTACTCAGTTGAGGGAAATCTGGGTTGTTTCCAGGTTCTGGCTATTACGAATAAAGCTGCTATGAACATGACTGAGCAAATGCCCTGGTGGTGCACTTGAGTATCTTTTGGATATATGCCTAGAAGTGGTTTAGCTGAATCTTGAGGAAGCACTATTCCTAATTGTCTGAGAAAGCACCACATTGATTTCCAAAGTCACTGTACAAGTTTACATTCCCACCAGCAATGGAGGCGGGTTCCCTTTCTCCACATCCTCTTCAGCATGTATTATCACTTGAGATTTTGATCTTAGCCATTCTGTTGGGTGTAAAGTGAAATATCAGAGTCATTTTGATTTGCATCTCCCTGATGACTATGGACGTTCAGCATTTCTTTAAGTGTTTCTCTGCCATTTGATATTCCTCTGTTGAAAATTCTCTGTTTAGCTCTGTACCTAATTTTTTTATTGGATTACTGGATTTGTTGCTTTTTTCCTATTTTCTTATTATTATTATTATATTTTTATATTAATCACAGGTTATTGACTTTGTATCTCAGCTGTAGCCCCCTACCTCATTCCCTCCAAATATTACCCTCCCTCCCTCATCTCCTCCCTGCCCTCCCTCAAAGTCCACTGATAGGGGAGGTCCTCCTCCCCTTCCATCTGACCCTAGCTTATCAGGTATCTTCAGGACTGGCTGCCATATCCTCCTCTGTGGCCTAGCAAGGTTGTTCCTCCCTCAGGGTGGTGGGGGGCAGGTAATGGAGCCAGTTATTGAGTTCATGTCAGAAATAGTTCCTGTTCCCCTTACTAGGGAAACCTACTTGGATACTGAGCTACCATGGGCTACATCTGAGCAGGGGTTCAGGGTTTTTAGGTTATATCCACACATAGTCCTTGGTTGGAGAAACAGTCTCATAGAGGACCCCCGTGCCCTGATATATTTGTCCTTGTGGAGCTCCTGTCCTCTCCCGGGCATATTAACTCCCCCTTTTATCGTATGATTCCCTGTACTCTGCCAAAGGTTTGTTGCTTTTTAACTTCTTGTGTTCTTTATGTATTCTGGATATTAGTCCTCTGTTGGTAAAAATCCTTTCCCAGTCTGTAGGCTGTCGTTTTGTTCTGAGGACAGTGTCCTTTGCTTTACAGAAGCTTTTCAGTTTCATGAGGTCCAATTTATTTATTGTTGATCTTAGAGCCTGTGCTGTTGGTGTTCTATTCAGGAAGTTGACTCCTATGCCTGAGTTCAAGGCTCCTTCCCACTTTTCCTTCTAACAGATTTAGTGTGTCTGGTTGAGGTCTTTGATCCACTTGGACTTTAGTTTTGTGCAGGGTGATAAATATGGACTCTACCCAGCAGGGTATCAAAGCCGATGCTGAAGTTCATATTCAAACTTTGGGCAGAGTGAAGAGAATCTTATGAAAGAAGGGGGAGCTACAAAGACCTGAAGGGGACAAGAGCTCCACAAGGAGAGCAACAGAAGTAGGAAATCTGGGCACAGGAGTCATTTCTGAGACTGATATTCCAACCAAGGAATGGAGATAACCTAGAACCCTTGCACAGATGTAGTCCATGGTAGCTCAGTATCCAAGTGGGTTCTCTAGTAACGGGAACAGGGACTGTCTCTGACATGAACTCAATGGCTAGCTCTTTGACTGCCTCCCCCTGCTGGGGGAGCAGCCTTACCAGGCCACAGAGGAAGACAATGCAGCCAGTCCTGATGAGACCTGATATGCTAGCTTCAGATGGAAGCGGAGAAGGATCTCCCCTGTCAGTGGACTTGGAAAGGGGCATGGGAGGAGATGAGGGAGGTAGGGTGGGATTGGGAGAGAATGGGGGAGGGGGCTACAGTGAGCATACAAAGTGAATAAACTCTAATTAGTATAAAATATAAAAATAAAAAGGAAAAAAGATAGATGACTCCTTCCCAGCAAATACCCATTTGTCAATTGCTTCTCAGCTAGGGATGGAACTTCAGGAGACCCTCCTGCACCATTAATGGGATTTTGGCTGGCTTGATCTTGTGAAAGTAGTCTGCATTTTAAAATAAGAATCTAGGTTGGACATATTGAAACACACCATTTTTTTCTTTTCTTAATTAATTTTTTATTAATTACAGTTTATTCACTTTGTGGCCCAGCTGTAGCCCCCTCCCTCATCCCATCCCAATTCCATCCTCACTCCCTCTTCTCTTCCCATGCTCCTCCCCTAGTCCACTGATAGGGAGGTTCTCCTCCCCTTCCATCTGATCCTGGTCTAATCAGGTCTCATCAGGACTGGCTGCATTGTCTTCCTCTGTGGCCTGCTAAGACTGCATCCCCCTCGGGGCAAGGTGATCAAAGAGCTAGCCACTGAGTTCATGCCAGAGACAGTCCCTGTTTCCATTACTAATCCCAGCCCCAGGAGACAAAGAAAGGTAGATCTCTATGAGTTCAAAGCCAGTCTGCTCTGCATAGAGCGTTCCAGTATAGTCAGAGTTCCATAGTGAGATCCTGTCTCAAGGTAAATAAAAGGAACCTCTCTCCCTCCACCTCCTCTCCAAACAGAAGATAATGAATAGGAAAGAAGTTCTCAATTAAAAAAAAACAATGAAAATATTCCCAAAGCACTGATGAGTTTTATTAGAGCCCATCATTGGAGGGAGGAAAGCTTCCCAAAGTATGTTTTGGAGAATGACACTTCTACAGGATAGTGAAAGGTTGGACTACCTTGCATTGTGTAGTTGGTTTTTCTTCAGAATGTGAACAGAGGTACTTCAGTGTTGTCTAGGCCAAAGAAATACAGAGTGTTTGTATATCCTGGTTACTTTTAATGGTCAACTCGACACAGCCCAGAATCAAACCTTAGAAGGTGGTCTCAATTGACGTATTTCCCAGGTCAGACTGGCTTGTTGGCAGACAGTTTTAGGGGACTGTTTTGATTATAAATTGATATAACAGAGCCCCAGCCTACTGTGTGATTAAGGATCTTGGGGTATATATCCCCAGGAAAAACAAAGTAACCACTTAGACATAAAGCCATTGAAGAAAACTCTTAAAAATTGTGAAGTGTAGCTTCCCAGAACTGATGGTTTCTGACAGGGCTTGGGGTGAGGAAGGACTCGGGCTGGCCACTGGGAATTTGACCATGCTTTAGTGAACATCTGGACAACACAGATTGGACTTGATTTTCTTTTCTTTTTACAGGGGGTTCACAAGTGGGGGTGGACCTGGGAGGACTGGGAAGTGAATGTGATCTGGGTGCATTATGTAAAATTTCCAAACAATCAATAAAAATATTATGTTGGGAAAAAAGCTAACTAAGGTGGATGTGTGAACAAGCCCTCAAGCAGCATGGTTTCTGCCTTGCTTTCTTGACTCTGAGTCCTCTAGAGAGATGCTGTTTGGAAGAGCAGGAAGGTCAGCCTTCAGGTTCATGCAGGAATCTCTGTTCTGATTTCCCTCAGTGACAGATGGTGACTGACATGGAAGCAAAACAAAACAAAACATAACAAAACCCCCAAAGTTTCCACTCCTAAGGTTTTTTTCTGGTCAGATTGTTTGCCACAGCAACAGAGTTGAAGCTAGAACTGTATGCCTCTTCCAAATTCTTCCTCAGCAGTTGGCAGAATTCAGAGTATACAATAAGAAACCCTAGACACATAAAACATGTCCACTCAATACAATCAAAAGAGCTTGAATGACTGTGGAGATTACTGCCCAGCGTGTTATCCCATCTCTTTCCTTTCTAAGCAACACTGGACTTTGATCAGGCTATGAAATCGCTAGTGACTGTACTAAATCACTGAAAATGGGTGTTACTTGTTACAATATTTATCCTATTATACTCTGACCAATACAATCAGGGCCCTTTTTTCTGTAGCTTCTCCTGGGAGAAAATCTTTTGAAGTGTTTATCTAACTTGAGGGACAGCTAGTGAGCACCAGATTTAAAGTCAGACAGAATTATATTCAAATCCTAAAACACAGCAACTGGGCAATACTGGGCAATTTATTGAATTTGTGTTGTCCTGTTTAAAAGTGAAAATGTTAATGCACAACTCACAGAGCTGGTGGAAAGAATAAATAAGATCGTATACAGAAAGTGTCCCGCACATAGCACATGCTCATTCAAAGAACAACAATTATCATTACAGGAAAGCACTGACAGACGAGGTGAGGCTAAATAATACTAAGGTCTTATAAAAATAAGTAGTAGTTTCTGTAGTTACTTTCCAAATCCTGGTAACAAAGTGATTGCCTTGGCATTCACCTGTTCCAAATCCTGCTGTCCCAGCTTCCTCCTGATTTCTGTCTTTTAAGCACTATCTTTACCTCATTCTTGGGGACTAGTCAGTGCCCAATGCTCCATCCTCCTCCTGTTCCAACCAATACAAAAGCCCTAAATGAAGCTACACTCTACGGAGTCCTTGCCTCTTTAGAGGGGTCTGCAGGGTAAATTTTCTCTCTTTATCTAGACTTAAGTCGTCAGCACCACATCCTCTGGAGTGGTCTATGATGAGTCCTATGGTTGGAATAGGCCAGGACTCTATTGTTCCCTTTCCACTCTCACTGTTCAATGTCATGCTCTCATCATTGCTCAGAGATCAGCTGTGTACTGTTTGCCTGTCAGCCAACACACTGCCAGTGAAAGCTGCTGAAAGACATGCCCAAGCACTCTGCAAAGATCAGAACTTGCAACTAGTGCAGGCACAGAGCTTGATGGAGACTGCTTACTGTAAAGACAATTCTGGTGGCAAAGGAATCACTGATCAAGGGTGCTACATGGCCAATGTGGACAGTAGTACAAAAGTGCAATTCATACTCACCTACCTAGTCCCTAAAAGAGAACAGAATGTTTATTTAAATTGTATATTTTAATAAGTAAGTCATTAAATCATTCCTATCTCCTATCCCTCCTTTCCAAGTCCTCACCATCCCCTATCACTCTTCTTTCTTAACTTCCTGTGCTCTTTTTTAAAAACCCCACTAGTCTACATAGCATTGCCATTATGTGGATGAGTGATTGGCCATCTAAGGGAGCATGCCATTTGTTGTGGTGCTGGGGATCAAATCTAAGATGTCTTGCATACTAGGCAAGTGCTGCACCACTGTATTCTTAACTACAGCTGTAAAAAAGTTTTCTGTAACCTGTGTAGTTCTAGTCCCCAACACTTTCCCAATTTCTTTTCCCTCTCCTTCTCTCTGTCTCTCTGTCTCTCTCTGTCTCTCTCTGTCTCTCTCTGTCTCTCTCTGTCTCTCTCTCTGTCTCTGTCTCTCTCCTCTCTCTCTCTCTCTCTCTCTCTCTCTCTCTCTCTCTCTCTCTCTCTCTCTCTCTCTCTCTCTCTCTCTCACACACACACACACACACACATACGCACACACACTAAAAGCTCAGCTATTTTTACTTCTCTGTTTCTCAAAGTTGGCCTGGATCTGTTATCTGTTTTCCCTTTTCTCTATATACTGGATTTAGCATTGATTTGAGGCTCATGCATTCCCTTAGGCTCCAGGCTGCTAAACCTCCTGAGTAAGGTAACTGCTTTGTATGAACTATATTGATAGGTAGTGTTGTAGAGCTTGTTCTTATTGCCTACAGGCAGTGATCACCTCCCCACCTCATCCCCCTGTTTTTTTTTCCTGCAAGTCTTACAGACCCTTCCATAATTGAGAATGTTATGTGCTCTGTGTGGAGAAGTCCCTAAAACAGTGACAGCATTGGAGATGGCCCAGGAAACACTTCTTACAGATCCCCCAGCATCATTGCTGATCACAATGAGTTGCAGCTGAGGTTCTAATCCTCAAACAGAAACCTTTAGGGGTTACCATGGACCTTCATCTGGTCAGGAATGTATCTAATGGGAGCTCTTGGAGCTTGGAAATATAAATTTTCCTGAGCTTTACCCTTAGAAAGCAGACTCAAATTATACTCAAATCCATGGAAAGCTAAGATAAGACAGTTATCTCCTAATTTAAAGGCAGAGGCAATTGAGGATGTATACGGTTACATAGCCAGGAGGACATAAAACATTTTTTACTTAAACGTTCTGCCTCTAAATCCTACATCTATAACCACTAGGTCCATCACCTGAATAGAATGCCCCTCCTCTGCCCTCTGCCTTCTAAGTTAGTCTTAGTCTTCTACTTATCCCATTTACCCAGAACCTTATCCCATTTCCCAGAGGCATCATCCATTTCAAAGAAAGCTCTAGAATCTAACTGGGTAAGGTTTTGGAACAGTGTGGCCTTAGGGTCACAGGGAAGCCCCTATCAGGAATGTGAGGACTAGGAAATAAAAGAAGGGAAGGAAGAAAAATCAAATATCTGAAGAAGGAAGCAGTTAGCAAAGTAACTGGAAAGCAGAAGGAAACCTCATCTCACCCCAGGTAATCAGCTGCTGACCCCACTTTCCCCACATAATACTAGATGCACATTATCACATGCACATGGTGCTGTGCTCAATTATTCCAGCAGACAAGCTACCAGAGAAGAGATTGCTTGTTAGCAGAAGAACGTGGCAGATGTGCCCTCCAGCTCTGTTTTTGAAAGAAGCTGGAGTGCTGGGGCTGGGTGAAAACTCCTAGGGATCCGAGAACAGCTCCTTGGAGGGCAGATGCTGAGAAAATCAGCTGCTCGGCAGGATTGGCTCATCCAAGGCACTATGAGCATAATTTTGTAGGAAGCCTGGTACACTTCTTCCATGGTACCCTAAGTCAGGCTCCATATGCATACCCAGAAAGAAGTCCTAATCCATCTTGACTCTGCTTACTCTGTTCAGGCCCCATCAACTCTGCAAGCTTGCATTCCTCTCCATAAATGCTCACACTTTAGTGATCCCCGAGTTCTTGAAGAATAAGATAGCTTAACAGTAAAACAGCCCCATGTTTTTCTTTCACTGGCTCACCACTTTGTGTTTGGAATCTGAACATCACATACTATTAAACATCTTTGCACCTGACAGAAGCTCTTACTTTCATAGTCTCATTGTTTCACATGTATTATACTTAAGTGCTTTAGTGTCCTCATCTGAGAAATGAAGATGATACTGTTCTAGCTCCTAAAACCTTTTGAGAAGGCAATAAGAATTCTGAAGCTTCTGGTCAAGTACACAGGTTGTTACAATGTTCTAGGACACTCACTTGTTTCACTACCAGCTACTAAGCTTCTTATCTCCCTGATAAAATAGCTCCCCCTTCTTAATGCCAGGCAGAGTACTGCGTACACAGGAGACTTGCCATAGAATCATGTTGCTTGTTACAAAGATTTTACTAGGAGCACACTATTTCAGAATATTCATGATTGTCAAGCTAATATTTTACAACCCAAGCCTTAGGACTAGGTCATGCCAATCTTCCTAAGAACAGCATTAAGTGACATGAAATGAAGACAATGACATTGATTTTTACTTAGGGAGCCTAGAGGAGTGCAATTGCATTAAGAAATAAGACTGAGCCAAGGCACAGTTTTTCTCTCTGATTAATAACAAGGAGTTTTGAGTAATTACTAAGATCAATAAGGACAATAGCAAATTGGAATGTTTTTAGTCTTTCCTTGTTCATTCCAAACCATTTGAGACTCAGTCATTATTAGCATAACAAAGAAAAGTTGAATGGGACCAAGTCTCTCCAGCATCAGAAATCCTCCTCAAAACAAAGAAAATGGACACACTAAACCGTTTAGAAGAAAAAGTGGGAAACACCCTAGAACTCATTGGCACAGGAGATTACTTCCTGAATAGAACACCAACAGCACAGGCTCTAAGATCAACAATCAATAAGTGGGACCTCATGAAGCTGAAAAGCTTCTGTA
>CM053742.1:58525627-58624329 GCA_028658305.1 Pachyuromys duprasi | reverse complement strand
AGGGCACAGGGGTCTTGTATGGGATGGTTTCTACAATCAAGGACCATGTGTGGATATGGCCTGGAACCCCCACTCAGATGGGGCCCATGATAGCCGATTGTCAGACTGAAGACCCTAGTGAGGGAAACAGGGACTGTTTCAGCCATGATCTTGATGGCTGACTCTTTGACCCTCCCCCATACAAGCCGGGGAGTGACAGACGGGCTAGAACCCAGGGGTGGGCATTGCAGCCAGCCCTAAGGAGACAGGATGAGCTGGGTTTGGATGGAAGGGGAGGAGGTCCTCCCCTGTTGGTGGACTTGGAGGGGGCGGGGAGGAGGGAGATGAGGGAGGGAGTGGGAAGGTGGGAGGGTATGAGGGAGGAGGCTACGCCTGGGATGCAAAGTACCTAACCTGTGATTGATATAAAAATAAATAAATTAATTAATTAAAAAAATATATAAATAAAAAAGAATATTTACAATAAAAAAAAAACAAAGAAAATGTTCGAGAGCCACAGAACTGGATGGTGCCTTTGAAGCCACTTTCTTCACTTTAAGATGAGGCCCAGAAACCTACAGTGATTCATCAAACACCACCAAAACAGTGAAGGACAATACCATCACTGAAACTAAGGTAACCAGATCTGGGAGTGTTCATTTTACTCCCTCTTTCCTATCCAAAGGAAAAACTCTTATTCCATACTCTTAGCCAACTTTGACTTTACTATAATCCCAAGCTTGGGAGAACAAAGGTTGTTTCTCTTTATTTTATGGTAAAAGAAACTGAAGCCTAGGAAGAATTTTCTGCTACTAGACACACATATTTGTGTCATGGTCAGGAATGTTAATGCTTCTTACATGCAACTCTGTGGCTAAAGGCATTGAAGCTGGAGTTAGGAAACCTGGGTTTGAATGACAGTTCCATATGAGATCCTGAGGGTATGGCTTATTCCCTATGAAACTCAGTTTTTCTAACTATATCCCAGGAAAATATTATACTGTTGACCTATTAGAGCCATGGTTAACATCAAGTAAAACACATATAAAGTTCCTATCATGGTTATAGACACTGTAGATACTCTACTCCAAACTCAATAGGTCTTTTTTCCCCTTCTGCACTCTCCTATCCTCAGTGCTTCTCTCTAGGAGGTATCCAATGGGAGGAAAGAAAAGAGGGAAAATTGGTAACAAAAGCTAAACTGTGAACTTTGCAACACACAATTGGCAGCATTCCCTTATCACCTGGTGCTAGCCCTTTCCCTCCCTTCTTTAATCTACCAAGGACACTAGACAAAAGAGTATCCAAAGTGGACTGGCACTCCCTGGGCCATTTGTGCTCCTGGGCAGGCAGCCTGCAAAATATTTACAAATTTTTAAAAATCAGCAAATCCCAATTGTCTGACCTTGTAGGCAAAGACAGACAGAAAGACAACAGATGTAGAGCCAGGAGGACTGAGGGCCCCAAGGCTTGGGAGTGAGGAAAGGGGTGGAAAAAATAAACAAGGGCAAGGAGAGACATGTACATAAATATGGATGCTTACCACATGATCGAATCTGTTTTCCCACAGAAAGACAGGTGACCAGCATGGCAGTGTGGTAGGGCTAGGATTTCCATTTCTCTTAGCACCACTAAAACCAAGGTCAATGTCAAGTCTCTAGGCTGGTTCAATAAGAATCTTAACTGGAGGACTTGATGCAGAGCAAATGGGAAAAAAAGAAGTAATTTCTCTTTCTAGAAGCTTTTCCCTGTTATGCCCCCATGCATAGTTATCCGCCCCTTCCCTGTCTATATTGTTTTCCAACTTTGTGGGAAATTGGCTTAGTTCTGTCTTGGGACCACTACAACAGTGTGTTATTCCCTAGATATAAGACAGACCATGGCCATTCTAGAAAAATGCACTACTCTCTGGTTACCTCCTTTATCATTAATCAGGGGCTCATGGATTAGTCTTGCTTAAACTATGTCCTTGGAAGAAGGGTTCTTCCCATCACTTCTCTTCTCTTTTTTTTCTAACAAGTCCCTAAGGCTTGTTAGAACCTCTAGAACCTCTTCTGGCTCAGCCAAACTTGCCTTAACTGATGGACTTTCAGCAACTAAGACTGAGGCAAGTGAGTTAGTCCTCTTGAGACTTTTTAGATTGGGCTTATTTTCTGTGTCCCCTATATAAAGAGGGTTGTCCCCTTAAATGATATGCTAAGTTTCTTGGCTGTGAGGCTTATGATATATATGCAAAGAGAGGGATTTCTCTGCCAGATCCGTCCTTACAGGGCTCATGGAACCCTGCATAGGAGGGGGCAGAAAGAGTTTAAGAGCCAGAGGGGATGGAGGACATCAGGAAACAAGGCTCTCTGAATATCCTGAGCCAGGCTCATATAAACTTGGAGAGACTAGGAAAGCACAGGGCTGACTCAGGTCCACACAAGGTCTTCTGTGTATTGTAGTGTTCAGCCTTATATTTTGTATTTTTAGGCAGGTATAGCACTGACTTTTTTAGAAGAACAGGTAAAGTTTTGCCCTTCCCTTGAGCAAATGAAGATGCTGCTCTCACTGAGAGAGGATTTTCAGACAACCCTACTGGTTAGGCTTCTTGACTCAAGTTCTCAGTACAAAAATGGAAACAGTGGGACCACGAGAAGCCAAAGCTCACATTCGAATAAGACACATACAGAATATGGAGGCTACTTAAAGATGTTTGGCTTAAGCAACTTGTTTTACTTTAGATGCCCTTCAACAGAGACACTTCCTCCAGGAAGACCAGCTGAATACAAGACTATATCTAGATACACAGGTTCTTTAGATTGAATGTGTCCTCCATAAACACAAGTGTTAGAAACTTAAAGGCCTAAGAAAAAATATCTTGAGATGGCATACATGAGTGGATAAATATCACTATTTAAAAAAAAAAAGGTTGTTGGGGTAAACTCAGTATTTGTCCTTCTTCTTTCTTCTATGTGAAGTAACAATAGTCTTCTTTTATGGAGGACACAAGAATGAACACATTTGCACCTTAACTTGAACTTCTTAGTTTGAAAACGGTGAGAATTTTTTTTTCTGTTTTTCTTCCAGTCTGTGGTATCCTGTTGCAGCAGCATAAAATATACTAAACAATCAGATTTTGACTTCACAACCTGTCCCTAAAACTCCTTGTTCACTTCCTGCTGTAAGAAGAAAGAGGTTCAGGAGAAGAAAGCAACACTTGCTTAGTAAGTGCTTATAACAAGATACTGTTTTTTTTTTTAATTTTTTTCTATACTATACCTTATCTTTCCTTTTCCTTCCATACTTTCTTTCTTGCCTTTTTCCAGGATTGAGGATGTTCTTCAGGGTAAATGTTTACAATTATTGAAATTCTAGTAGATTCACAATAACAGTTAGTTCATTGATAGCCCATTTCATTAAAGCTTATTTGTAGTTTTTCTTCAATTAAGTTTTACTTAATTTATTTCTCTCTTTATCATTGCTCCCATTTCCATTGACATTCCTAGGGGATACTCTTGTCTATCTGAATTACATAAAGAGCATTATTCTGTGTATCTCTTGCTTTTTGTTTCATGTAATACTACAACTATTGAGCTCATTCTGATATTCGGATTTAACATGCTTGTTTGAGCTATGGCACAGCACACCATGTTTTTATATGTGTTGGATTTTACTCATCTATCCTCTTGTGTGGATATTTAGATTGATTCCAGTCTATCTTCTTACAATATTACAAGAAATATTTTCATGCAAGCCATTTAGTGTAATCTGAGTATACTTCTTAGCATATATAATCAGAAATAGAACTGATCTGTTACAGGTTACATAAAAACTCAAATTCCCCCAAAACTTCCAAATTTCACTCCGAAAATGGTTGGATAGGTTTGCAAAGTCCTTAGTAGTATGTGAGGATCCTGACCTCCCTACTTTCTTGACAGCATTTTAGATACTTAACCAATTTGATGTGAATGAAATAACATCTTGTAGCTACTTTAATTTTTATATCGTTGAGTATGAGACAGAATGGCTTGTTCTGTTTATTTGGACTTTTTTTTAAGTTGTCTGTACATTTGTTGCTTTCTCTATCTGTTTTCCTTTTTCTTGCTCATTTATTTCCTCAGTGGAACAGAGATCTTTACTTTTAATGGACTACAGTTTAAAAAATTCACTTTTCCTTTATGGGTTGTGCTTTCTACACTTTAAGAAAATGTCTGAACCTTAACATAGTAAAGAAATCACCCCACATTTTCTACTAACAATTGTACAAATTTTGCCTTTCATGTTAAAGTCTTCAATATTTCTATAGTTTATTTTACATCTAGCAAGTGATAAGCATTTAGTTGTATTTCATCTATGCAACAAACGTTTTTTTCTAATATCACACATTATATATAACATAAGCCTTTCCTGTGTCTCTCAGACCATAAGCACTAAGTTAATGCACATTCCCAGAGCTCCTATGATATTTAGATCCCTGAAGAGTAATTCTGAAAGATTTTATGTTACAGAAACTGCCTCTGGGAAACAGACCATCTATTAAAAATAATAAACATGGATACATGAAAAAGATTTGAGAGTAGAGAGTCACAAATTCACAAATAGGTAAGAATACAAAAAGGGACTTGGAAGCTGAGAATCCATGTTTGGAGACTTAAAAAGAAATGCCTATTTCTATGCTAAGATGGATAAAAAGGCTGGACTAAGGGTATGAGGATAATGCTTGAAATCTTTTACTTTGCTATATTCATCCAGTCTAGGTAGCATTATGCAATTAGCATAGAGTGCAAGAGAGAGCAGACACTGAAACTCTTACATATGCCATGATCTGCCTTGCTGATGTGCCCAGGGTTTCCTTCTCTTCAATATTGCTCTTCCTTCAGCCCCAGGGTACCAATTAAGAAGGAAGCGAGGTCAGTTTTCACTGCAGTCCACTCCACAAAATCTTCCTGAGTCAGCTGTCTCCCTTTTTCGGAAAGATGGATTGAACTGAAGGGAATTATTTATAAAATAATAATAATAGGGATAACAATAATTATTACATAATATGTGCATGGTATTTCCAGAACCCACACTTTCTCTACAAGTATGTTCTATCTTGGTCAGCAGTGAGAGAAGATAGCTAATTGAGGAAAATCTGGACTGAAAGCCTGGACCTGTCAAAACAAAACAAAACCTCGAATCCCTTGGGATATGAAGACGCAGGCCAAAAGTTCCAGGACTGAGCTGTCTCTATTTTTCCATAGGAGTCCTTCCTTATCTCAGAATGCTGCACCATGCCACAAAGGCATAACAAACTTATATTCCAAACATAGTCCTTCCAAATGTCTGCAATGCCAAATATACCCCAATTATCCTTACACAGCAGCCTATATTTATTATAGCCTGTATCCGGACCTGATTTTGCTCCTAGTAATCTTTTTCTGCTTTAGTGATTTGAGACTATGGAGGGGTACACGGGAAGGAGGCAGAAGAGACGGAGAGATGGGGGAATAAAGCAGACAGAACTCATCAAAACCAACAAACGAAAAAACTCAAACTCCCAGATTCTTAATCCTCTCAGGGCCTACTCTTTGCCATGGCAACCAGTAAGCATCCAGGCTTCCTCATCTTCCACCCAGTTGACAGTGATAAACAGAGGCTGGCTGCTTTGCCTCACCTGGGATGATTTCAATACTTCTTAAAAATATGCTGGTTCCGGGGCTATATGAAAACTGAAAGGAGGAAACACCAGAGAGAACCAGGGGAAGACTGAGGTAAGGAATTGCAGGCTTTACTTGGGAAGCACCCCTAAGCAATCTTCTTGGGATGGTGGTGAGGGGGTCTCCAGTGTCAACTTGTATTAAAATTCAATAGTCTTGGTGATAAAGATGAACCCCGACCATTTTCTTCCCTAAGCCTCCGAAGGAAGATTCTACAGCCTAAGAGAAATGTCAAGAGTGTGTGGTGCCCAGTCAGTCTTTGCAGCACATAGCCATTTGCTGCTTCTTGGTCAAAAGGAAAAAGATAAAATAGAGCTAAAGAAAATAAATGAAGAAGTACAATCCTCAGGAAAGATTTATGACAACTTAGTTTCTCTGACCTCCAAGTCTGTCTCACCAACTTTCCCAAAGGCACCATTGTCACAGCCCCTATTTGCTTCATTTTGACCATTGCAGGGCACTGAGCCTCATGGATGGACAGTCATATGCCATGGTGGGCAGTCTTTAAGGCAGTGGTTCTCAACCTTTCTAATGCTGTGACTCTTGAATGCAATTCCTCATGTTCTAGTGAGCCCAACCATAAAATTATTTCGTTGTTACTTCATAACTGTAATTTTGATACTGTTATGAATCATAATGTAAATATCTGATATGCAGGATATCAGATATGTGATCACTGTGAAAGGGTCATTCAACCCCCAAAGGTTGAAAACCACTGTTTAAGGGGATGTCACAAGCCATATTATTGTCATTGGCTACTGCCTAGGTAACTACCTGCCCCAAGAGATTGAGGTTGAAGCTAAGTAAGAGGCATAAGAGGCAGATTAATTGAGTCACATTATAACCTGGTCTTTGACATACAAATCAGACATGAGACTAATGCTTGGGTAGCTCCCACTGGTCCTATACTAAAGAGACATGGCTGAATTCTTAACTTTTCCAAACTCAATGATTTAACAAAGAAGGCTGTAAGTTGTAAAAGAAACACTCAGGGATAGGGAACTGTAAGTTTGTTCATGTTCATAACTAGTAAAAGGTTACTTGCTCAACTTATTTTCTTAATGGAGTTGATGTCCTAATTTGCAAATAGACACAGCTTCCTCCTTAAAAATGCATCTTCCTTCCTCTGTGCCCTCCCCCAGTGCCTGATTTAATTTACATATTCTTCTCATATTCAGAGTGAATAAGTGAATCTCAATCTGAAAAAATAACCATGTCTTTAGCTACAACCTCCAGGAACCTCAAAATTTTACATGTGCAGGATCCTGCTTTCAGTCATCAAACACTTAAGAGACGTTAGATTCTCTGTCAAGGCAAATGATTTTGCTCACCACTGTGTCTAGTACACAATATTCAAATGAAGATTTTTTTAAATGTCTATTTTTGTACATAAAGCAATTTACCGATCACTTTAAATAGCAATATCATATATACATTCAATTTTCCATTTATTGAGCAATTACTGCTAGCCTACAGGCAGTCCCCCTAACCTAGTACAGGAGGTCTCACTAGCCTGCCTTTCAGGGCCCTAGCAACCTCCAAGGTCATCCTCATCACCTGCCACTGTCACTATGTGTGTCTGATAAAAGGACTTCACTAGCCTCCCTAGCTCGTTTACTCTCTCTGTGTGTCTCTGTCTCTCTCTCTGTTTCATTTACTTTCTCTGTCTCTCTTTCTCTTGTTATGGGAACCCTCTTCTCTTTCTCACCCTGCTCTCTCTCTCCCCCATCTCCCTTTACCACAATAAACCTCCTTTATACCAAGTATGTGTGTGGCATATTAATCGTTATTATAGCAATTACTATGTATCAGTGCATATGTACACTCTAATATAACACTAAGAATAATCCTGAGAGATAAAAAGCATTAGTTCTATTCCATAGATAAAAATGAGACTCAAGGATATTAAGTATTTTTTCCAAACTCACATGACTAATAAATGGCAGAGCCTAGCACCAAACTCTTGTCCGGTAGACTCTAAAGCTTCCCTCTCCATCATCTCTGGTAATAGGGAAGTGCCGTGATAGTAAAGTCATTAACTGAAAAATTGTCAGTTAGCTTTGCACAGATAGTTCCTTAGCCAAATTATTTGCTGTGAACTCTAGCAAGCCAAAGGGTCTCAGGTGAGAACTCATGGGTTGTTGAGTGCAACTTTCTACCTATAAATATCTCAAGCACAAGGACCAGATCTCAGTTGTAAGTACACACACACACAAACACGAACACACTTACACTTTCTATCAAATAATTGAAGGGTGTTATGCTGTTACTTATTTTACAGATAACAACATTGAAGTTTAGGAAGATTACACCAATTTTCTAAGGTCACATGGTTAAAGAGTAGTAGAGCTGAGGTCAAATCCATTCTTTTTTTATTCTAGAACACCAGAACCTAAGCCACTTGACTGGACCTCCTAGGCATTGAAAGCCCTGGAAACCCTGCTTTTGTTATGCTGATATCCTCACTAAAAGACTGCCACTTTTTATTCAAACAATGGCTAAGGCCTCAGTGCTGTGTCCTAAGCTGTCACTTGGCAAGAAACTCTCCATGCTCTAACAGAATTGCAGTCGCAACACCTTGGAAGAGAAACAGTTTATGTCATCCCCAAAAGTGCTGTCTAAGAATGACATCAATAGCTGGAGCCCAACAGGGAGGGGCTTATGGTCAGATACAATGTGAGCAGCAAGGTGCTTCCATGCCATTTGTTTTTCTATCCTGCCATGTAAACAAGAAATTCAGTGGTGAAGGACTGTAAAATGAATCTTCACAGAAGTGGAAGGGAAAAAATTGTAATAGGTATAACATCAAGGAAACAGTACTTTCCAGACATAACAGAGCACTTGTACATATGAATTTGCAGAGATTGTGACAGCATGGACAAGACCCACACAAGCTACAGCAAGACAAAACTCCAACATACAAGGGGGACAGTAGGCATGAAATTCAACCATTATTTGAGGAGCTATTGGCAATCGATAGGTCCTGGGAGAAGGAGAGTCGGTTTTCTTTAATGATGTGACCCCTGGTAAGTTGATCTATCTAAGGACAGGCTCCACTCCCAAGAATTGCTAGGCACCACAAACTAGACTTGACAGGGAAAGAAGGTGAAAGCAAAGAAATCACAAAGTTGGGTGGGAAGGCATGGGAGGGTGCAGAAGGTGGTATGGGAGGAGTTCAAAATACATTATATGAAATTCTCCAAGAATGAATTAAAATATTGCTTAAGACAAACTTGAATGCAAGTCTGCCCTTCCCTTTTGTCTTCTTCCCCCTCTAAGAAATCTTAATCATTTTGAAAGTCAAATGAATTCAGAAAACAGGTTATCTCCCACCCACAGATGGCAATGCTATTCTTAGGAGATAGAAAATGGTCATGAAGAGACCACCGCTTTACGAGGCAAAAGCCTCATAGAGGAGATCTTATAGCAGCCTGAATTGGCTTAATTCCAAAATGGCAAAGAAATTGGGACAAAGATCTCTTCCTGCTCCTTCCCAGAAGTTGCAGTACTTCTCCCACTGTCAAGGGAATCTTCTCTGAAGCACTAACATTCCTGGGCTTCCTTTGCTGAATTATTCATTTTTGCTACCTGGGTATAACCAAATATGCCCCATCAAAAGCCCTGGGTGGGGGTGACCAACTCCATCCAGCTCCACAGATAGCCAGAGGGAAAGCCTAAGAGGAGGACAGATGGTAGCAGGGCTAGCGGCTGCCTCCTAAACAAGAAAGGAAGGCTGAAAGGAACCTCCGGAAGATGGCAGCCACAGAGTGACTGTGTAGTGACCATGGCGCTGGTAAGGGCTGAGCTCCTTCTCCAGTACTTTGATCCAACCCAGAAGGCCTGCTCTCACCATGGACTCACAGTCCCTGAGTCAAGAGCACTCACAGCTAGCCTAGCCCTAGGAATTAAGAGACCTCAGTGGCCTCTCTAAATTGGTTGTACCCTCTGTGGCTAGAGACACAGGACAAGTTATCTCTAGTATAGTTAGAGACACTGGGGTCATGAGATTGACAGCAGCTGAAGAGGGGAGAGGCATTTAATTGCTGACTCCAGCTCTAGCATTAATTAGCCATCTGAATCCAGGACTATGGCTGCCTCCCTTTCCCTGAGTCCTTTCCTTACATAGGAGACAGCACATACTGATTTTCTAAGTACAAAGGGTGTACAAACACTTTGGCCCCAGGGTAGAGGCCTGCTATGCTATATCTGTACTCACCTTCCCTCCACACTTGCCTGAATGTTGCTTTGTTTTTCACGGGAATGAGGCTTAAACATCATCTCCATTTTCCTGGCTTCTTATCTTGTCTTACACTCTGTCTCTTTGTTTCATTGCACTTGTTGGAATTTGCTTGTGAAACAAACCCTCTAAGCCACTAAGCCATCTGCCCAGATGCATAAATAGCTTTGTGTACTAAATGTTCATAAAATTCATATACTGAATCCCTTATTCTCACTCAGCATGATGATATTTAACATTGAAGTTTTGGAAGATAATGAGGTTCACTGAAATGATGAGTGTAGGATCTTCACAAAGGGATTAGTGTCATGAGAAGGGAAGAGATCCGACTTGAGGTTCTGATTCTTTCTCCTGTCCCCTTCCCTCATGTTAGGACACACTGGGCCAATAGCCATTTTCCCTTTTGGGCAAGGTGGTTTTGCTAGAGGTCTTGCAAAGAAAACATCTGAGACTGGAGCCTCATGGAAACACTGCTTTAAGGATTATATCATAGGCTGGGATGGGTCCCAGTGCTTCTTTGTCAACTCTGTTATTCATGTATTGATTCAACAGCAATACTCAGCTGTCATGTTTCTCATGGTAGATGCTTCAAGTACACAGGAGTGAGAGCAACAGGCCTGGCCTCATCACTGTGGATTCCAAGACTAGTAGGGAGAGACACTTATGTACACAGGGATGTGGGGTTACAAATTCCAACAAGTGCAATAAAACAAAGAGACAGAGCGTAAGACAAGGTAAGAGGCCAGGAAAGTGGAGATGCATAAGCATCATTTCCATGAAAAACAAAGCAACATTCAGACAAGTGTGGAGGAAAGGGGAGTGCAAATAGAGCATAGAGGGCCTCTACCCCGGGGCCAACGTTTGCACACCCTTTGTATTGGGAAAATCAAGTTCTCTGATGTCTGGGTGTCCCTTGGCTTTCCGTTGTCTAGAAAGCATTCCCCCATTTAAACTTACGTCAGATTTTGTGGAAGTGATCATGAGGAAGACTTGAGAAAGTGCAATTGCCTGAACTGTGCTGTGACAGAAACTTTGATTAAGCAGATCTCAGTGGAGTCTTAAAGTTTTCATTTTTTCACATCCCAATTGGTTTAAATATTTGAACTCAGAATCACCTTACATATAATGAATAAATTAAGTATGATAAGGTGATGGTAAAAACTAAACTACTAAATCATTGCCCATGTTCAGGTACCACAGTCTGTAAAAGGTACTTTTATTTCTCTGTTTCAATATTTCAGAGGCTAGCTCATTTGGTAGAGCATGGAACTCTTAATCCCAGGGTTGTGGGTTTGTGCACCATATTGGGTGTCATTGTAAAAGGAACTTTTATTTGCCTGTTTCAACTATTTTTTTGGAGGCCATTGCCTTTGTCTACTAACCTAGGCCTAGTCCTGGAATCTTCTACCATCTGATGTTTACAGCCTAAGAGATTTAATGTTTTATAAGCTCACCCTTTCTTGTTCTTACTGAGCTCTGGGCTGGCTGGTTGAACTCAGCTTTTTTGGCTCAAACTTCTCTCCCAACTGACTTACTCAGTCTGGCTTTAGCTCTCTAGCTCTTGGGCTTTTAGCTGCTGGCTTTTTCCTCCTGTGCTGTTGGGTGTGCTAGCAAGCCTTTTACTCCTGGGCCATCAGCTCAGCTAGCAAGCTTTTAGCTTTGGGCTTTTGGCCTTTTCCTTCTGGGACATGAGCTAAGTAGGAAGATCAGCTGTGTGCTTTCTCTGCCTCTCTGAACTAGTAGGTTTTCACCCCAGCATCTGGCTCCTTACTTTTCACTGGTAAAATAGAATGGTTGGGATTTTCATTTTTCATTTTTTATAACAACAACAGTCAAATTGTGAATTTGCCTCATGAGCCTTCATTAATCTTTGTGTGTCTGCTTGAAATTTAGTTAGTTTTTTTTTTTTCCATAGGGGTCCAATCATCCTGGTTTGACTAATATCTGCCCAGTTTTATAATAACATCGAAAATTCTGTTTTCTTGGAAATTCCTTAGTCCTGGCCTGCTAATCATGCCTGTTCATTCATCTGAATAGAGGTACAGAGGCTTCTGCCTCTAGATTCCCACTATGTAATTTCTCCATTGTCTTCCTAGACACACAACTTATCAAAAAGGAACTAGAAAGCAGCTAATACGTCTCACAGCATAACAAATGTATTGGAAATGGAACTAGCAATAATTCACTAAGGAGTAAGCCCTGGCATTAGAAGCTAAAGTGGTAAGAAAACATCTGCTGACAGTTTCACAAGGTAATAGAAGACATATAGCATCACCATGGTAACCAGCCTCCAAAGGTTCCCAGCACCTGCTCCTTTCTATATGAGATTTCCCCAAACAAGGACATTTCCTACTTCCTGGTTTTTCTTTTCAATAAAGAGGATAATTTCATTTTCCCTCATTTGCATTTAATGTTCCAGGAGCAATTTAGTGTCTCTTTAATTCTACTCCTTCACTGTATTTTGCAAACCTTTTCTTCCGGTCTCCCATTTTTACTTTCCTTACTATGTCTCCTTTGGTTTTTCTTTTTCTCTCTGACCTCTCAATTTTCAATCCACTGTACCCTTAGCATTATTTTTATCTCTCTTCTGCCAAAGCCACACACTTATCCAGGATGTTTTTCAGCCATAGTCTCAATGGTCTACCAAGTATTGACTATTGCTCTAACTGAGCTAGTCTACATGGTATTCTTTCAGATGTCCACATTCTTGGTTCTGGTACCTTCTTGCCACTAAGCTAGGGACACAATATAATAAAACTGTTTCAGAGCACAGAGCAAATGAAAGGAAATAAGGGCTCCATAATCATTTATCAACTCCTAATCATTTATCAAGTGTTGTGCGTCTGACCCTGCTCTACCGCTTAATATCTCTTACTCTAGTTCACAAGCACTTAGATGGAGGTTATTTTCTAACTCAACAGAGACAGAGAACGGGCTGTGGTGATATGTGCATGTAATCCCAGAAGTTGAAAAGGCAGAGCAGGGATAGCATAAGCCCAAGGCAGTATGGGGTACATAGAGTTCCAGGCCAGCATGGACTACACGGAAAGATCCTGTCTAAAAACAAAGCAAAACAAATACGATGAGAACTGGGAATACAGAAACTTAGGACAGTTAAAATGCTTGTGAAAGGTCACATAATAAGGAGCAGAAAAAGGATATGAATCCAAGTGGACTACCAAAAGCCTGCCCACTTTGTCTACTTCCTGAAGAGAGTTAAGGAACATACTGCCCTAACTTATTTAATGAGAATAACGGAACCAAAGAAAATGCACTAACCAACACTATTTGAAGTAAGTGTCGGCTAATATAAAGGTTCTGGAGAAAAATAAATAGAATAAGACCCACCCCCATATACATACCACCACTACCACCAGCCACACAAACCAACATGTCTTTTGCTGAAGTCCACAGGAGAAATAGAATATAAAAAGGGTGGAGGAGCCTTAGCTGTGACCCTCTTTTCTTCAGACAGTTCCTGCAAACATGTATTCTTTATTCACCAAATATACATACAGTTCCCTATAAGCCAGGTTCTGGTGATCTTGGAGTTTCACATATACTTGCGAAGAGGTTGTTAAGGGCCACAAGTCTTGTCTACAAGACCTAGATGTTCAGTTGTCATTTCTGAGCTTGTTCGTAGAAATGACGACATTTATGAGTCACACAAATTGATGGCTATTGAAGTGCCATGTAAAGTGTCTAGCACACAGAGGTCAACTTTGCAGGGGCAGAATCCCTTTTACATACACAAGTTCCCAATACAACAAATAGGGGTGCTGCATTCTCTCAGAGCTAGAATGAATATGTAGGGTCTAGGCCATCTACCAATGCTCTTAGGGTGAGCTTCCTTTGTTTTGTGTTTTCCTTTGTTTTGTTGCATATTCATTATGTAGCTGAGCTAGCTTAGAACTCCTGATCCACTTGCTTTCACATCCCAAACGCTAGGATTACAGGCCTGTAACACCATGCCCAAGAAAGCTGTTTCCTTAAAACAGAAACTCAAAGGTTTTCCAGAGCATGTACCCACTTCAAGGTAGAACCTTACAATAAGTTGCTTACTTTTTGTTCCTAAAGAGCCTCTCCCTTTGAAAGATTCTACCCAGCAGTGTATCAAAGCAGATGCTGAGACTCTTAACCAAACTTTGGGCAGAGTGCAGGGAATCTCATGAAAGAAGCGGGAGATAGAAAGACCTGGAGGGGACAGGAGCTCCACAAGGAGAGCAACAGAACCAAAAAAAAAAAATCTGGGCACAGGGGTCTTTTCTGAGACTGATACTCCAACCAAGGACCATTCATAGATATAACCTAGAACCCCTGCACAGATGTAGCGCATGGCAGCTCAGTCTCCAAGTGGGTTCCTTAGTAAGCGGAACAGGGATTGTCTCTGACATGAACTCAGTGGCTGGCTCTTTGATCACCTCTCCCTGAGGGGTAGCAGCCCTGGCAGGCCACAGAGGAAGACAATGAAACCAGCCCTGATGAGAACTGATAGGCTAGGGTCAGTTAGAAGGGGAGGAAGACCTCCTCTATCAGTGAAATGAGGGAGGAGCATGGGAGGAGATGAGGGAGGGTAGGATTGGGAGGGAATGAGGGAGGGGGCTACAGCTGGGATACAAAGTAAATAAACTGTAATTAACACAAAAATAAAAATTTAATTAAAAAATAAATTTTAAAAAGACCCTCTCTGCCCACTGTGGAACATGACACTATGTTCCAAAATCATGCTGAGGTCGTTTCTATACAAAGACACTGCCAAAACATTATTGCATTATTGTGTTGATATACTTGATGCCAGAGCTGCAAAGGATGGTTGTCCCAAAGAATACAGTTTAAAGAAATGGTTCAGAAAGCTGAGTGCTCGCTTATACAAACATGAGGATCTGATTATGAATGTCTAGCACCCACATAAAAATTCTAACATGGCTGTGCATGCCAGTAACCCCAGCATTGGGGTACTGAGACAGGGAATTCTTGATCTCTCTGACCTAGCCAAAATAGTATGTGTCCAGTTTAGTGAAAGACTCTGTCTCAAGATAATAAGGCAAACAATAAGACAGAGATAGAGGAAGATACCTGGTATCTTCCTTTGGCCTCCGCATGCCTTCACACAGGTACACACACCCGCACACGTACCCACACAATACACACATTACACTATCTTAGTACTTTTCTGTTGTTGTGAAGAGACACCATGTCCAAAGCACTTAGAGGCTTGGTTACAGTTTCAGAGAGTGAGTTCATAATTATCATGGCAACAGGCAGACAAGCTGGCATGATAACAGTAGCTGAGGGCTTACATCTGATTTGCAAGCACAAGGCAGAGAGAGAAGCTAACTGGTAATAGCATGGGCTTTTGAAACCTCAAAGCCCACCCCCAGTGATATACCTCCTCCTACAAGGCCACATTTCCTAATCCTTCCTAAAACAGTTTTTCAACAACTATGGACCAAATGTTCAAATATACGAGCATATGGGGGTTATTCTCATTCAAACAATCACATACACAGACAGACAGATGGACGGATGGATGAATGCACACATACACAATATGGTTTGGGAAAATGAAAAGAATGTCAAAAATTTGCAGGATATTGACCTAATTCTGTTTTTCTTTCCCCTCTCTTCTTTCTTATCTCAGCTCTGAGTTTTGTTTTTTGTTTTTGTTTTGTTTTGTTTTTGAGGGGCTAGAGAGATGGCTCAGTGGTTAAGAGCACTGTATGCTCTTCCAAAGGAGCCGGGTTCAATTCCCAGCACCCACATGGCAGCTCACAACTGTCTGTAATGCTGATTCCAAGGGATCTGACACCTTTACACTAATGCACATAAAATTAAATTAAATAAAAAATTAAAAAATGTTTTGTTTTTGAGAACCAGAAACCGAAAAAAGAGTGGAGGATGTATATTATTGATGCATAGTTTGACTGACTTTTGGTTTAATATAAAATGCCTTCCTTGGCTCTTTCCTAAAAACTGGAAACACAGGATGGCCCAATTTTCTAAACTTGTGCTGTACAAGAAGAGGTCATGGCTATGAAGTATAGTATATAGCATAGGTGTGCCATGCATATCATTTGGGGAAGAAACATTGGAAGTGTCAAAGAGCATAAAGCAGACTAATCTGAGCTTTCCGTAGGAGGTAACAATCTACAAGAAACAGATAATGCAGAAACTAAAACTTCAGAGGTCTCATCCAACATGTTCACTAAATCTTTGGATCACCTTGAGCCTTTTACTTCAATGATTTTACCAGTCACACCTGTGGCCTTCAATAAAAAAAAAAAAAAAAAAAAAGATCTTTCCATTTGGTCTGCCAGATCTGGCCACATCTTATTTGATTTGTGCATAAGATTTGGAAGCATATAAATAAGTCCAACTTTTCTTCCTTTGCCACATAAAAAAGCCTTTTCTCTCAAATCTTAGTCTTTCTCCCAGTTCATCACCAAAACTATGTTTCACCCATCAAACAGAAGCCAGAACGCATATCTAAAGCACCTTATGAGGACAATCAATTTTACTGACATTTCTGATCATGGTTAGAGATAAGGCAAGCTAGTAGGCATGACTGAAAAGAACTAGTTTCATGGAGATGACACTTTAGAAAGAAAAGAAGACCTTTAGAAGAACTGAGTTGATTTTATCCATGGTTCATCTTGGGGATGTACAATATCTTTACTGGGATTGAGACAACTTCATCATTAACCACAGAAAAGTTTGGTAAGGAAAAAAGGCATTGATTTTGACTACTGCCCCTTAATATTTTAAGCAAATGTTAAAAATCCAGTTTATTCTTGCTTGACCCTGGCTGCCTTTATCTACTGAGTTCATGGTAAGTTGTTTGACCTCTGGGAAAAAAGGCCTATTCTTCAGCCACGTTCTGGAGAACGCAGGCTGGGAGGTATAGTTCCTTTGTATAAATGCTTCCAGGGTAGCTCTACATTCTTTCAAATGTTGAATGATGCCTCTTTTCTACTTTCTACTCATCGCCTGTGACCATACAAGACGCACAGTAGAATAAAGTCCAGTGAAAAATCAAACATTATCTACTTCCTACTGCCTGATTTGCTAAATGAAAAGATTAACATTGATTATCTTGCTGGGAATCAGAAGAACTCAATTCATCTCTGGAAGATGACACTCTGAAACAGCTTGTTAGTACACAGCAGTGGAGAGAAAAAGTACAAATTTGAACATTAGATAAATAAGTATTTCCTGGCCACTAGCTACAGAATAGATGTTTTATATAATCTCTCCTATTATCTACCTTGATTTTTTTGCCAATTTGTAAATATTGTATAGTTATGTTTGGGGAAATCAAAGTGGGATAATAGTGGAAATATAAGAATATTTGGTCAAGTATAAGATAATATAATATATCGTATAATATAAGATATACATATTTGTATATCTTATACTGTGAGATTTTTGTTTGCTCATTTGCAAAATTAATTGAGGAAGGATTAATGATAGCATGTCAGATTGAAACAGGATGCTGAAATGTATGAGATAATTCTCCTGTATCCCACCAACCTGGAACTAAGTCTCCTTATAATTTGACTCCCTTATAACAAAGACTCCCTGATGATTTGAGCACATTTAAATGCCTCAAATTTCTCTTATAATAACTACACATTCTTTTTAGTCTCTACAGGATAAAGTAATCTACTTGGGAGAGTGGCTTGGGGAACATCCTTTAGAGACTATAGAGATTAAATCCTGCAGCAGGGTTTAATCAATGTAATTAGCATGAAAGGAGGATCCCTAGACACTGACCACTTTAACATTGACAAAGTTTCTCCAGGAGACTAAAGCCTGATATTTTGCTTCTGGAGGAATGGTTCTTGTTGCTGTTTTTATTATCTGTTTGTTTGTTTTTTTAAAATCAGGTCTTTCTATATTGCCAAAATTGGCCTCATACTCTGTATGTATCCCAGGCTGACCTCAAATCTACTGTCCTCCTGCTTCTATCTTCCAAGTGCTAAGTATGAAGGCATGCATGACAATCTGAGGCTAATCACTTGAACTTTCTCTTCTGACTGCTGCTTACTGCTATTTGATTTTAAATAGCTGCACAGCTAGCATTTTGTTGGCATCACAGCCATTAAAAGAAAAAACAGGATAAGGAAGAAATAGAAGAAAATTCTCTCCCTTTCGTACACTTGCATAAGCTGAACTCCCTAGCTCTCACTTTCAGTTTCCTCCTGGGTCCTTCTCAGCAGTGTTAAAATGTTCATGTCTACTCAGTGAGCCTTCTGAACAGTTTTATTCTATTCCGTTCTACCATTTCATTGACCTAGCCATATACATGGTCAGCCAAGTCCCTTTGCTTAAGGTGATACAGCTGAGCAGATTTCCTGCCTCTGTGCTCCCGCTTGCCAGAAAAAAATCAAGACCTCAGCATCCTATTTGTCTCTCCTGAAACTGGACCATAATTGAGGCTAGTTGTACTGGGTTTGCAGTTGTGAAAGAGCACCTGCCTTTGACTCAGCAGTGGGCACCTGGGATGTAATACATGATAGAAAGGTAATGTGAAGGTTATAGAAAGAAACTGACAATAGATAGAAAAGAGAAGTCAGATTTCTCAAAGTAACTCTCAGTGTCTTGATGATATTGCTGACATTGCAGGAGACAGAGGCAGCAAAAACTGATGTGTGTGACCTGCTGAGATTTGGAGTAGCCTGTTGTCTGATTGGTGATTTTTTTATATATTTACTAAAATTTTTCATTTGGGACCATACCCAGTATAACTTCAGAAAGTGAATAATCATTCCTGGTTTAAAAAAAAAAGGTGGTTCAATGTGGCACCTTACCTAGGGATTCCAATTATTATGGCTAATAACTGTGGCTAAAGGGGCTTCCTTAGCACAATATATGTAGAAACCACACTACAAATCAAAAGGTATGCTCATCCAAATTCTTCAGCTACCTTCAATCACTCTTAGATAATAATTGGTAGCAGCGGGAGTATCATTTTCAGATTATGAAGGAGAGACTGTTTGTATATTAGTCTGCATGCACATACATGTATATACTCAGACAATAAGCCTTAGCCTACAAGGTTAGGCTAAAACAATACTCATTCAATTTAATTTCTAATTCCCACCATATAAATTCTTTTCAGACATAGCTCTATGTATAAGATTAATGTAACTACTGCAAATTTAGCTTTGCACATAACTCTATGTAGTCACCAAGCAAAGTTTTCCTTGCCACCTACTCCTGCAGTGTCAGCAACATCATGGTGAAAAAGGAAAGGAAGAGAGACAGAAAAACTAAAAATAAAGGTGGAAAAGGAGGGGAAAGGAAGGAAATCACAATTCCAAATAGAAACTACATAGAGAGGCTGCACAGTAAACAATGCTGCTTGTCCCACGTAACTTTCCTAGTAAGGACAATATGTTTAGGGCTACTGAAGAGAGTATAAGCATTTGGGGAGCATTTCTGGAGAGTGATATGCTATGTCATGACTGGCAGGTACACTCTGCAATAGCTGGAAATAAAGCTCACTACTGCCTGCTGAAAAGTTGCTTGTTCTCTATGTCACGTAATATGTAATCTGCTCAGATGCTCTGAGTGGCTCTCAGGCCTGGAACTGATGATAATCCATGAAGAAGCCCTCATGGAAAGGAAGTATACTACCAACCCACTAAAATACAAACTACATAAGAGCACAGATTTCAGCTTTGTTCACAATCATAGCTCCAGCACCTAGAACATCTGCCATATGATTTGTACTCAATACATCTTTGTGGGCAACACATGCATGAATTAGTAGAAATGAAACTGATTTGATACAGTAAATGTTTATTTTCTCAACTCTGTTGCTTTTGTTCCATAAGGACTTCTCATTTTACACAGCCACAGATTATTGAAAATGTCCAAAAGACGGAAATAAGATATTCACAAGCATGGCCATACACAAAACAAATTTAGCTTTGACATGGCAAAGCTATGACATGGTCCTATCAATTCTGAACAAGAATGTGGAAGAGTTATGAAAACTAAGAGATAAGAAGAATCAATGCAACCTCTGTGTGAAACCTTCATGAAACTTCTACACAGCGAGCAAATTGCTCTCAAGGATGGTTCTGAGGATGTAGCACGTGAGAAAAGATGTCATAGTGCTAGTCAATATATATTCCCTAGCAAGAGCACTACAACACTGTCACATACTGGGTACGGAACACAAAAGCTAGCAACAAAGTCAGGGCTTGCTTCCTGGTGTTATTCTGGTGTTGAGAGCTGCCCAGTCCTTAAAGACTGAGAGGATCTCAGTAACTTACCTCCCCACAGGTCTCCCAGAAGTTTATAGTGCCAAGTTATCCCTGCAAAATCCATGCCTGAAATGTTTCATAAAAAAAGCAGGTCAAATCTTTGAAGCATTGAGCTTGAAATAGTGACTTTCCAAAGCTTGGAGGAACTCTGAACATAGCTAACACATACAATTTTGTTCTTCTTTGCCCCACCTGAATTTTGTTCTTCTTTGCCCCACCTGAATTTTGTTCTTCTTTGCCCCACTGCGAGCCTCGCAGCATCCCTGATGGCTGTACTCTGCCATCCTCTTTACCCCATCATCTACTGTCTAGAAGAATAAAGGGCCTCCTGCCTCTGCTGCCAACTGCCCCCAAGTACCAGAAGTGGAGCTCCTACTTTCAAGTAAACTGTCACATCCTTGGAAGTTAAAACGACTCTGAAAAGAAAATTACACGTACAAAACAGAAAAGAGAAAGAAAAAAAAGATGCAGCCTTGTTCCTTGGAGATCTACAGGAAATGCTCTAATCATCATCATATTTCTTAAAAGGTGTCTGTCTTTTATTTCCATACACACCCTCTTTCAATTATCTATCCCATTACTTCCAGCTTAAGCCTAGGAGTTTTCTCAAACTGTGAACACAGCCTACCTTTAGAGGTATGTCTCAGTACATGCTCTAATTCAATAAGTGGAATCGGTAACATCAGGACCACAGTATCAACGACTATTGGAATAGGTCCAGGAAACTGCTAAACCATTCTCCAATTGTAACCCCTAAGTGCAGCCCAGAAATCACAGAATTTACATATATCCATTCCAATAATGAAATGCTGCTCCTCACATGAAAGTTTCTGGAAGCATGCTTGTCAGCAAGGTGCAGCTGCAATTTTCCCTGTATAGGGCTGATGGTTTCCCTTTGTGAAATTAAACATTTGTGAAACTGTGCCGGATACACTTTAAGCACTTACAAAGTTATACTTAAAGAAGTGACTTTTTTTTCAACACAAAACATTAAAAATTAGTTGTTTATTGTAACCTGTATACCACCTCAGGAACGCATAGAAGACAGTTTTTATGCCAATGTAGCATCCAACTGCCAAACTGGAAAACACACAGCACTTTTTGGAAAATGAGGATTCATTTGCATCATAGTGTAGTAGTGAGAACAAAAAGCAGTCAAGGCTGGACACCACTTTGTACCATTCGCCCACCATCATTTAGAGAAATGGCTTTCTTTTTGGTACAGCATATTTTGGAATTTGCATCTCAGCTGATTTGTGCCAAAACCAAGCGGCAGCTTACTCAGTTTTTTTGTTTCGTTCTTTATTCAGAGTCTGCCCCTGGGCACCGTAGGAAAGCTGTACCTTTTCATCAGACCAGCCAGACATTTGCTTATTGCTGCACCCTCTCAAGAGAAAGAATCTCTCCTCCCAGGAAGCTGACCCTGCCATGCTTTCAGCTCTCAGGCATCCCATGGGACACAGAGGAGGTGAGACCTACAACAATGGACCAGTCCTCAGGGGACTATGCCTTCCATTAGTCAAGAATTCCAGATGACTGGATGTGAGGCCACAGGCCCAAGGGGCAAGTGAATAAAAACAGCTTCCTCATTTCTTCTTATTACCATTGACTCGTGCTGGTCCTTTCTCTGTATGTCAAACTTATATCATTCTAATTTAACAGAGAGTGACGCATGGATGGTAAACTTAAGGATGTGGGTGTTAAGGGTGCATCTTTTAGAAAGCTTTCCCTAATTGCCTATCCTGTGCTGTGGATTTGGCAGATAATATGTCTTTGCTCTCAGGGGGCTCTCGAAAGACTTGAGGAGAGGCAAGAAAATCAGTGAGTGTAGCATGTTGAGTTGGAAGAGGAGGGATCTGGGGGAATGCACAAAGGGTCACCTAATTCACACATAAGGGCTGTGGGGGTGGTTCCATAAGTCTGTTGCTTGACAAAGCAGCAATAACACTGAGTCTAGAAAGGTAATAATATGGGTGGGTGGGGGTACTTTGTAGGCAACCAAACTGGGAAGACAGAACAGGCAGTATTAGAAAAATCAGTGGAATAAAAATTATGATCAGATAATTTTTCAGGATCTTGTCCTGCTACCTGAAAGAAGTGGGGGTACTTGTTGAGACAAGGGGAGAGACAGGATCAGAGTTGTCAGAGGTTGGGGCAGTTACAGAAAGCAGACAAGTGCAACCTTGTTCTCAGCTCCCCAGCTTGGTACATAGCCCTGAAAGGTTCCAGGCTCTGTTTCTGCATAAAAGTGGGGTATGTAATGCTGAAGGGAAATAAGGAGGAAGGGTGAGCAGGTGAAAGGCTGCTTAAAGATGTTAGCACATTAATTAGTATTTTGCTTTTACCCACCACATACGCAGTGATGCATATAAGAGTCTTGGTCCCAATTCCAAAAATTGGGCTCACTCATCAATATTTCAGCATTTATTTCTGAAAATTCTCTTCTTTGGCTTTCATCCATAATTTAAAAAATCGTCTTTCTTAATAATAACACAGTAAAAAAAGAGGGGGGGGGAGATGCTGAACAAGTTCTACACACAAGTGCCTTGTTATTAATCCTTCTATATAGGCAATAGGACCTATATAGGGTAAGAGCATTGAATCTTCCCCAACCTCTTTCTGATGAGGCTGGAAAGGCTACAGCCAAGCAGAAGACAAAATGACCAGTATAGAAAATGGTACTGATCCCTTCCCCCAGCATAAATGCCAACCCAGAGACTGTAGGAGAGTTTCCACTTAAGAAAAGAAAGCCCTTAGTTTCTCGCTGCTATAATTTAGGGGGAGAGAGTGAGAGATTTAAGATACCGGGGAGCTAGAGAAAAAGAACAATGAAAGAGAAGGAAGAAGGGAAGGAGACAAAAGGCGTAGGAGGCAAAACACAGAGAAGGAACAAAGAAAAACTGAGATTTTTTTTAAAAGGTGGGTGATGAAAAACTTCAGTGAGAAGGCGTAAGAGAGGAGATCAAAGCAGGGAGGAGGCCACGAGGGGAAGTCCCAGCTCTTCTTCAGATGATAAATGGGGGAAATTGGATGAGCAGGCAGACAGGGAAAAAATGGAGCTGCTTGAACATCTGGAAGCCATGGACAAACATGCAGAAAGCAAAGGAGAAAGCTAGGTCACATCTTTCATCTCTCTTCCTCCACCCAGGGCTGTGGGAGTTCTCTGTCACTATCCTTCCCGTCTCACTTCCTATTTGCGATTACTCTAAAGCTTAGAAAGCCAATGTCTCAGCCATGCTCAGCCCTTACCTCCACCCCAGAAAGTTGTCCCTTTCCCACAAGCAGCCCTGAAGAACAGACATTGAGGAGGAGGTCTTTGAGGAGTCACAGGCTCCTCAAACATTACTGGAGGGAAGGGGAACAAGCAGGGGCGAGAATGTGCAACTACCAAGCTCAAGCAAATAGGAAAATGATAGAGCTGGGCAGGTAAAGAGAAGAGCAGACTGGAAGCTGTCATACTCTATGCCTCCATCCAGAGGGTACAGAAAAGCATCCCCTCCCTTCAGTCAGCCATCATCTTCAGTATACACTGTGGCTCCCCCATGACACCTCTGAGGTCTTTGTCCCCTTTGAAAAAGCACTAAGACTCTAGGTCCCCATCTTGACTGTAAACTAAAAGGAAAGCTGTTGGGTACAGGAGTAACCAGGCTGCCTGTGTGTGAGCAAACGTTCCCCCTATTAGAGTTGGAGGCTGGACCTAACACCTCAGGCTCTCCCCAAGTGGCAGCTCAGCAAGCCAAGCTCCTCCCCAGCTTTCAAACAAGCTGGGAACCCCATTCCAGCTGCTGGTGACTGTGCCTTTAAATTACTGCTTTCGGAGGGTGCATCTAGGGGGATGTGGGAGGGAGGGAAACATCTTTCTACTGCTCTCCTTCCCTCCCCTCCAAGATTCTCCAGGGTTTAGAGAGTGATTGCTACCCAAAGAGAATCTTTTCTGGCTCCCTGACCATCGGGCTGAGGCCATTCTCAGTCCAAGACAAGCCCAAGCTGAAGCTGGAGCTGGTAGGGTTATCTGGGTCAGTTTCAGTGCCAGATAATATAGTTCTAGACCCTGACAGCTAAGGACGGGGCAGAAAAGAGGCAGGAGAGAAGATAGCTCAACTCCTAACCTGGCCATACAGGCTCCTTATTCAGATCCAAGCTAGAGAAGGGCTCTATACTGTTGGTGTTCCCACAGGGATATCTGCTCTCACCTTGGCAGCCAGACTGAGAAAGGACTCCAAGGTCCCTGAAGAATGACAACTCTTGTTCCTGCAACCCTCTTCTTTCTTCTTTGGATCTTGCCAGAGAAGGTCCTCCTCAGGTGAGCTCAGTGGGTGAGAAGGAGGTGCATGCAAACACTAACTGTGGGCTGGTGTTAACAGATGAGGTAGCTGGCACAGTTTCTTCTAAGTTTGAGAAAATGAAACAAACAATAAAAGGCAAAGAATAGGTCTGGAGGGCATCAGGGGAGGACACATCCTCCTCAGTCAGGACCCAGGAGCTGTCCAGTACAGATGTAGGGCCCCAGTGTGGGCACAGAGGCTTCTGAATGGATGAATTGCATGGACCTGGGTAGGGGATAGCTGAGCCCTAAAATGGGGGTCATTTTTCCTGTAACTGAACCCAATCTTCCTACCAGCTAGATCTCTAAAAATGACAAAAAAACATCTGTCGGATGCTTGCCAAACTTGCTGCAGGTGGCACAAGATTGCCACAGGGCCAGCAGAATGAAGCTGGGCTGGCTGAACCTTAGTAATCTGCAGTCACTCTGCCCTTTTACATATGGCTGCTCCCTGTCCCCTGACCAATTTTTTGTCCCTTTCTCATGATAACAAGAGCTAGTCTATGTTGACAGGGTATGCTGAGTAGAAATGACAGCTATGACTTGGCTGAACTGGCCTTAAAAGAAATACCTCACAAAGTGTAAAAGGAGCCATGCTGGAGCCATGTCTTCTTCCTGTTAACACAAGGAAGAAGACCAGACCATCTTCCAGACCATCTTTTTTTCTGAGGGGCTTTCAGCTCCATCCCTTGCAGAAACATGATGGCAGGCAAGAAGGGGCACAGGAGTGGGACAGTATGTTTAGAAGGGAAAAGTGGCTCAAAGTGGAATGGCAGTTTAGAGGGAACTGACAGGATACAGACATAACGGGGTCATGGAATTGGGTCTTTCTGACCCTTGTTGAGGGGGAGATTGCCTCAAGATGGAAGGATAAGTGTGAGAAGTACCATGTGTGCTTATAAACAGGATATAATTAGAGCAAGATGGCCTCTTAGAGAGTCCTAAGTTCAAGCTATTTGTTGTATTTTTGGAAACTGAAGCCAAGAGAAGTGACCTTCTCAAGGTTGCCCAAGTACCCCATAGCTGAATCAACATTCTCTCCTCATATTACCCCAGGGTCTTGTATGAGGATTGTCAGTTCTTGATCCTTCTAGGTCCTGCAAGTGTTTGGAACTTTCCAGGAATGAAAGGGTAAACACAATGGTTTCACAAAGTAAGTTCCAGTCTTGGCTCCTTAGACAAGATAATCTCAGAATTTGGGGAAACAAAACAGGTATTGGGACTGAAGACAAGACTCATACTAGAGTTAGTGGACAGGAGTTGTGGAGAGGTGACCCGAGTGATGCTGAGGACTATAGAGAAGTCCTCTTGCCCTGCATGCAGGGCCACGTAGCCTCCCAGCAAGCAGGTGGCAGATGGCCAACAGCAGCAGCAGCAACAGCAGCAGGAGCAGCAGAAGTACCTGGCTATTGTGGAGATCCTGTGGTGAAGGTCCAGACTTTTGCAAGCCCCAGCATCATCAGCAACCACCTTGGAGTTCCACAGTGAACTTAGGGCACCTGCTCTGGCTACTCCTGCCAGGGGCCAGGGTGGCCTCTGTCTCTGGGGCAAGGGATTTCTCCTGCTTTCAGGGTTCAAGACAGAACTCTAAGAAGTCACGGTGTGACAGATCTTGACCTTTCTTCATTCTGGTGCTTTGAGAGATCATTCTGGGATGCTTGTCTTATAACAATTCTATGACAGTCACATTGAGTCTTGAGGTTACTGGCTCTGGCTCTAAATTTGCCTTTACCGTTCACTAGCTATAGGCTCTTAGAGGAGTCACTTCACTTTCCTGATCTCCAGTTTCCTAATCTATGCACAGTTAGCTCTTCATATCCATCAGTTCCACATCTTCAGATTCAAGCATCACGGACCCAAAATAGTTAACAGCACTTGTGTTGACCATATTTGGATTTTCCTTGTCCTTATTCCCTAAACAAATACTTGTATAACATTTGCAGTGGATTAGGTGTTAAAACCCAGGACTGATTTTCTAGTATACAGGAAGATGTGCACAGGTTATATGCAAAGACTATGCCATTTTATATAAAATAAGTGAGCATTCGAAAATTTTCTTATGTACAGAGGGGTCCTAGAACCAGTGTTCCATGGATACAGAGAGCCAGTTACAATAGAGATAAGCAGGAAGGAGAACTAACCTAGATAAGGCTTGTGAAACATTTAACGTAGTGCCTTAGCTCCTTGAATGAGTCTACCAGTTATTGACTACAACACAGATTTATTGGAAAAGGGGGGCCCATTGGCTTAAAGAAGACTAGGACTAGAAAGGCAGCAGTTACTCTGCTGCTCAGCCCTACAGTGCAGTGGTTGTAGCAGCCATGGAGATAGCTAAAATATCTGTCAAGGTGATGACAGTAAGACGCAGCAAGAAAGTACCTGGCAGAGGCAGGAGTCTAGCCTGAGTTCAGTCTTGAGATCTACCTCTGCTCCCAAGCCTTTGCTGAGTCCCTAGTGCCTAGTATTTGTGTTGGATACTAGTAAATGGGTATACAGAAGGGACTTTTCTGCTCCCAGAAGGAAACTTATATGTATGTGTGAGTATGTTTGTCTATGTGTGGGGACAAATGTCTGTGGGTGTACACTGACATACATGTGTGCGTGTTTTTGTAGAAGCCTGAAGTTGACGTCAAATATCTTCTTTGATCATTATTTTTCTATTAGATTGAGGCAGAGTCATCTGTTGAACACATATCTAGCAGTTTCAGCTAGGCTAAGTATCCAGCTTGCCACAAGAAAGCTGTACTCCTAAGTGTTGTTGCCTTGCCCACCAGAGTTTAACCTGGATCCTGGGGATCTGAACACTGTTCCTCATATTTTTGCAGCAAGCATTTTACCTACTTATCCCTTTCCTCAGCTCTCTTAGGGGGAAGACTGACCAAAAAAAAAAAAAAAAAAAAAAGAGGCTAAGATCTATGCCAGGCTAACAATACTGACTTCATCCCCAAGTCAAAGCTGTTAAGTAGAGAAAGAAGGGAGTTTACCTCAGAATGATCACTAGATTGGGAAACTCTCCAATGGAGATAGAGCCCTGCATAATTAACATAGTTCAGTAGCCACGTATTAGCTCTGACTCTACGCTTATACATAGATTCCTGCCATACAAAAAATAAAAAAGACAAACAGACAGAAGCTGGGCCCCAAATCCTGCAAATTTTACAGGAAGCCCAAGCAACTGATAGCAGTTCTTAGGGAATCAGCCTCTCCAAAAAGTCCCTCTTACCCTTGGCTAGCCCATATTAACAACACACTGGTTGAGGTGCCGTTCTTCTTTAAATGCTTTCAAAGCACCTTCAGGGTCCTTAGTCCAGTTTTTGAGTCCTGACTGTGTCACTCAGAAGTTCTGAGACTTTGGGCAAGTAACAATCTTTTTAGCCTGTTTTCTCATCTGTAAAACGAAGATAATAGTCCCAGTCATGCACTGAGGATATACTCTATGTGAAAGTCATTTTCCAGGACTGCTGTTGGCCAGGCATGTTGGCTTATAACTATTTTGTTCTCCTCATTTAGTATGCCAAAGACTCATTCTCACTTATCTTCCTGTCTGATGGGTAGATCCAACAAAAGGGGATGGAAATAGGAAAGCACAGTCTGTGCTAAGTAGAAAGCAACTATCCTCAAACTTCCTTTTCTTTTCCCAACCAGTGTGGCTTTGGCAAAAGAGGATGTCAAATCTGGCCCCAAAGGATCCCAGCCCATGTCCCCCTCTGATTTCTTGGATAAGCTTATGGGACGAACATCTGGATATGATGCCAGAATTAGGCCCAATTTCAAAGGTAAGAAAGGTCCAGCTACTAAGTCCCCTCCCATGCTTACAATCCCCTCCCATGCTTACAATATTGGGTGGCACACTGCTTAGCTAGTACTTGCTGGCTGGCCTTTAGGAAGAAAGCTGTAAGTCCAAGGCTAGATCTTATAGCTAAGAAATAACCTTTACTCTCTATTGCCTGTGAGTCTATGTAGCTGTCAGTCTTTTCCCAGCAGTGGACTGATCTGAAGCTCAGAGAGGAACTTGAGGAACCTGTGCTCTGCTTTCCGGAATGCCCTGCTAATAGGCTGTGCTTTGCTACCCTTAGGACCACCTGTGAATGTGACCTGCAACATCTTCATCAACAGTTTTGGTTCTGTCACTGAGACCACCATGGTAAGGGGTCTTCATTTTCCCCACTTCCATTCCCTTGTGAATGGGAGAAGCTCACCGCATCGAGAACATTTCCTTACTGCTGTCCTCTTTTTCCTGCTTTGTGATCACAGCTTAAGCTACAGGACCTTTGAGTTGATGACTGAGAGTTTATTCTTAGTCCAGGTTTTCCCTAGATAACTGCAAACTAGTCAAAGAACAGTTCATCAAATATGTGAATTAACCTGATGCAGAGCACAGGCTTTTGAATCAGGGAGTAAACACACACACACACACACACACACACACACACACACACAAACAAAACCTGAGTTCAAATCCGAACTCTGCCACCTAATACCTACGTTAACCAGGTTGACTTCAATCTTTCCTGGTCTTTGTTACTCGTACGAAAAACATAGATCATGAAGTTATTCCTCACACAAAACTGGTGTGAAGTTTAAATAAAATGACGTGTATGAGAAAAGCACTCAGATCTGACAATACAGCTCAGTGATACAATATTTGCCTAGCATGCTCAAGAACCTGGGTTCAACCTCCAGTCCTAAAACAAAACAAAACAAATGAACAAACAAAAAACAAACACTTAACAGAGAGTCTAGCACGTAGTAGGTTGTTAAATACATGTCTTTTCCCTTCCCATCTTTGCCATATTTGTCCAAAGTGGGCTTTTTCTACTGGAAAATGCTTAGTTCCCCCAAGATTCATCTCCAGTATTTCCTGTTCATGGCCCTTCTGCTCATGTTGGCTTTATTGGACCCCTGAGAAAAGTACTGCCTCTGATTGGCCTTCCTCTTCACTCCTCCAGGACTACCGGGTAAATGTCTTCTTAAGGCAGCAGTGGAATGACCCACGTCTAGCCTACCGAGAATATCCTGATGACTCTCTGGACCTAGATCCCACCATGCTCGACTCTATCTGGAAGCCAGACCTCTTCTTTGCCAATGAGAAAGGGGCCAACTTCCATGAGGTGACCACAGACAACAAGTTGCTGCGCATCTTCAAGAATGGGAATGTACTCTACAGCATCAGGTGCACCTAGTATATAGCAAGGAGATTTTGGATCAAGAGAAAGAAGCCAGATGAAGGTGGAAGGGTGGAAATATGGTCCGTGCTATACAGTGCTGGACCTCCAGTAAACTGATGTCATTACCTTTTCACTGTTCCCACCAGATTGACCCTCATTTTGTCCTGCCCAATGGACCTCAAGAACTTCCCAATGGACATCCAGACCTGCACGATGCAGCTGGAAAGCTGTAAGTGTCTCTAGTGAATTGCAAGGCAAGGCTTGGAATGACAGCTAGTTAATGATATTTCAGACAGGACAAACACTTGCCCTATAAATTCTTGTCATGGACACTAGAAGCCAAGGTTCCTTTATACCCAGTCCAGTGCGGTTTTTGTATTCCCATATTCCTGGCTGGGCTGACTGTTGCAGAGAGCAGGGGAACATAATGACTCGCAGCCTTCTACAGAAATGTGGTTGTGTTGTCTGTGGGACAGTCTCTGGCCATTGGGTGCTTCCTGTGCCTGAATTTCTTCTTGCAGTCCCTACCTTTATTTCCTCAGAACTAAGACATTGAAAATGCCAATATAGATATCAGTTTTGGGCAATATGGCGTTGCTCCTGCAACTCTGATTTTCCATGAATACATATAATGATACCAGAGACTAGGAGGACAGCTTCAGGCATAGGAAAAGTGCCTAGAGATGTGAAGGCAGCCAAGGTCTCCTCTATGGCAATCTGTATAGACTGCCAAGTATGCAAAGAAAGCAAAGCATGGCAAGGCTGGGTCCTCACTTACTCTTTACCTAACACCTGGGTGGAGTAAAACTTTGAGATCAGGAAACATCCCTTAGAGAAAAAAAAAATATGTGCAGCATTGTTTCCACCACATGGGAACAGTGATACAAAGAAAGTGTCCTTTAGTTCACCATCTAGAATTCATATACCATCTTTATAGGCAAGTTCCCATCATCCCTCACAAACACTTTAAAAATTCAGTTGAAACAGCCTCTGCTAGCCTCATTTTACAGACGAGTAGCTGACTCACCTGCAGTCACATAACTAAAGTGGACTTTAAACTAGATTCTGTAAACCTCAGTTTTCCCTTCCATACAAGAACATGGCCATGTCTATGACAGGAACTCTCATGAACTGCAAGCAATCTGTGAGCACCCTGGCATGTTCAGCTATTAGCTCTCAATTTTTTTCCAATTAAAGTCCCTGTCTAGGAGTCTGTGGTATGCACATTCTCCCATGCATGACTGGAAGGACAGAAATAGCTCTCTCTTTCCTGAGGTGAAGTGGCAGAAGCCCTGACTCTGAGGCTCAGCTCAGGACATGTGGTGGATGCACATGCTTACTCCTCTGGGCTTAGGATGTGGCAGGAGGTTCCCAGATGGGGTCCTTGACATCTTTCCAAACTTCTTGGCCTGCATCCTATGTCTGCCAGAATAGTTTCTCTTTAAGCATTTCCCAACTGTGAGAACTACACAGTAAAGGCATCTAGGATCTTTCTGACTTGCTCATTGAATATAGGCCCACAAGACAACTGAGGAAATACCCTCTTCAGAAGCATTCCTCTTTCTAAGATAAGTGTGTCATTTCTAAACCTCAAACCTTGTCCCTCAACCATGTAACTTTACTAACTTTAACTCCTCTTTCCTCAGTCTAAACGCAAGCTCTGAAAGACTGTGATATCTCTGTCACTTGCAGTTGGCTACACCATGAATGACCTTGTGTTTGAGTGGCTAGAAGATGCTCCTGCTGTCCAAGTAGCTGAGGGGTTGACTCTACCCCAATTTATCTTGCGTGATGAGAAGGACCTAGGTTATTGTACCAAGCACTACAACACAGGTAAGAATCAGGCAAGCCTCTATTGTCTATGAGGCACTAGAGGGTCTCAAGATGAGAGACAACAGGACAAGGCAAAGAGGTTCTACTAGTGTCTCAATACAAGAGCTATGATGCTATCCTACACCTCATTTCATCATGGAAGATGCTATCAACACCTCTTTCATAAAGAGCACACACAAAGGCTATAAACATGGCTCAGCAGGTAAAACTGACAGCCTGTGTTTCATTCCAGAACCCACAGTATGAAAGGACAGAACTGACTCCCACAAGCTGTCCTCTGACTCCACTCATGCGCTAAAACATGTTCACACTCACACATACACATAAAAACATAAATAACTGTAAACTAAAATTTCAAAAAGTTAACAGGAGGAGTTAGAGTTGAAATTGGTTGTCACACAGTTAGTAGATATCATGTTCATAATTGAAAAGAGATCTAACTCCAAAGCCCATGTTTGTATCTGTCTCATATACTTCAGAGCAAAGAGGCCTGTGACAATGAGCATAAAAAGTGTCTTATTTTTCCTAGGGTTGATTTTGTGTGAAAGCTGGAAATCTACATTTAGAAGTTGTCAATAGCTGTGCCCAAATAGGAAAAAACAAACAAACAAAAAACTGGCCTGAGGGAACAGGCAGCTGACCATGCATATACATTCCATTGTCACCTCCATTGCCTAGCTCTTCTGAACATCAGGAGACATTCTTTTCCTGGATGTGGAGCATGGGAAGTAAAGAGGAACTGCTTTCCCGAAGCGGACAGCTTATTCCTTTAGCTTTCCTAAGAGTTGCTGGTCCTCATTTCCTTTAGCAACTTAGCTGTGTGTGAGTAGGGATGGAACAGTTCCTTGAATTTAGAAAATATTGGTGTGAGTAGAACCTGGTAGAAACTAGGGAGAGGGAATAGCAATTTGTTTGTAGGTGAATTGTTTCCAGGCTTTTGTGCTCAGTATACTTTCCTGGGGAGTCTTTTTAAAACACTGATTGCTAAGCTGTAACTCTCTGAGATTCTGATCATGTATTCTAGAGAAATGCCTAGAAATTTGCATGTTAACAAGTATCATGAAGCTTATGATGCACATAGTTCAGGAAACACTGTATTTTTAGTCTAGACCCTAAATTTTTCCCTACATATTTACACAAGAATTTCACTCCTTAGAATATATTTTAAGGAAATATTACAAAATATCTCATTGGCTTTAGTCACTAAGTTTTCTCCTGTTAATGCAAGCAAACACTTGGAAGTTCTAAGTAGCCACCCATATGGCAGAAATAAATTCTACAATGTGCCTCTTTGATAAGATAATATGCAGTCATGAACATAATACTTTCACAGGTCTTAAGTCTTCATGAAAAACTACAAATATAGAAAAGGACAAGATTCCATGTTGTATACAGAGCATGACTATATTATAAGAACAAAGAAAAAAATGATTTAAAATCCCTGAAAGAAAATAATGCTAAATGTTTCTAATGTTGTATGATACGATGGAAAAAGGAAGAACTTCGCAGTAAGTAAGATAAGCCCGAGTTTAGATGTTAGTAGCTTCATTATATACTGGTTATTTACCCTAGAGAAATATGTTTTAATTTCTTTATGCTTTAGTAGCCTTATCTTTAATATGAGAGATAATCATTTTACCTACTCAAAAAGGTTCTATAGAATTTTGTTAAAGTATAAAATGTCCAGGAACTTAATAGTGATTTGATACATATGAACTTTAAATTGTTATTCCCTCTCTCTAATTTTTCTATACTAGAAGTGTTAATCTGATAATTAAACCCCAAACTATTATTACAGTAAAAGGATGGATGGAAAGAAAACATCGGTATATAGTAAAGACATGTCATAGGAAGAAACACCTAGTGTCGATAGGGGTATATTCAGGAACAAATATAAGAAAGTCATAGAGTCATACAGCATGCCAAAGCCTCAAGCAGTAAGTTCAAATCACTAGTCTTGTGTAATCAGATAAGAATTAAGCCTATGGCTCTTCGACCATCCCTTCCGCCCCACCCCCCACCCTGAGGGAGGTGCAGCCTAGCTAGATCCTAGAAGAGGATGTTGCAGCCAGCCCTGAAGAGACATAATAACCTACGGTCAGATGGAAGGGGGGAGGTAAACCCCTATCAGTGGACTTGGAGGGGGCAGGGAGAAGATGAGGGAGGGATGGGGAGAGTGAGAGGGAATGATAGAGGGGACTACGGCTGGGATACAAAGTACATAACTTGTGATTAATATAAAAATAAATAAATTACTTAAAAAAAAGAATTAAGCCTAGTCAGAATAACATGAAAACCCTCAGTTGGCTCGCACAGGTTCCACTTCCAATGGTCCATCCGACCTCAGAACAAAAGCCTTACTCATAAATTTCATCTGTGCTGAACATGTATAGACTTTTCCTTATTGTTAGTCCCTAAAAAATCCAGGGTAACTGCCACTGACATAGAACTTTATATTGTGTTATAGTATAAGTAATATAGATCTAACAAGATGGTTTAGTGGGTAACTGAATTGAGTTTAGTTCCCAAGACCCACATGGTGGAAAGAGAGAACTGACTACTGAAAGTTGTCCTCTGTCTTCGACACAAGTGTTGTGGCACACACACGCCAAACAAACAAACAAACAAACAAATGTTTAGGGTGAATAATATAGTCCTAATTTAAAGTATGTAAAGTTTAAATAGTTTATATAGTATACATAGTTTAAATACAAATATGATGCCACTTTGTATAAGGGTTTTGAACATCCACTGATTTTGGTATTTTGTAAGGGGATCCTCTGAGAGCCATCTCCCAGTGAATACTTAGAGATGGCTGTACTTAGAGATGGCTTGTGTTATCCCGAGCCTCTCCTTTTGAACAAAGCTGTAAACTGCTGTTTTCTTAGCTTCTGAACCATAGGAAGCAGGATAAATTAAAGAGGACTGGCATGGGAAGAATATCACTGAGTTATATGCCAAGAAACAATGTATTGTTTCATGGTGGAATAAAATAGTGCTTCCTTACAATCTCTGACAGTGCTTCTCAACCTTCCTAATGCTGCAGCCTTTAATACAGTTTCTCATGTTGTAGTGACCCATCAACCATAAAATATTTTCATTACTATCTCTTAATTGTACTTTTGCTATTGCTATGAATCATAATGTAAATATCTGTGTTTTCCGATGATCTTAGGTGAATCTTGTAAAGGGTTGCAACCCACATGTTGAGAACCGATGCTCTATGGGAACCTGCTTTCCAGATCTAGAGCTGATTTCTGTTGTGAATCCTTTCCAGTTGTATACTAGCTGGTTCTGCTTGCTTACTAAAGACAGACAGGGTTTATTCCAGCTGTTGCTAGAGAGATTCTAGGATATGAGTAAGTGCAAAGAAGGATGGTGAAATCTAAATGAAGTCCAAGCTAATTCTTTCTTAACAATGATTTAAACATAGAAATAGATACTCTGTTCAGCACCTCAATTACAGCTTTTCATTTAACTTTTCTAACGGCCCAACAATGTTGCTATTGTTGATTACCCTGTTTCCTAAGTAAGAAAACTAGTTCAAAAAGCTTGAGTGGACGTTGGCATGGTGGCACAACAGAGAATTTCAAATATGATGCCACCCTGGGCTACATAAAAGAGACCTTGTCTTAAAAACAAAAAGCATAACAAATTAAAAGGCTTGATGACTTATTCAAGATCACGTAGCTATTAACAGAAGTTGGGATTCAGCCCCAGAGAGGCTGATTCTGGAGCCTTCTTTCTCTTTATCTTCTTTCTGTTATCACTACTTGAAATATCTTATGCTGGAAGTAAAACTTTGGGGAGCAAAAAACAAACAAACAAAAAACAATATTTATGGCTTATCTGAGAGCTGTCAGCCCATGCGTCTGGCACTACCTGGGGCCAGCTGAGCATCCCAGACGTTGTGTTCAGCAGGTCTGCCCCGACTCCTGACTTATACTACCTCAGGCTAAGCTACAGTCTGGGGACTCAGAACCAAATACTTCTTTTCTTACAGGAAAATTCACCTGTATTGAGGTAAAGTTTCACCTGGAACGGCAGATGGGCTACTATCTGATTCAGATGTACATTCCCAGCCTACTCATTGTCATTCTGTCCTGGGTCTCCTTCTGGATCAACATGGATGCTGCCCCTGCTCGAGTAGGCCTTGGCATCACCACTGTCCTCACGATGACAACCCAGAGCTCTGGATCCAGGGCCTCTTTGCCTAAGGTGAAGAGATATGCAAGAGAACATGTTTGACATCAAGCCCCCTATTTCTCATTCATCACATTCTCCCTGCTATTCCCTCTTTACCTTGGATTTAGGATTTAACTGTGAATAAGCAATAGCCAGCATCCAACATTTCTTCTTCCCCATAGCATACTATTAATAGCAGCATAACAAGGAGAATGCTAGGAAATGAGTAGCAGTAGTGCCTTACTAAACTTTCTTTTGAAAATATTAGTATGCAAAAGACCGTTATCACATGGAAAGCCCTATTCTCTCACAGTCCAGATAAGAATGTAGATCAAAGGTGAAATGACCTTCTCAAGGTGAATGCTGATAAGAAACAACCAAAGAAATAGTAGAGTTTTGAACCAAATTCTGTCCTCTTTCTATAACAAATAAGATACTATTACAAAGTGCTCTAAATAGAAATGTTTACTCGGGGGCGGGAAGAAAAATATTTTGAGGTTGCAAATATAATAACAATTAAAGACATAAACTCTGATCATCTGGGGCCTGTTAATGTTTTGACTATGCAGAAAAATTTGTGCTGATGGGACTAACAACAGCTCTCCCTGCTTCGTGTATTTATGTAGGGAATTTAAAGGTCACCTCAAAGTCCTTACAGTCAGCAAGGCTCTCAGTATATCAGGGAATGGGGCCATTTTTTTTCATTAAATATTTGTTGAGCACATATTATGTACCAGGCACTATACTTGTTCATGGAATAATATTGCCTTGACCATATTCCTTCTTATTCTGATTTGTTGGGAACTGGTCCTGAGATATGTTCTCATTGTTTGTCCAATATAAGACTTCTTTTATTGGAGACTTAAGCAATGTGTAATGTGGATACTGCTGGCATGTTGGTGAAATTGCTGTAGGGGAGTTAAGTGTAGGAGAATAGAGTTGGGCAGATTTAGGTTCAAATGCCAGCTTCATTATTAACTAATAGTGTGACATTGAGTAAATTGTCTCTCAGTTGCCTTGCCTGTAATATGAAACTAAGAATGATACCCTCTTCTTGGGGTTATTATGAAAAAATAAATTAAGTATTAATATACAAGGATAGAATTTGGCACATAATAATTGCTCAATAAATGCTAATTATTTTATTAAAATGAGTATTGGATCTGGGAGTAAAGCAGGTGATATTTCCTGTATTGATTTTTCATTTGCTAGGAAACCTCTGAGTTACTTCAAAGCCCCCTATAGAGATAAATAGTTATCAAGTTCAGATTAGCATGAGGAATCTGAGACAAGGTTGTCAGGGACCCCTCCTTACGAGTGTTTCTTAAATGGACTAGGGTATTAATGAAGCTCTTAGGGCAGAATATCCCTAGAGGAAATCCATAGGACCAGCCTGGGCTATGATACTTCTATTACTATAATAGTCTTATATGAGGATCACTGCATTAAGAGCCCTGTCTTGAGTTATATGAGGATCACTGCATTAAGAACCCTATCCTGAATCAAGTAAGATTCTTCATACCCAGAAAGATAATTCAATTTTTGACTTCCTGTCAAGAGAATTTCCTTTCTGGTCCCCTCCTGTCAGTGAGCACAATCCATCTGCTCCTAGCTATCATATAGTTCCCTCATTTTGAAAAAAAAAATGCTTTCTTTAAGCAGTTACTTGTTTACAATGTTTAGTACCTTCTTGTCATATTTTCATGACTTTTTAATAACCTCATTGGCTAGTCAGGCATGTGCCCTGACATGAAGCTAAGAAGCTTTTGTTAAATCCTTGAGTTTGTGCAGTATTAGATTTGCTTGAGGGTTTAAGGAAAGAGATGAAGTCAGGCCAGAGGCATCTGAGAGTGATACCACTCCCATCCGAAACACATGCCTACTACCTAGAATGAGAGTAGAGGAGGTTTCTTTGTAAGGGGACTCAGCCAGGGTAGTCTTTCTCCATAGTCTCCAGGAAGCATTCCTTCATTGCCTTGTGTGGTACCCTAAAGGCTACAATTTCCATCTCATTGCCAGGCTCTTGATCTCCATAGCTGTAAGAAGCTGAGCAGACAGGAAAAGCTAAATGGAAGAGAAGATATAAAACTGCACCAGAAAGGAATAATACAAATTCCTATATCTTGCCCATAGCTCGTGAGGCAAAGAAAGGAAAGAAGAGCAAAGATAGCAAGTAGGAACCAGCAGAGACAAACACATTTCTGTTTCCACTCACTCAAAACACACTTATTTGGGATATAAATTGAATAAATTGTAATAAATGATAATAAAAATGGCAAAAATATCAATCATAAAGACATTTGTAAGGCACATGAGGGATCAGTTGCAATATAAATCTTAGGCTGTAATTTCTCATTGTATGGAAGGAATAAAGAAGCAGTAGATGGTTTCTTTTTTCCCCTTTGTTTTATTCATATTTAGAATTTGTATGCATTTTAGGTAGTGGGTGCTAAGATGCCTATAATCTGCTTTACAATTTGTTATCATACATGCTGTGATAGAAATTCACATTACATAGTTTTAATCTCTACCTAAGGGGTAGTCAGTTGCCCTAAGACAGTATTAGTTCTCCAGTGGTGATCAACCAGCATTTAATTAACAAGGACACATTCCAGAATCACTATTACAAGTATTTTAGCTTTCTTTATCCATTGTACCAATGATTAATTAGCATGTTAGCAAGTTTTCATTGTCATACCCAATGCCTTGCCAGTTAGCATAATAGATGAGACAAATAAGTTATGGGGAAAATAGTACTTTAAATGTATCAGATTCATCAAAATGTTTCAGACATTCATTGTCTTTGGCCAAACAGAAAATGAAATTTCATGCTGACTCTTAAAAACAAAACAAAAACACTTATTCTGAGCCAAGCAGTCAGGTACTAGGGATAGAATACTGGACAACATAAAAATAGTTCCTGACATGGAAAAGCTCAGTCTAGTGGAGGAATTGGCCAGGTATATGATAAATGCTAAAGACATATGGTTAAGCCAGGCACATACAGAAGTAAGACATACTAGCATGATGAGAAAAGGCCTCTCAGAAATATGATACCTAATGTCGAAGATAAAGGATAAGTTACCCAAATCACAGAGAAGAGGAGAGGAGATTGGCTTCATTTTTTAAAAAAAATGAAACATTTCACTGTAGCAGGATCATAGATCACAAGCTACACACTAAGGGTGAAGAGACAGTCAAAGGTCAAAGGCCATGATAAGTGTAACACATCTAGATCACAAGGACAATGGAGAACCTCTAAACTGTTGTTTGGGGAGTTGTGATATGATCACAGTGATCTCTTTAAAATATATTAGTGACACTTTTATCATTAACAAGCCATAACTACATAAGGTGCTCTTTTCATTGACAGTCTAAAGGCCTTCATGACTATCCCTTGTAATTGCCTCATTATTGATCTTCAGAGCAGGCATTTGAAATTCTTGAGAGCTCAGTGGGCCTGTGTGATTGACAGTTAAATGGGATGAATTCTTCATAGGTGTTTAAGTGGAGAAAACACCAAGGAATTTTTAATCCAAGTTACCCAGTAACCCATTACTGTTCTTTCAATGGAGTTTCCCAGAAATGAAGTAAAGCAGGTTTGTCAACTTTCACATATGTTTTGGAGGGAGGAGTGGTATGCATTTCATGATGCCTTACAGCACCTTTGTACATAGCAGTATCTATGACCACTTTTAAATGTGTTGCCAACATTTTCTGCAAACACTGGTAAATGCTCTTGAGGGTAGAGCAGCTTTTTTTTGCAGCTAAGAAGCACTAAGATGGATGGTTGAGGATGTAGCTTACTGATAAAACACTATGCCTGTAATGCATGGGTTCGATCTACACTATCATAGTGAAAGCCAACAGGTAGAGAATCTATGCACTAAAACCTTTCTTGACCTGGGATCTGCAGCACTCTCAGGGGACTCTATAATGCAGAAGCTGATACAAAGAAGTCACTTTCACAAATCCTACTCCTGATAGGAAGCTATATGGAGGGAGCTCAAAACTATACAGGGACTCCCTCTGGTTAAGGAAGAGAAAGGATCTCAATAACCTGAAGTTCTGCCCTACTTCTTGGCCTCATCCAGTTGTACCCTGCTCCTGCAGAAGTTGGTGCTCAACCTTCACCAGGGAAATGGGAGAGAAAAGCTCTTAAAAGCTGCCAAAGGCGAGTGATAAGAGGAGCATAGTAGGAAACAGATAGGTAGATGCAGCCCTGTTGTCTCCAAGGTGAGGAATGAAGTCTTGGCTTACCATTGCACTCCATTCCTCAGCAGTGGCTCTTGCAAAGGCAGCAGGAAACGCCACAGGGTCAACAGTAGAACAGGAATGGAGGAGTTCCTAGTCTGCCAGTGAGGTTGTAACCTAGGTAAATGTCAAGGTCACTGATTTGAAAGTTCAGAACTTCCCAGTCCTACTACCACCTTTTAACTAAGTTATCCCTATTAAAACCCTTTTTCTCTGAGTATTAAATGTCTCCACACACCTCACATGGGAATTGTGAGCCTTCCCTAATTATCACTGTGGCTATGAGAAATCCAGGGCATACTAGAGAGCAAACAAATATGATTTTGATCATTGTAATTTATCAAAAGAGAAGAATCAGAAGAAATAAAAAAAATAAGAAACAAGAGGCAAAACAGGCATTCAAGAAGAATAAAGAAAGGAAATGAAGAGTAAGGAGAAAAGGCTCATAAAAGTGGAGGGTGGAGACTGCAGAAAGATAAAGGATGATGGTATCCAGATCTCTTTGACATGAGCCTTTAAATAAAGATACATATCATGACAGCCTTTTTTTTTAACCACAGAAGTTTCAGGATAAGATTGAACACTAACTGGCAATTGATATGGATTTGAAATCCACTGGATAGTCCATGGAAGGACTCCAGAAAGGATAACTGCTCTGTTCATGGATGTTGCAGGTATCCTATGTGAAGGCGATTGACATCTGGATGGCTGTATGCCTGCTCTTTGTATTTGCTGCCTTGCTTGAGTATGCTGCAGTCAATTTTGTCTCTCGTCAGCATAAGGAGTTTATGAGACTTCGTAGAAGGCAGAGACGCCAACGCATGGTGAGTACCAAAAGGATGTCACTTCCCTTCTCCTTTGGACTCCTTCCTTCCTATTACTCCTCCTACAAATGAAGACCCAACCCAGGCCCTTAGGAAATGGGCAATTGGGAAACCTAGATTCTAGTCCTAGGCAAGTGACAGTTAAATTAAATACGTAGTTTCTCTGGTTCTGTTTTCTTTATCTATCCAATGGGATATTAATCCTTATAAGGCAGTAATGGTATTAAGAGTATGCCACATGGTAAGCACTTAAAATATAGGAACCAGAAATATAAGTTCAAGGTCAGCCTGGTCTATAGAGAGAGTTCCAGGATAGCCAGGATTACATAGAGACTCTGTCTCAACGGAAACAAACAAAAACATATTTGCCAGAATTAGAACCTCAGTGGCTTAACACAGATGTTATTGTTTTGAGAAGGAACTATTATTACTTCAAGGGGAGCACTGTAAGATGGTGCCCATACTTGAACTGGAATTGAAAGATCACTACTAGCCTCTTCTGATTGTTGGAATTTGTCGAGATCTTTATGAAGCACTTCAGAGTTGGTGGGCTTGAGGTGGTGTTCTTCCTCACTCTTGTTTGTTAGCCCTATTTCTTCCAGAGCAGAGTGATCACCAAGGGGAAATAGAAGGGGAAGTTGTTGTCATGACAACAGAGGTAGTTTTCCCTTAATTGCCCAGACAATAGATGCTAGGTAAGTTGTCATGACAACAGAGGAGCCTGGGCTACTCTGAGAAAAGCAACCTCCAATTGTGAGCAAAGCCTTGTTACTGGTTGCTTAATCTTCAGAGACACAGTGTCTTGAGCTTTAACTCCACGTTTCTGCCTAAGCCACAGGCTTCAACACCAAAAGGTCAAGCACGTAATTACTTTCAGAGGATGGAAAACAAATTACCTGAACCCATTGTTGAAATCTTGACTCTAGGGGGCAGCAGTTGTAGCTCAGTGCCAGAGTGCTTGCCGAGCACATATATATCTATTGAGAGAGAGAGAGAGAGAGAGAGAGAGAGAGAGAGAGAGAGAGAGAGAGAGAGAGAGAGAGAGAGAGAGAGAGAGAGAGAGAGAGAGAGAGAGAGAGAGAAAGTGAGTCTTGGGTTTGATCCACAATAACACGCACGTGTGCAAGCACACATGCACGCCCGCGCACGTGTGTGTGCATGCACACAAACACACAAATTCTGATTCTAGCCTGAGACATGCTAATACAAGGACTCTTCTGTTCTTCTAACACTCAACACTCAGTAGCTCATGGCACACCCCTACCATATGACCTCCAATGATCACACAAACAATCTGCATGATATTTCACATTCTTTGGTATGGTTCCTTTCTGCGGGAAGACAAGGGTCCTCCTATCTCATGTAGATTTTTCTGAATACCTATTTTTCCCTTTCTTTAGTTCTTTCATGGTTTGTAAAGAATGAGCCCTCTAGTGGATTAATGTACAACTGCATCTCTCTAAATAAAACTCTTCCAGAGACCTGCCTAAAAACTTTCCTGCCTCACGGTGGGGGTAGGAATATATGTACAGAGTTAGCAGAGAGAAAGAAAGGAGGATGCCTCCTTTAATAAAATAACTATCTCAGCCTCTTGTTTAGTTGTGTGAAATTTGTCTGCAGGTTCCAAAATCTATGATTCATAAGTTTGTTTTTGTTTGTTTTGTTTTTATTGGATTTTTTTTAACATTGCCTTCCTAGGAAATAACAGGTCGTCAAATAGTCCAGAGTCCCCTTCCTACCTAAAATGCTTGTGTTGGTGTCCCAGTAACAAAGATTACTACAGTTACTACAAAGCTACTCAGCTTGACACTAGTCCCACCACCTACCCTGTAGCCATCCAACCAGCTACTACCCAAATTCTGTCTGCTCATGCTTATATGCAGATTGGCCATGAGCATATAATGGAGATGTGCTAATACTCACTTATTACAAAGTTACTTAGCAGCAGCAGCAGCAGCTTGATACCTACTTAGGTCCCTATGGCTTGTCTAAAAGTGGACTGTGGTTTATTAATGGGGATAAAACCTGAAAGCCAAACCTGCACCATTAATAATATCCCTTTCTTGAGTTTTCTAGAGCCAGTGCAATCCCAGTGAAACCATACAGCAATCTTGGAGGTCCCAAACAACGGGATAAACAAGTAGACAGAGGGATCATATTTGTCTAGACTCTCTTTGGGGACCTTGAAGTTTCAGCAAAAGAACTAGAAGCATTCAGTCTCAGAAAAAAAACCAATAGGAGAGGACAGAAATATTATAATTCTCAGGATCCCAGAGTCGAGATCAAGATAGGGTTCTTCAGGAAACACTCAACTGTTCACCCAGCTCTAATCTCTCAAACACTTGTCCCCTGTATGATGCTCTTCTCCTATGGCACTGCCAGAAAGGATGGACATTTTTTTTGCATGCACTTCTGTTTTGTCTTCCCAGATGATCTAAAACTGATTTAGAGGAAAGTGTGAAACCCTTTTTCTCATCATCCCTGCACAGTGAGGCCCTGGTTTTGAACACAGCAGCCAAAAGCAAGGGCTGTCAATCTGGAGTAGATAAGAATTCTTGCTAATATTAATAACTAGAAAAATTACAAAATAACAGCAAATCATCTCAGAGGTTTACTTTCAGAACCTTGTTCACCTCTGCATCTTCCAAAGAACATTCTACCCTATTTCCAATTTATTTCCTTCCTGCCTGTCTTACTTATTATTTATTACTCTTTCCCATCTTCATATCCCATCTTCTACACTGAGCTTTTATTTCCCAAGTTGGCTTTGATATAGTTTCTTCTCTAGCCTTTCAGCACTCAGCTTCTAGATAAGTAGAAAAAAAAAATCAACCTTATTCAAATAACCACGGAGACTGCAGAGTGGTATTTAATGGCACACTGTCCCTCCCCAATGCATATACAAACACTCACCATTCAGAATTTGTCTTAAGTATCTAATATCCAAACCCAGGCCCCTTGGTCCTTAATTTCAGGCTACTGATCTTTGCTGGGCCAGCCAAAAAGACACATATTAAAATAAAAAAGAGCCAAGGACAGCTTACTTTACTGGATATATTTTTCTCTTCTGTATGAAATTACTTTTTCTAGCCTGGGATATAGTCCTACATAATTTCTTCAGATTTACTGGATAAAAGGAGAAGTAATAGAATTTATTACAACAGAAATTGTAGTTGGATCTAACTTGATCCCTCAGAACTTATTTCTCAATACTTGTATTCAGTGGTTGTGTCTTCTTGTTGCAGGGCTAGGTGAATAGTGGGGTACAGGATCCCAAACTGAAATGCTAGTAAAAAAATTCTTTTTTATTTGACTTACTCCTCTCAATTTTCAATTCTTTGTGAAATACTTTGCTTGCCTCTGGTTCTTTGTCTGTACAATGGGCCCAGGAAACCTCCCCTATAGAAAGAGTATGAAAATTAATTACAGAATACATGTGAGATAAATCAAGATCTGCAGAGCCTTCAGACTACCAAATTCTAACAGTTCACGGTTGAAGAGCCAGGATAGTGAACTGCCCCTGACATACACATATATAATCCTCTGTGAAGACCCTGATGAATCAAGACCAGGACTGCAAAGCACTCTGGTGGGCAGACTTTAATTTTTTTTTCCTATATTCAAAGTGCCATTGTGTTTGTAGAAGCCAAAGGCTATCAAACCATTGTATAGTGGAGCAGGTAGTAATTGTTTTTCTTGCCAATTATGTCATAACTGAGTGAGACTCTTCTGATTGGACTCTTTAGTTGTGGACCCTGACAAGATATTAGCATCAGACGAACAAAAGGCCACTGCTTTCCTTATATCCTAAAGCATGTGGCTCTTCAGCCCAGTCTCCCATTCAAATAGACATTTATGAGCGTCTATTGGGCTCCAAGAACGGTGCCTATCACTAGGAAAAGAGTAGTGAACAAATCTCTGTATGAGCTAACAGATGACAGAAAAAAGGGGATAGATTTTGTGAATTTCTGGCCGGACTTTGTCTGCCACTGATACCCAGTACCAGACTTGTCATCATAACAGGTCAATCTTAAGGTAATAATCAAGAGTTACTATGACCAACCATACTAATATCTCATCTACAAAACTACTTTTCGGTTTTTATGTAGCTGCAAAGGCCTTGCTATAAAGTTCCCACAGTGTCCCTCAAATTGTGCAAAATGTTTACCACCTTTGTGCTCACTTTACACATACATCTGTATGACAAACTCATACAAAATACATGTTTCTTGTTTTTATAATTATAGAATGACAGCAGGTAACTAGGGTGGCCTATTCTTCCTGTTTTACTTTAAATTCTCCAGCATGAGCAATTAGAGACTCTAATCTCTGGAACCTCCTCAGTTCAGGGCACACTTAAATTGGTAGGTGAAGGATCAGACAAAAGGATACTTTATTTCAGGCAATCTCTTAGCTGAAGCTTTAAAAAAAAACAGGAACTGTCACATTTATTTTAAGAAATGCTGTTTGACAGGTTCTGATAACATCAAAAGACACTTAAAACCTTACATGAGAGAACATCAAACAGAAAAGATCATTTCTCATGCAAAACACTTTTTTCTACAGAACCTCTGTGGATAACTCTATTTCAAACCTTGCAATACTCTGACAACAGTTTCTATTTAAACTATATCTGTTCTCACCAAAGCCCTGACACTGCATCCCAAGTCACCTTGTTCTTCCATGGTGACCCTGCCTTAACATCTTGCCTTACTTCCTTATACAGATCAAGCTCCCCATTCCACTTTTTCCTTGTTTTTCCCCCCCATTAACAAGGTTATTTTTAAATTTAATTTTTTTCTTTTTTAATATACAGTTACATAAGTCCATTATTTCAAGCATATAATATACTTAGAGCATATCCCCCAAAGCCCATTACCTTCCCTCTTTTTGTGGGCTTTATTTTTTTATTAATTACAGTTTATTCACTTTGTATCCCTCTTCTCCTGCCATGCCCCTTCTCCAGTCCACTGATAGGGGAGGTCCTCCTCCCCTTTGACCCTAGCTTATCAGGTCTCATCAAGACTGCCTTTAGCTGAAGCTTTTAACTGCAGAGCAGTCAATACTTTTAATTTATAGGGTCATCTTCTATTTGAATGATGTGTTTCTCAAATTTGCCCAAAAATGAAAAATTAGGGTAAATAAGTTCAGAGGTGGAGGGCCTGAGGGCTTCTTCCAAAAGTAAAACTCTTGTGGATGTTTCTTTCCTCTTCTTCCTCCTCCCAATTCTATTCTTTTTTATTTTTACCTTTCTATCCTTACTGCTTCCCCTCTGTATCAAAGCCACTCAGTTTTGTCAGCCAACTACTGTATTAATGAACTTTTTGCTCTCTATTGTGTAGTGCTTATATAAAAATGTACCTCCTCCATGTTAAATTGGTTATGAAAAGGAATGCATTGTATATAAATGTAATGCACTCTGGGTAATAAGTTTTACCATACATTTATGACTCTCGTGTTCAATAAGACAATTTGCAAAGAAATAAATAGATATTCAAAAGAGTGGTCAACTTTAACCCACTTTGTCTAGCTCACTTGGTCATTTAAAACTTATGGAATTCTTAGTTTTAAGTCAAGATTATCTTTAGAATGTACTATATTACAGAACTAGCTAATTCTAAATCTTTTTAAATTCATTAAAATCAATACCACCAAGGCAAAATAGCTCAGCTTCACTGTCTGGTGGTTTTGTTGTTCTATTTACCTGTCAGAGATAATTTGACATTGAGATGTTGGCCCTGACTTGAAATGATGTTACACATTTTAGAAAGATACCTCAGTGCATGGCTGTAAATGAACTCATGGCATATAGCTGCTTAATATATGCATATATGTATATACATATTTAATTGTTTGTGGTTATCCAAAAGCATGGAAAGGGCCTGAGTAGTGAGCCGTTTGCCTATGAGGCATTTGTGTGTGGTCTGGCTTCTATTGTGGACTCAAATACCACCTTTTATCTCTTATAATTCTAGGAAGAAGACATCATAAGAGAGAGCTGCTTCTATTTTCGTGGCTATGGCCTAGGACACTGCTTACAAGCAAGGGATGGAGGCCCAATGGAAGGTTCCAGCATTTATAATTCCCAAAATCCAGCTCCTCTTCTAAAGGAGGGAGAAACCATGAGGAAACTCTATGTGGACCGAGCCAAGAGAATTGACACCATCTCCAGGGCTGTCTTCCCTTTTACTTTTCTTGTGTTCAATATCTTCTATTGGGTTGTCTATAAAGTTCTAAGGTCAGAAGATATCCACCAGGCACTGTGAACAAGATGGATGCTATAGTGTATAGCTATTGTCTTCTTGCTTTTACCCAGGTGGGCTGTTCCCTTCCACCAGACTCCATCAGGAGCTTAAACAGTTTCTTCTTGACTTTCCACTAATAATTTCAGTAACCAGTTCCCAAACTATGTGGGAACTGCCTAGTGCCAATGGTGGCTGTACTTAAAAACAGGCTTATCCTGGCTAGATCCTGGGGGAGGACATTGCAGCCAGCCCGGAGGAGACAAGATGATCTGGGTTCAGATGGAAGGGGAGGAGATCCTCCCCCGTTGGTGGACTTGGAGAGGGCAGGGAGGAGATGAGGGAGGGTTGGGGAGGGTGGGAGGGAGTGAGGGAGGGGGCTACGCATGGGATGCAAAAAACCTAACCTGTGATTGATATAAAAATAAATAAATTTATTTTAAAAAACAGGCTTATCTACCCTAATCCATATTTACTGCTTAGTATGCCGTTTCTCATTGTTTGTCCATGTGCTTAGTGCTAAAATGACTTTTTGCTATTGCTTGGGCTCCTCTGTGCAATTCTTATGTTTATCATCTTCATCTTTTCTACTTTTATTCAGAGCCTGACCTTTACTTGGCACTTCTCTCCCTCCCACTACAAGTTCAAATATGGAGTCCTTTCAGTCCACAAATACTACCCTGAATGACCTAGTCAGATGTCCTTACTGATAGGAAGACAAAGGCATAAATTCCCCACCTCTTAACCAAGATGTGGTAGTTACAGTCTTCATGGGGCTAGGACACCATTAAATGGCTCAACAAACAGGGATTCATTTCTCCTAAGAAAGTTGAAGTTTTCAGAACTTGGGCAAGAACCCAGCACTCTCAGAAAGTTTACCCTTCCAGATCTAAGCTTCCTGGTCTCAGACATAATTGTTATAGTCTTTAATCAATTAGTATAGCCACAAGTATTGTTGTGGCGCTCAGTAGGATAAAGATAGGGGGAGGCTTATTTCTTTAAGAAATTTATTTAATGATCTAGGAAAGGTGAGCTGAAAGGACTAGAACCTAAGGAGTGGAGTACAGAAATAATCTTTAGAGAGACTGCTACTACTTTGTTTCTTCTTTTTCTTCATAGTCTCTTTATTTTCCAGGACCTTCTTTCTCCTTGCTTTTGGCAGCAAATAATGGCACCATAAAACCTGGTTCTCAATAGAGTAGGCTTAAAAGTTCCTGAGGAGAAACTAGGCCTATATAGGGTCCCTATGTAGACATCTAGAGAAACAAACAATAACTCAAGCTACCTCGGGTAGTAGTTGTACAATGTGGAGATCCACAATTAGATTCTTTACCCTTTTATGCTTCCCTTTCTTCTTCCATAGGATTACTCAGGAAAGCGACAAGAAAGGTCAGAATAGAGTGGGTTGGCGTGTCACTCTGGGTCATGGGGACACATAGGCCTGGTACACTGAGTTCTTTAAAGTGATCTGAGTATGAAGAACACAGAAACAAGATGAGAAAGATTAAATTATGGGATCAGCATTTGGAATACACAAAAACATAATCTCTTAAAATATTATGGTTCCCCCCCCACCTTGGACCCAGAAAAAGAATTAACTGTGTAATTGAAGCACTCCTCTGTCCATTCCAACTTTCCTCCTTCTCTCTCTCTCTCTCTCCCTCTCTATCTCATCTCTTCCTCACTACCTCATTCCATATAGTATACCAAATTCAAAGTCAGTAAGTCCAATGGTCAATATAAATTCTATAGTGCAAGGATAAGACCACCGGCTTTCTCTATTTTATACTGAATTTGTCTGGCCGTTATTATTCCTTGAGATACCCTTCGTCTCTTGATTTTGAAGAAAGTACTTTAGAATGATCATGGTAGCTAGCCTAGAAAAGTTTTTGAGACAAAGTCTTGTTGTATACCCTAAGGTAGCCTGGAACTCATTTGCAACCCAGGCTAGTCTTGATCTCATAATCCTCCTGTCTCAGCCTCTGTGGTATTGGGATTAACAGTATGTACTACCATACTCAGATCTAAAAATTACTTTTACTGACCATGTTAGCACTCTCATACCAAGAATTAAAATTTTAAAACTAGTTTATAGGAGGAAATTAAATTGAAAAGGGCAGAGTACCCCTCTCTTCCTATTTCTGCCCAGGTAGTGCCAATCAATGAGAGGCCACAGCAATACCCCTTTGAAAAGAGCAGAGAGTATCTCTTTGATACTATCCCTGATGGGGCTAGGGTGTCAGGCTGCCACAGTCTGGAGGCGGGGATTGTGGGTGTGGACTATGGAGATGAGCTTATTGCACAGAGCTCTACTTGTTACAGATCTTGTCCAGATGGGCCAACTGCACAAATCTCCCCTGTTGGAAGTCTCAAGAACAATGCCCTGGAAACAGCTACAGTACTGAGCAATAAAGGCTGTCCAACTGGGACTCAGATCAGGGAGGGCATCAGCTGGTGCTGGGTGCCAAAGAAGCCAAAGTACCAATCAACATAATAGAGCAAAGGAATTCACAAAGCCACTCAGAGCTAGTGCCAGGTGGAAAGTACTATCCTTCTCACTGGAGCCCTTAAGCAAAGGAAGTATTTGCATAATGCCAACATCAGATCCAGAACAAATGGCTTTCATTTTTCTTTATTCTTCCCACATATGTAGAAATGCTAGGTCTCACTGAGGGGGTTTGACATTTAGCAATCTGTTCAATCACAAAATTGTTAAACTTGGATCTTTCTTAACAATGACTTGAGAAAAGGTGACTTAAGAGTCTCATTTAGAGATCATGTCCACTTATCAGCTCTCTTGTAGTACTTACCTTCCAGAGAACCGTACTGTTTTCTGCCTGAATCAATTTGATGTGATTCTGATATTTAAACAGCATTTTGAGGAGGGTTCTTATGAAGATAGTGTTTCAGGTGTTTTTATTAATTTTTGTTAATATCTATATTAGATAAATATTTCATAAATATATTTTTCAAGAGGAAAGTCTTTACTTACCCAGCTGTTAAGGCTATTGGTGCCTCCATCTTCCTTACAGCTTTCTCTGCCTTGGGGAATGCCAGTGGTTTAGCCTCCTCTTTCCCTTTAATCTACAACAGGTCTTTTTGTACTCTCCAAATTCACAGGCCAAGCAAAAGCAGCTCTCTAAGTGGAAGAAACACACTGAATAAAATTTATTCCTTTATCTTTCCATAAGCATTTTCCCACCTATCATAAAAGAACAGGCACTCTTCTGTTTAAAGTGTTAGACTGATTTAAAGTTACTTTCTCTTTTTGTTACTCCATATAAATGCCTCAACTGTATCAAGAATATATTCCTTCTGGATTTCTTATGTGTATGCCCACTCTTGATTGTCTTTATCAACATTAGCATTATTAGTCTTATCTCATTATTTCTGGTTACTAAAATATCAAAAATTGTACTTCACCAAGCTGGGATTGATCTTGTTAGGCTGCACTGTTAGGGAACACTAACCAATCTAGTACAGAAACCACCCAGGGATCAGCAAGCAAGGTTCCACTCACTGGCTCAATAGAAGAAATAAGTGGAATAGTTTTTTTATAGAATAAATTTTTTGAAGGCAAGAGATGCATTTTATAAAACTTGTTAGCCTGCACAGCTCCTTGTACCTAATAATACACAATATGTGTAGTTAGAATAAAAAGCCTATCTTTCCACTTGCTAAATCATATATGTTTGTTTATTTCCTTTCCATTAATTTAGTGAACACAGAAAAAGAGATCTGGAAGAAATCTTATAAAACCAGACCTTATACAGATATATACACATAGTCTTCAGGTATAACAGAAAAAAATTAAGAAAGCACTAAAATGTTCTAGGCTGCATCACTGAAAAAGAGACTAATGTTCTAATTAAACATTAATAATACACCATATATTAAGACTGGAATCAAACTATAATTAAAATCCCAACCCCTAGATAAACACCATCAATGACAAGTGAGTACAGTAGTGGAAATTTAGGCAGCACAACCATCTGCTTCCCCCTGTTCTACATGTTGTTTCTGTTGAGGAGAGAGTCATCTCTGAAGGGAAAGCAATTCATACATTTCTACCAGCCTCACACTCTGCTCTATCACAGTCTCCACCTGGAATAATGTTTGTAGTCTACAAATATGGGCTGATGGTTTATTAGTCAGAACAGATTGTTAGCAGATCTTGAGCCAGGGGCAAGAATGTCCTCTGAGCCAATTTACCCTCATCAAGAATTTTCCCCATGGAAAGACAAAGAGAGTATGCTAACATGAAACCACCTGAAGAGGTCACATGAGAACACAGCTATCATCACTCCTGAGTAGCTCTTTTTTTTTTTTTTTACATCCACTGCTTTTATTTGTAATTTCCTGTGTTGTTATACTATGTGGCATGTTGCTAACAAGCAGATCTCACTATTAATTTCCTGGAAAAGGGAAAATTCCTTCATCACCTAAATTCAGGGGCCATTTTGTCTTAGAAAATGAATCTGGAACAATATAAGCATATTCTGTATTTTACTAGTTTTCATTCATGACAGCTTGGTGTTGACAGTATGATTCTTTAGTATCAGACAGAGCCTAGGTAAGAATGACAATTCCCTCAGCTTCAGTTTCTTCCTCTTCAAGTCCACTCGAAGGCTCGGAGAAATGCAGAACACAGTAATTACATGACCTTGACCACATTATTGAACTGTTCTATATTTCAGTTCTCATACCTGTTAATTGAAGATAATAGTAACTACCTCATCGTGTTGTTGTGGGAATTCTACAATGCATGTATTTTACTTAGAATTTGGCATACAGTAAATTGCTCAATAAAAATTAGCTATTGCATAATAGTCTCTCTTCTACATCTGTCAAATTTCTAACAGTCGGACCTGTTTAGGACTCCAAATTTCCAAAATAAGCATGGGCTTCTCTCTGAGCCCACACCAACATAAAAGGTCAGGTTAAAATCACTTATCTTTTATATTTTCAGTCTTTTCAAAGTACTAGATGCCTACCCAGATATAGCACACTTTAAAAACTATGGAACCATGGGGAATTGCTGAATCCCTCTGAGTCTTAGTCAGTTTTATTGTTCCATGTTTAGTTACAAGCCTCCAAAACCTGCAGCTTATAGGCTGCTTATGTCAAATGATAGGTATGAATGTAGTTCGACATATTTGTAGACTGTATCATGTTGCAGGAGAAAAATGGGGGAGATGAGATGTATCTCTCTCAAAAGTATAATAAAAACTACTCTCCATTTGACCTTGGATTTGCCTGTAAGTATTACTCTAGTGCCCCCTTCCAGTTACCATCAAGTTCCCTAAAATGAATGCCTTTACTACTATTCCCACTTCACCAATTACTCCTTATTACATTGCAATCTCTTGCTTCCCCCTCCTACTCATTTTCCAAATGTTCTTTCCATATTCCTTGCAATACCTTCATAATTGCTATACTATGTCAAAACCTTTCTAATCTGTCATGCTTTGCTCCAACATTTGTCAGAGATGCCACGTCTGCTTTGCCATATCATTTCTCCCATGGCTCATGGCCTTCATTCCTCCATTTCTTCTCTTGCTTGTTTGACCATATTTTAAAGGTGTGTGTGTGTGTGTTTGTGTGTGTGTGTTACATACACATGAGTATGCAGGTACATGCGCCTATATGAATACATGTGGAAGCTAGAGGAGGGTATCAAATGTCTTCCTTCTCTCATTCTCTGCCTTATTTCCCTGGTAGAGTTTCTCACTGAACTGATAGCTCACTGTTTTTGCTATGCAGGCTGCCTAGCAGCTCCCAATATCTGACTGTTTCAGTCCCACAAATGCTGGGTTTATGGGCATTTACAGCCTTCTTAGATTTTTTTTTTAACACGGCTGTTGTGGATTTTAACTCAGGACCTCCCGCTTATGCAGCATGTGGTCTTCCATACTGAGCTACCACCCCTGACCCTTGAGTTTTTATTCTTCAGACATTCATACCCGATATCACCCTTCTTTGCTACATAGTAAAGATTCAATGTTTGTAACAGTTTCCATGGCTGGGACAACCAATATGCCTGATGGTTCTTAATTACTAACCACATTCCACAAATATCATAAACTCAACATTCCTAGAATTGAAGAAGTCACAATCTTCTTCCAATGTTGCTATATCCTGTTGTGCAACCTTCCTAGTCCTGACAAGGGGGACTTCTATCTACTCAGTCACCTATTCAAGACATCTTGGTGTCAAAGATCTTTAACACTCCTTTCACAGACTTCAAATAAGTTAACCAATCACCAAATCTTATTGAATATTCTACTTTTCAAATAGTCCCTCTTTTCCTTATCTTCTCTGACTTTATCTTCTTCAACTATTGAGTCCAAGGTTTTCCAACCCTCTGCACTATTGTCAACTTCACCATAAACAGTCTCACAATCTGCATTTTCAATCCATCAACAGCTTCTTCCACAACCCAGGAAAAACCCGATGTTCTTTAAATGACCTATACTGGATTTTCCCCTTTGTCCCCACCAGTGGCGAAATGTGTTCTCCATTTAATAATGGTACTCTATTTACAGCATCTAGAATCCATCCACAGATCCTGTCTCACAATTCATGCTTTTATTCTTACTTGTTTCCTAGCATTTAAATACTTGCCTTGACCTCTGCCACCCCAGGGATTTTTTCTATCTCTCAAGACTCAGCCAGAAATCATGTTTTCTGTGAAGCATTCTCAAGCCTAATATTCAGGTAGTTTTAAACTTATCAGCAATGCTCTGGACATAGCTCTATATAGCAGTTGTGAAGTTAATACATGCTCGCCTGCGTCCCTCACACAGAAATTTGAGTTTGAAGCTAGGAATCAGAATATATTCATCATTGTACAACCCATACCAAATCTATACATGAAATTAATTAGTGCTTTCCAGATATGTTTTAAAGTAATGAACACTGTAGTTGCTTAATTTTTTCAACCATTCAATTCTTACCAACTATAGTTACTTTGAAAAGGGTCACATTATTCAAGTGCCACACATTCTTGCATGTTTTGTTTTGTTCGTTTGGGGAGGCTTTGCCAACATTTCAGTACCAATTCATTCTCAAAGCAAAATTTTGAGCTAAGATAAAATTGTATCCGGGCTAGAAATGATGAAATGCTCAAAAACTTTAAGTAACTTACTCTAGTCTCAGAAAAGAAGCAAAACTCACGTTTAGTGTTTCACAGTTCATTGCCTTATCTACTGGGCAAGAGATTTTCAAATCATCTTCAGTAGATCCCAAGGTCTTGTGGAAAGAAAAAGCAGGTGCCCTCCCATATCTGCACATACACATGCTGATACACATTCAGAGTAATTCTATGTTTAACTTACCCAATTTCTTTACAACAGCATATTGTTTGGGAGAGGTAAGGAGATACTTTACTGTTTTTACTGTTGTTTTAAGTTTATGAAAATCAAAATCATATTGTCTGTGATGTTCAGATATAAACCATTCAATGTCAAGGGGTGCTCCAACTACATTATTTGGCTGATATATAAAAGCCTTGTTTGGGGATATATTAATTAGCTTTTTACTACCATGTCCAAAATATCTGACATAAACAACTTAAAAAAGATTTATTTTGGCTCACAATTTCAGTGTGGGTTCGGTCCATGGTACCATTGTCCCATGTGTGCTTAGGGAAAATATCATGAGGGTAACAGTGAGAGCATTTCACATCATGGATGATTGCAATGGGAGCTATTCATTTGATGGTCCACAGGAAGAAGAGAGGGGGCTGTTGATGGTTTGCTGCTTTCCTTTTCCTTCCCCTTTCATTCAGTCTGAGACCCTGACCCATGGGATGGTGCCACCCACATTAAGAGTAGAGTGTCCCTGTAGTTAATCTGTCCTGGAAATGCTTTCACAGAAGCAAATCCAGATGCGACCTCAGTAATTTCTTAGGTGATTCTAAATCCAATCAAGTTGACAACGAAGGTTAATCATCACGGGAAGAAATATACTAAACTAAAAAATAGCTGTGACAAATCTAATAATTAGGTATCTTTTTTACTGTAGTTTCCTTTTTCAACTGATCAACCTATAGAATTCCAAAATATGTGTTAACATCCTTCCCTTTACACTTATTAACAATGTCTGTTGGCTAATCTCTCTCATATCAGTCCTCAGTTTCACAATATTCTTGAACCACTGCAGATACAAGAATCACTGATAGATACACAGCTCAGATAATTAAGAAGATCAAGAAAGGTTGGAACCTTGGTCACAGTAATACATCTGTTATCTTGACACTCATTTTCACACAGAGTAAAAAATATTTGACTCTCTTGGAAAACTAGTATCTTATAGGCTTCCCCATAAGGTACCCCACGCAACACATCACAATGTCTTACAATGCTAGCACCTGAAACAACATAAGGATCTTCTCTAATCATTTAATCTTGTCTCTTTATCAAACATAGGTTATTGTGGGCTTCACTTAAAGCTAAGGCCCTCCTTTTAATTTTCCTTTGTTCTCCAACAAAGAGTCATTTATTAGCTACACAAGTTCACTTTGGGACTGCTCTGGTTTAGTCTGCAACAGATTCATGATAAAGATAATTTTTAGGGGTGGAATGTGATTATTTAGTCCTCAACCTCTGCTTTTCTCATCCTTTGCCTGATACCTGTATACAGAAAAGAGGAAAACACAAATTTTGGTATAATCTAGGACAACAGTAAGGGTGTAAAAAGATCATGCTAAGTTCTGCTTGTGGAAACTCAAGAGTTTTCTTCAGCAGAGCTTCTTCATGAATTTAGGGATCCATTAGATTTATAATTCTTATAGCTTTCTCCTGGTGGGAACCTAATCTGTTATTATCAGTTGATGGGCCTGAGATTCAGGATGGTCCTTTAAGGGAAAGACAATGTAGTTTCTCAGTATATCATTAGCCTCTTGTGAAATATACACTTTTGACAGCCTGTCTTATCTCACTAGGATTTCAAATGTCAAGCTTATGAGCATTCTCGACCCCCCCCCCAAGAAAAGACCTAATAAAAAAGAGCAATTAATCACAGACTTAAGCTCTTTTGCTTTTATCTGTTACATCTATAAACTTTCTTCAAAATATCCTGGTGGTAGAGTCATGTTCAGGGAAAAGGAGCCAAGTAAGAGATAAGTGTTCAAAACTAATGAATATGTCTTCAAAATGTCACTGATACTATGTCTGCTATTCTTCAACCAAGTGAAAACCAGTTAGGAGTTTAGCTACAATACTGCTTGTTCTCTTTATTCGTCTTTGAGGTGAGGGATATATTGTGAAAGGTGATAGGTAAGCATTGACCCCTTGACATCCTCATTTGCTACCCTCCTAACTAGCTGATACCAGAATCAAAGATGAAAATAGTCCAATCAATCCCCTAGCATTAATACTTACCCCAGTGTAAGGATGTCTGATTGTCCTTGGAAGCTACAATAAAGCTATACTACTGTTTTAGACCCACTCAGAGTACAAGGGAGATCCTTTAGTCTATTGTTAAACCTAAACTTGATTTAAGAGATGAAACTTGTTGGACCATTTGCCTTAGTAAAACCACTCTGAGAAGGATAAGGAATCACTACTGGTTGAATGCCTTTCTAGACATTCTCTACTATGCCATTTTGTATCTACAGGGAAAGGAGAAAGTTTGTTGCATACCGGCATAGGTATCAGTTTTCTGAGTCCCCAGTTACACAGGTCTACCTATGAAACTGAATTTCTTTGCAGGTACCAATATTATGAATTCTCCCTCACTGATCCCAGGTAAGGCAAATCCCTTCACCAAAAATTTTAAGCTACCATCGTGAGGTATTCATGCAATTAGGATTTTCATTAAGACAGACAGAAGGTCTTCTTCTGTAGGCATCAGTACCATTCTTGGTACAATGAAGGTAGGCAATAAATAGCAGCTGAATGAGCAAGTATACCTATAGCAACATGAGAGTTTTGCCATACTGCTAAATCTCTCTAGTTAGGAGGACTAATAGGTAAATCTTATGTTTGTGGAAGTAAGGTAATGGGCATAACAGGGAGAGGTAGAGAATATGAAACCACAAGACAATGTGAGACAAGAATCTGGAGTCTGGAATAGGCCAAGGTTTGCATTCATGTTATTTTTTTATTCAGTGGTCCTTCAGAGGCTAGAAATGCAGCCTACTACCTGCCTAACATATATAAGAATTCCATATCTAGTATTAAAACAAAAAGGTGATTTTAAAATAATTTTCTCCTCTTATGTTGAAAACTTCCAAAGATTTTTCTTCGTGCATCAGAACACAATCAACCTTCAGTCTGGCTTTCACCTACCAACATTGTATCATCATCTTTGGATTCATTCACAAATGGTCATGCGTGCTTTCCATCACATACTAAGTATTACAATACCAGACTACACAGTGACAGGGGAAAAAACACCTCCTGTCCTCAGAGATCCTATAGTATGGCAAGAGAGATAAAATCTGACTAAGATGTTAGTAAGTAGAAAAATGGAGAAAATATGCAAGTATCTGTAGTGGAAGTTGGAAAAGCAGATGTCCTAGAAGTCTTTCCTGGGACAGAGACTTATGACCTGAATGAAGAGGAATGAAAGAAACATCCAAGGAAGCAAACATATTAGGTGTAGGATTGGTTTTGTTTGTTTGTAGACAGGGTCTCACTATGCAGCCCTGGCTGGAATGCACTCTATGGAGCAGGCTGGTCTTGAATTCACAGATATCTCCTTGCCTCTATCTCCAGAGCCGAGCAGGAGTAGGGCAGTTTTAAAACTGAGACAACAGATACTTGAATTTTTCAAAAAGAAGGAAAAAGAAGAGGAGGAAATACAATCAAACATATAATGTAGAGAAACAAGTTTAGTTCATCGAGTGAAAATGGTGGCATCTTGGAATGGGAAAAGCAGTGGGTGCTATAGGATCATAAAGCAAGAGACTTAATTTAATCCTGGAGATAAGGTAGGATCACTGTGGAAAAGTGACATTTAAAGGGAGACTTGAATACCGGATTACCCATGATGAGGAGTACAATAATGTGGGAAATGAAGAGAGTCTATGGCACACTAACCTACTGCTTCTGCCAAAGCAGGACTCAATGCTACCAATAATTTTGTTCTACCTGCTATCCCAGATGCCTTGTCTTCATAGCCAAGTCATGTCTAACTTATTACATTTCTCTCGAGTCCCACCTTCTGCGATCATAGCCAGATACGCTGCTTCAATACTTCTATTCCAAATGTGTCACCTAGTATTTTAGGAGGTCTATTATTTGTTGAGCATAGTGTTACATGCCTGTAATCCTAGCACTGTGGAGGTAGAGGCAAGAGGGTCAAGAATTCCAGGCCATCTTTGGCTACATAGCAAGTTCAAAGTTAGCCTGGGCTACAAGAGACCCTGTCTCAAAAACAAACGAAGAAAAAAACAAGCAAACCAAATGTCTATTTGGTATTGCTAAGACTCAACTTCACATGTGTCCCCTAAACTCCTTATAAGCATCACCCAGAATACCTAGCATGGCAATGAGCATATTATGTTTGTAAATGAAGGAATGGATAATACACTGGTATCTCTGAAACCTCCTTCGTAATTTACAGTTACCCAGGATATTTACAAAAGGAAAGGGGTCTGCTTTCCCTAAAATAATTCTACCACTTTCATACAAAGACCTAAGATCTGAAATGAACAACTGCCTCCCAATGGTCTCTGCTCCTCACCCCCCTGCAATTGTGCTCCTTCCCCCAATCTACCTTTTATTGTTTCTTCTGTCTCCTGGTTGTCAGCCAGGATGAGAAAATGGTCTAGATGTCCTCAGAGACTTACACCAGCCTGGACTGCTCTGCAGTGCCATGAAGGGCCAGGACTTTTGTTTACAGCTGGGAGCCTGGTGAGGCAGCGAGCACAGCTGACAGCCCTGCTCTAGAGCAAACATCAATTTTCCTCTGTCCTCTTAGCCAAGTTTCACAGACAAGCTCTATTGAAAGCTGCTGTACCCTCCTGGTCCCCACTGACATCCCACCCACAACTCTATGCTGGGAGCAGCTGGGTGTATCTCAGCTTTGTACCTTTTTAGGAAATGCTCTTACTCTCTTCTCTGTCCTCTGTTACTAATCATTTTATCTCAACCTTAGGGCGTTTAAGGAATAAGTCCTCTGAAATCCCCATACCCTAAGCTCTATGTGCTCTCTCACAGCCATGTAAAAACAGTGTCATTCGCTTATCCATATGGTAAAACACTGCTGTAAGTAGATCAAAACCACTGTTTCAATGTGTAGTTTGTAGTACCTGCCTTTTTCCTAGCAGAGCGGTAAGATACCTTGTCATTAAATGCTTGCACTTTTACACACATGTGCATACACATAGTCTTTGCTTTCAAAAGGTTTTCCTACTCTTTAGAACTGTAAACAAGGGGTGGGGGGGAAATAAAAATAAAAAACTGTCTTCTAGAAATAGATAAGATGTACTATCATATATTCCACAATTTGGCCTCCTACTTCCTTAGCAGCTTTGACTTCTGCAGCACTCATGGAGTGTGATCAAAAAGCACTAATACACTCTCAGCTCCCTCTTGCCCCTAGCTTCCATTTGCCTGTGTTTTCTGCCTTCTGACTAGCAGCTTTAACAATTAGCTGAAGCTTTTTGTGTGTGGTTTTCGACCTCTCTATGGTCCTAATTTCCTGACGATTGTGAGATGCTGTATACAATAACTCATTACAACAAGGCTTCTATGGCATCTGGTAGGAAGAGATTGTCCATCAATTTCTAGTAATTCTTTTTCAATTTGACTAGCTCTCTATATTTGACTTGGTCATCTCTACTAAAGAATATACATATCACTCAATGTCTTGGTTAATAAATACTGTTCTAAAGAGAAACCCATGTTTGTACTTGAACCCATAACTGAGGAAGCACTTTTTTTTTAAATGATGCACTGTACTTTACTTAAAATTGCACAAGTACGAAAAGTAACTATAGCAGTGAGGCATCTTCACTGTAGATGAGATTTGCCAGTTTTTTTTAATTTTTAATTTAAATTTATATTTTATAATTTATCTCTTTTTAAATTTAAATTTTTTCACAATTAATTCATTTTATATCCTGACTGAAGCCCCCTCCTTCAACTCCCCCATTCCCTCCCTCTTTCCCTCCTCCCCCCTAGCCCCTACCCCTATGGTCCTGAAAGTGGGAATTCTCCTCTGCCATCTGCTCATAGCTTGTTAAATCTCATCAGGACTGCCTGGATCCTCTTCTTCCATAGCCTGGCAAGGCCGCATCACCAGGGGCGAGTGATCAGAGAGCAGTCAACTGAGTTCATGATAGAGGCAGCCCCCTGCTCCCCTCACTCAGAGATCCACATGGAGACTGAGCTGCCAATAGGCCACGTCTGAGCAGGGGGTCTAGGTCCTCTCCATGCATGGTCCTCTCTTGGTGCATCAGTCTCTGCAGGACCCCCTGGGCCCAGATCTTTTAGTTTTGTTGGTCTCCTTGTGGGGATCCTTCCCCCTACCCCCGCCATCTCCCTATATTCCCACCCCTCTCTTCTTTCATAAGACTCCCTGCACTCTGCCCAAAGTCTCAGCATTTGTTTTGATCCCCTGTTGGGTGAATCTTTTGAGAGGTCCCTCTATAGTAGCTCCCATTCTGTTTCCTCTCTTCCACCACTCTGGTGTTTACCCTATTTGCCATTCTGAATGAGATTTAAGCATCCTTCCTTGGGTCCTCCTTAGTGTTTAGCTTCTTTAGGTCTATAGAGGGCTGTGGTACATCTACACAATGGAATACTACTCACCTATCAAAAACAAGGAAATCGTGAAATTTGCAGGCAAATGGGTAGAACTAGAAAAGACTATCCTGAGTGAGGTAACCCAGAATCAGAAAGACAAGCATGGTACACACACACACTTATAAGTGGATATTAGCCATAAAATAATGTTTTATTCTTAAAGAATTATTTTCTTAAGGGAACATTCAGAGCAACACAAAAGTACAGAAATTGTACAAGTAACCCTATGTCTACCATTAAACAATTTAGATATATACTTTCAAGTACTACTAGCTTGTCCTTTTAAACATGGCAGCTAACTGTTCGAAAAGCCATAACGTTTATCACTTCTGGGAAAATGTAGACTATAGCTGGAAATTTCAAACATGAGGAACTTAGCTGGGGAAAACAATTTAAAGCAACCACTTGAGGCAAAGTTCCCACTACAAACATCAACAATCACTGGCAAAAACAGTCTTTATCTTTCTGAGTTAATGTATACAATGAGTGGCTTTACATGATCCCTCTAAGTAAAGTGTTGCTGACAAAACCATGAATTTTGGCATGCTTCACGCTAAACTATTATCTCAGGAGGAGAAAAACAAGGGATCATGTGCAACTAAGGCATCTCAAGATCATCTAAGGTTATCACTGACTAGGTTCAATTCTCAACAGTTGGGCCATTTAAAACATCTTTCAACATCAAATGGAGTCATGAGGTGGTAATTAAGTTACAGAAGAGAAAATGTATATCATTAAAAGTACAAAACTTTCCCCTTGATTTTTTTCTATTTTTGGTTTTGCCATGGGCAAAAAACCATACAGATCCAGAGAAATCTGTGAGACTAGCTATATGACATTCCTATTGAATGAGGAAATATAAACAGATGAAAGAAAAACATCCTTTTTTTTTTTTTAGGAATGGCATTTTGCTTGGCCTTAAAATATTAGGATTAGTTTTAATTTGAATATTAAATAATCATTATTTTAAGAACTATTAAATAAGAACAATTTCTTATACTTTTTTTAGATTTAAATGTATTTATTTATTTGTATGAGCATGAGTGTTTTGCCTACATATATGTATGTATACCACTGTGCACCTGGTGCCCACAGGGTTCACAAAAAGATATCAAGCTCCTGGAACTGGAGTTACAGATGGTTGTGAGCCACCATGTGGGTGCTAGGAACTGAACCCTAGTCTTCTGCAAGAGCAAAAACTGTTCTTACTTGCCGAGCCATCTGTCCAGCTTCTACTTGATATTTTTAAAGTTTGATTCTGATTTGAAGCTGGAGCATACACATATTGACTCATAACTGTAGGTACTACCAGTTCCAGTAAATCCAATGCCCTCTTCTGGTTTCAGTGGGCACCAGGCACATATAGAATGCACAGACATACATGTAGATGAAGCACCAATACAAGTGAAATAAATAAAATTTAAAATAAAATTATATATACATACATATATATTATCTATATAATATATGTATATATGATAACAACTAAACCTTAGGGTAGAGCAGTTTTGCTTACTACCCATAAGACATGGGAGGACACTGGGGATAAACAGAACATTATCTGACCATACTGACCACTACCTTTCAGACCAAGGAAGGTTTTGTTATTCCAAAGGTAACACTAGTAAGGACCACATATACTGGCAGGTAGGTTACATGCTACACAATAGTAGTCAACTAAGAGAATAAAATTCCTGGCTGAAATGTCTTTTTCAACTAACTGCATCGGTGAGTTTATCAACAGAGGCAAGAAAGGGGGAATTTTTTTCTCACTGTTCCACTGGAGTGTACATATTTCTGCAATTTGTCTGCCCTTAGGTGGCATATAATTCTGATTACCAAAAAGTCATTGTATGAGCTAATGGTAGCCTTGCAAATTAATACAGGGCTCATGGAGCCCCTGAATGTCCTGTGAAGGCTGAGACAATAAATACTTTTTGTCTGGTCTTGTGACTCAGAACTAAATAAAATTAAGCTATGTTTCTCTTCCAGTAGAATGTATGTGAAGACAACAGTGCAGCCGTAAATTCTAAAAAAGAACATTTCTCATTTTCTGAGAACTGACTATAAGTCAGTCAGGAATCTACGAGAGGCTTTATTCCACTAATAAGTTAAGGTTGCGGGGGACTATTTACATTGATGGAGTACACAACATAACAGGAAAAAGCCTGGGCTTTAAAGCCAGGAACAAGTCTGGCCTTGCCCTGTAATTTACTGGTTGAGCAACTTTAGGTGACTGTTTAACTTCTCTGGGCTTCCGTGAGTATTTGCTAAGATAACAGATGGAAAGAGCTGAGTCCTGTGTTGCCTTGAATACAGCAAACATTGTTTCTAGGCTATTTCTTGTTACTTCTCTGATTCTAAAACCAAGTCCCATTATTCATGCTCTCGCTCTTGCAATTCTACTCAGGAAAGCACAGGATGAACTTATTAGAGTACTGCTGCAGCAGTCAGAAATATAGATCCTTAACGTATATTGGGTAACATACTTCCCTCTCCTGAACCTATCAATCTAATGGAGCATCCCAGCTCTGATTTTGAGAAGAGCAGAGAAAAAACATCACGTGTTTGGAGCATCTGTCAAGAGACACGCACCATGCTAGGCCCATTTACAGATCTTCTATCATCTAAATCAGCACTGTCCAGCAGAATAATATGTGATGGTGGAAATGATCTATATCTAAATTTAAACAGCAGCCAGGAACAATATGAAGCTACCTTTGAAATACAGCCAGAACAAACAACTGAACATATACATACATATATATATATATGTATGTATGTATGTATGTAAAATATATATATTTTTTATGAATTGTGACTTAAATAGCCACACATCCTACTTGGAAACTGTATAATATGGAGTGGTTTTAAGATCATGAACTGTTTCTTCTTTTCCCATCTAATAGGTGTTGATACTACAGTTTAAAAGTTTTAAGAGAACTTGTTTTAAAAAGCAATTTAAATTTGAATAACTTTGAAATCTGAAATGCTAACTTTGAAATCTGAAATGCTTCTGGTTTCAAACACATCTTTAATCTACAAATCACCACAATGTGGTATGTCATAGTACTTGGTCAGCTTCACTCAATATAAAAATTCCTTGAATTTGTTCTAACAGTGTTTGAATGAGCCAAAATCCTGCCATTAGAGTGGCTGATAGGAGGGGTCCTGGAGAGTGCTTAGCTGGTGTCACATAAAAACTGGCCAAAATACAAAAGACGGACTTCTCCACATTTTCTCTTGAGTCAGAAAGTATCAGTATCTCACAAATACTAAAAAAAGAAAAGAAAAAAATCACTTAAATAGAAACTAAACCAAAGAACTAAAAATCTTAATACTAGAATTCTAAATGCCAGGAATTATTCAGATTTTATTATTTATAAATTATATCATCAACAAAAATAACTAAACATCAGAACTTACTTTCATCGCTATAAAACGATAGTAAGTTTCAGCTAAGCTTATTAGTAGAACTAATGTGTACAGAGCAATAGAGTGAGTGACCCATAATGGGTTTTCAAAGCTTTTTTACTCACCACCCTTAGGCCTTTATCATACATAAAAGATTATGACACATGCTAAAAAGGATAACTACGGAATAGAGAGAGCACTGAGAAATAGGAAACAATAAGGAGACCATTCCTGGGCCTTTGCCTTATACCCTATAGAAGGAAGAAGAGGAAAGGTATGAGAATTACCAACCTATTTCCACATACTTGGTTTGCTTTTCTACCACCTTAATGGTTCAGGGAACATCAGTCAAAGCAGGGAACAATCTATGATGTAGTTAGTTTCAGACTTTGAAAGATGAACATCTAGGATGATAGTTCTACACATTTCTTAATCTGCAAAACAAGGCTGATATTATGCAGGGTGTCTCAGAACACAGACATTCTTCTTATTTTGCTTTACATTCTATGGCACCCTCTAGTGGTAAACAAAAACAAGGGTTAAGTTTTTGCTTTCCAAAGCAGTGGCTCTTAAATTTTAGGGCACACTGGATTCACTAGAACAATTTGTAGTGGCATGGATTGCCAAACTCCATCCAGAGAACCTTTGATTTATGAGATGTGAGGTAGGACCTAATAATCTAATTGTCTGATGACTTACCAGATTATACTGATACTTCTGGTTTGCCTGGAGAACTGATCTAAAAACCTTTCACTCGTGTGGCTGGAGAGATGGCTCAGCAATTAAGACCACTTGCTGCTCTACCCGAGGACCCAAGTTAGGTTCCCTGCATCCATGTCTGTATCTCAGAATATATATCTGTAATTCCAGCTCCAGGGGACCCAATGCCTCTAACGTCTGTACTCAAGTCACATACCCACATGCCAGTCTACACCTACACATAATTAAAAACAGTAAGATTTAATTCTGAAAACTTCACCCACATGTGCAAATACATATAATTGATAAGTGAAATGTATTTTTGGTTTATTATGGTATAGCACAATTTTGTTAAGAAACAAGTATCTGTGGTAAGGATTTAATATAACATCCAAAATCTAGAAAACATTTAAAACTTGAGGGTTTCACTGGGGTCATGTCTCAGAGGGTAGAGTGTCTGCGGTTCAAGCATGAGGACCTAAGTCCAGTTCCCCAGCACCTCTATAAAAGCAGAACAAGAGGCCCTTATCTGTAACTCCAGTGTTTTAAAGGGACTGTTTGGGAGATAGGCAGATCCTGGGAGCTCCATGACAAGACAGTACAGCCCACAGAGCAAACTTCAGGTTCATTACGAGACCCTACCTCAGAAAATAAAGGTGGACAGCAATAGAGGAAGAGACCTAACTGAAATTGACCTTTAGCCTGGACATGCACAGGCAAGCACTTCTGCACACATGTGCATTTTCAGAGGAAAAAAAACCCTCAGGGCTACTTCATCATTATTTTCTCTGAAACAGTGTGAAATATGTTTTACTATTTACTGTCTGGCTCTAAAGACGCAACCAAGTTACGTAGAATGCAATGAACGTGGTCAGAAAAAAAAAAGGCCTTTTGTCCTATAAAAACAGCTTAGTCAGGAACTCCACTCCACCCTAGGCTGCACCTGATAACCATCCCCCAGTGACATCACTCACTCAAGATAACCAGACACAGGACTAGAATCTCATGATGATGACGCCCACTGGACAGTATATAAGCAGAGACCAGAGCAGTGTTCTTTCTCTTGCACACCTGGAGGGAACGACACCTGGATGTGCCTTGAGGCTGCAGTCTCCCACAGGATCCTGATCTTCGGCTACGGTAAGTCGCACAGATGAGCAGCCTTGGGGAGACAGGTTTAAGACTATAGTTAGGAATGTAGAGTGGTAACTTTGTGTGATGACCCAAAGTTATAATAAAATATAACTTTTGTTATACTAACAGGAGTTTTAGTAAAAAAAGTTTAGACTTTTTTTGGTTTGTTTGTTTGTTTGTTTGTTTTTTGAGACGGGGTTTGTCTGTGTAGTCTTGGCTGTCCTAGATTTGCTGTGCAGACCAGGCTGGCCTCAAACTCACAGTGAACCGCCTGTCTCTGTTTCCCAGAATGTTGGGATTACAGGTCTGTGTCACCACGCCCAGCTAGTACCTACATTCTTGCTCGTAACAAAGAACCATTACATAAAATTAGGGTGCAGACACACATATTGGATAAACATTTTGAGAGGATAGGAAGATAATTTCCAATGCTGAAGTCTAAATTTACCTTTGAGTTACCTTTATAGAGTGACTAGAGTCATCTGCAATTGCCACGTGGAGAAATTGAAGTACTGAAAAATAAAGTGGACAAAAAAGAAAAAAAAAGGATGTTTTTTTGTTTATTTATGTAGAGACAGGTCTCAACATAAAACTCTAAGCTGCCCTTCAGTTTGGGGTCCTTCCACCTTCTGACTGCTGGTATCACAGATGCACCACCCCATTTCACAAAGACTTCAGCATCAGCATTTAATTTGGGATCCTTCCACCTTCTGACTGCTGGTATCGCAGATGCACCACCCCATCTCACAAAGGACTTCAGTATCAGCATTTAAGCTTCTTTATCAATTCTGGGTAAAAAGAAAATGGAAGAAAGAAAAGCTAGAACAGATGAATTTTCTTTTCAAGGAAAGAAATTAACAAAGATTATTTGGATATATAATTCCTTGCCTAGTATTGTTAGTTCACAGAACTTGATTTTATTGTGGAGAGGGGCATGGGAGAAGATGAAGGAGGGAGGGTGGGATTGGGAGGGAATGAGGGAGGGGGCTACAGCTAGGACATAAAACGAATAAACTGTAATTAACCTAAAAAATAAAAATGAAAAAAAGAATTTAAGATATATATGAGACAGCCAGAGATAATTAAGTCCGTAAAATAAGAAGTGAGTGGAGAAAAAAAAAATCTCACAATCCTTGGGAATCAAACAGCAAATCCTATGCTGGGATTTGGTGACATCTAGTGGCCGATTCAAGAGGTATACTCCTCACCCACTGAACTTTCTGGAAATTTGACGAATGTCTATTTGTCTGAAGATCACTCTGCTTGGAGACTAGGAACAAAAGTAGGTGAGGCTTAGCATCCACCGGAATTTGAAGGAATCTCTATTATCGGGGAATTTAATTGCATATGTTCTCATTAGAATTTTTTTTCTGCCAGTAAAACTGGTGAGAATCAAAGAAGTTTGCAATAAACTTGGTGGAAAGCAAAGGGGATCTAGGTGACGGGGAGGAGGGGTGTATGGTGGCAACTTGAAAGAAGTGTACTTTTAACTTACTAATATAGTTTTGAATATTAACCATGGAAAGACTTTACTTTGGTGGACTGAAATGTAGTAATTACGAGCATCTTTAAGGCCTAAAATTAAGTGAGACTGGGTGGAGTGGCGCATGCTTTAAAGCCAGCCCTCGGGAGAACAAGAAGGGACAGGTGGTGGATATCTATGAGTTCCGGGCCAGCCAAAGCATAGCTAGACTAGGTCGAAAAAAAAAAAGAAAAAAAGAAAAGAAAAAATAAAGGAAGAATAAGAGGTAAGATTGCAAAGAAACTAAATCAGCAGGCCTTTTCTAAGAAAGCCCTGTTACTGGCACGTTGTTTTAATTATTTTCTTTTTCATTAAAGCATTTTGGGCTCCTCGGCCTTCTCTCTCCCGCCTCGTCTCTCTCCCTCCCCTTCTCTCTCTTCCCGCTCTCCCTGCCCCCCTTCTCTCTCTCCCTCTTTTTCTCTCTCTGTCTCTCCTCGTCCTCCTCCTCTCCCTCCCCTGTTCCGAGTTGCGCTACAGGCCCGAGGGCGTGGCCCTAAGTTTGACCTCGCTCTCTTCCCACTCGCGGGAACCTTAGCTCATTTCCGCCTATCCTATTTCCGCAAGCCACGTAGACACTTCCTTTCCCAGTAGTGCGAGGGCGGGGCAGGGGAACGGACCCACAAACCCCTGCAGGAGAAAAAGAGGGAGCGAGGGAAAGGTGGGGGTAAAAAAACCCCACGGTCAGGGGAACTCTGGGTCGTGAAAATAGGCCACGTGAACACGCTGCCCTATAGACTTATGACCCAAAGGCTGTAGCGCTTTTGGAGGGCGGGCTAAGAACCTAAAAGAGCGATTGTCATTGGCGGGAGACCACACTGAAGAAGGACGGTAATTGGTTTGATTTCGGCCCTAACCATGAAAAAGCAGGTTGCTAGCGCCCGCCTTTACTGCGGCGTAGTGTCATTGTGACGTGGGAGCGGTGGTCCAATCATTTGGTTATGGAACATTCTAAAACTTAGAAAAGACGACTGTAATTGGCTGAAAGGCTAAGCCCTCCCCCAGGGTGACGTGTCTGCCTATGGATATCAGTTGCCAGAGAAACCTGGCTTTACTATGGCGGTTGGAGGAGCAGCAGTGATCACACGTCGGCTGCTGGAAAGAACTGGATTCTCCTTTCAGGTTTCGGGGTGGGGGTGGGGAGGAAGGGTCGATGATTTCCTCTTTTCTTCGTGTCTAGAAACAGGATTAGCTAGTGGCTTCCATTTCAGGCAAAGCTGAATTCATATTCTTGCTCGCCAACGCCCAACTCGAGCAAGGCTTCTTTCTGTGTCTCGGTTTCCATGTTTGTAAAATGGTGATTATAGTATCCATCTCAGATGTGGTCTCAGACGTGCGTGTGAGGCTTTCAATGTGAAGCCGACCCAGAAAGATATTAGCAATTATTATTAAAGATATTTGTATAACAGAAGAAAATTTTAAATTACGCAAATTCGCTCGATATATTTTTTTTGGAAAACAGTCCTTTTTCTTAGAAATTGTGATAATACGCATTTATTAAGCCTTAACGATAAAATAATTTGCTAGCCGAGAATTGCTTCAGAATGGCTAGGGATTGGAATTTTTCCACATTAAATTAAAAAAAAAGAGGAGGTAGGGAGACGAGAATGAGAACATGCGATGAGTAGGCCTTGTTTGAATCCTGATTTGAGCACACCGATTGTTAAATATTCTTTAAGACGCATTGGAAATTTTTAAATGCGGGATTAATATTCTTCAATAAAATTGGTGTCAGATTTTTTTAGATGCTAATGGTGACAATGTGGTTATGTTTTCAGGTTGCTTTATTTTGTTTTATATATATATATATATATGCTTACGGATTAAATAATGTCTGAAAATGGCTTCAAAATACATGGATGACTAGGATTTGCTTCAGAATAATTTCAGCGGTACAGAGAGGTGGGAGGGGTATGATTGAGACCCTAGATTAATAATCGTTTAAGCTTAGGTCTGGGCAGATGGGTATCCTATATTCCTCTTTCCTGTTGTATATATTTGAAATTTTCCATAATTCTGAAGTCATTTTTCGGTAGCTTAAAAAAAAGTGTGGGGGGGAGCAGTGGGTGGGGTTACAGATGAAACAAGATGGCTTTCAGTTGGTAATTGTTGGAGCTGGATGATGGATTCCTATCGGTTTGTAATGCTGTTCTTTCACAATTTCATATTTCGAATTATCCTTAATACAAATTAAGTATTTTTTTCAAAAATTGATTAATGTATAATAAAGTACGTTTGAAAATATAACTATAAAAATAAAATTTGTACATTATCAGCTTGGATGTCCTTTGTGTAAGATAAAATTGTATTGACTGATGGAAAAGAATCACCATCTTCATTTTTTTTATGTCGTTTTCCATCTCTTTGTTTGACCTTCTAGGTCATCATCAGAAAAGCTAACTTTGCTATACAGTAAGGACCAGGAGATCTGACCCTGGTTGCAGAACCATTCCTGTTTGCAGAATACAGGGTAAGTGCCTTTCCTCTGGCCTCAGTTCACAGACAAGATATATCATCACATAACCTTCCCAAAAATGTCTGGGAATATTTTAAAGATTAACAAGTTCCCATTTGGGAAAGTACTCTAAATTCTGAGAAGGAAAGGATGCACATTAGATAAACAGTATAGCCATGTGCAATATTATTCTCTTAATTAAAAATAATAAAAATTGGTGCTCTGTAATAGTTTCACAAATTCAAATGTTGCACTATTTTTCTTGAGAGCAAGTAGACTTGATAGATTTGATTGCTGGCTCTGCCACTTTTCTGTGTAACCCTGAGCAAGAAACTTCCTTTGTTCCAAAATTGTCCTCATAAAAGTATTTTTTGTAATAATACCTGTGGCTTTAATAGTCATGAAATATTTTATATACATACACATAAGCACAGTTTTGCAAAATAATGGATATGATTTTCTTGGAATTATTTTTTTAATTAATATTGTTGGTTTTTCTCATTTTCCAGAATCAGCAATTAACTACTAGAACTGAATTCTGTAATTAAAGACTTCTGGTTTATCCAATCAATCTAAAAGATTTAAGGATGTTTACTTACGAAGGAATTTCCAAGAACTATCATTTTAGCTACCATAGCTAGCATGCTAAGCATTTTTAAGTAATTTTTCTCTTTTGTTCAGACTGAAAACAATTTGTTGGGCTGGGAATTAGTTCAGTTGGTAGAGTGCTTTCCTAGCATAAATGAAGAGCCAGGTTTGATCCCACAGTACTATGAAACCAAGTATGGTGCCACGTGCCTTCACTCTTCAGCATACAGAGAATGGATGCGGGGGTTTCAGAAACTCATCTATATAGTGGGTTTGAGTTTAGCCTGGGATACATGAGACCATTTCTTTTTAGACATAAATATTCTAAGATCCAAATGAGAAAGTTGAAGTATGTTTGATTTTAGCCACAGACTAAGAGATGGGGGGAAAAATGATGTCATTGATTGGGTAGTCCCATCACATTTAACTATGTGTACAATTAACTAAGGGTTTATGCCAACAAATTGTTGGTGTTATAAATACATGTGTTTGTAACACATACACACAAAATTGCATTTGGAGTCTGATTTCATGAAGCAGTGCAAGGGAGGGGTGTGTCTCAGTCTCCTCACAGCTCCCTTTTTAAAGGAATTATACAATTTCCCTACTATTTCTCCTTTGTGAAAGCTATGTTACAACAGAGGGCCCTTCCCTGATAGAAGAGAGGCAGTTTAGAAAATGAGTGAGGGCTGAAAGTGGATTAATGGGAACTGACAAAGGAAGGGCCAGAGTGATCTGAAGTGGGGAAAGCCTCAAAGGGAAAAAAGGACCTTGTCTTGGGCCTCTGGGGCTGGGTAGTATGTCTGTAAAGCATACAGTATACAGTAGTAATGAATTTTAAAAAATGCAAGTATATGTAAACTCCTTGAATGACCACATCACAGAGTCATGAATAATGTGTTTGGCTGGGTTTCTTTCTTGTTCCCCTGTTCTCTCTACAGGGTTTTCCTCATTTCCTTCTAGATGACCTAATTAAAAACTTGTCTAAAATGTGTACAGATACACATAAGAGTGTTTTATGATTTTCTTTGTACAAATTATGGTGTCAATATGGATACTGTTTTACAAGTACATATATTTATTTCAAATGTGTTTGAATGACTTTGTCCACTCTGTCTAACTTTTTTGGCATTTCTTTCACAGTGACATTCATTTAGCTGAGATAATTATGAATATACCACATTTCATCAAACCACTATAAGGTTACCCCAGTATTTTGCTGCTCATAGCACACCAGCCACCTTTTATATCCATTGACAAGTATCATTCTAGAGCAACATTTATGCCTTTAAACCATAATAATGGAACCATTATAATAACGTTACAAGAACAGTCAGAATTATTACTGATAGGGGCCAAAAAATGAGTGTGCTATCTCATGCCTGTAGTCGCAGTGGTTAGAAACAAAAGCAGAAGGGTTAATACAAAGACCAGGCCAGCCTGGGCTTGGGAAGAGAGCCCCTTGAAAGTCAGATGAACCCATGACTATAAAAGAGCATTTCTCATTGATAAAAGGGTGGACTCATCAGTAATGAACATCGAAAAACAAGTGCTACAAATTTGAGGGAGATTCAATTCTATAACATTGTCATCATTTTCTCAGGGAACAACAAAACCAAAGGTTACAAAGAAAAATTGGGCCAGGTTTGTGATACAGTGCTATATAAGTGCACCCAGTCCATAAGACACAATTAAGCACACTTAATTTTTTTTTCTGTTTTGTTTTTTGCAACAGGGTTTCTCTGTAGCCTCGGCTATCCTGGACTCACTTTGTACACCAGGCTGGCTTAGAACTCAGAGATCCTCCTGGCGCTTAAAACCTATAAACCATGGTGTTTTTTATGAATTGATGTGAAACAAGAAGTACCCCAATGGAAAAGGCAATAAAAATAACCATGTAAGAAAAAGATGGAAATGGTTAGAGATCATACATATTCAAATGAAGGTACCCGACTACAAGTTAGATTGGCAAAAAGAGATGTTTGAGATGATTGAGGTACAGTTAGTTGAATTAGTAGCAGAATGCTTGCCTCATGTAGGAGGCCCTGAGTTAAGTTCCTCATACCAAATATTATCTATCTTTATCTAATGTGGTTGAAGATGGAAGGATGAGCCTACAGTTTTTTGGCCAGGAATACAAATTAAAACAGTTCTGACATGAGTCAGGCTATATCACCAAAATTTTAAGTAGGCAAATACCTTGAATAATTCCTCTTGAAATATATCCTTCAGCTATAGCTACCCAGAGGCCCTAATATGTCTATGTATTGGTGCCTAGTACTGGAATTCTGTAATAAAGAAATATTTGGAACAACTGTGGTGCCAAGAATTTTTAAAACCTGAACATCAGACAGTATAAGAGCACTCTAAGGGAAGGTATTTGTCAACAATAATTTGAAGAGATCCTATAAAATGATAAAATAACCAAGAACCAACTCAGGACAAAAACATTTATGAATGAATGGGGAGTTGTTTTTTGTTAGCACAAGTGCAAATTGGACATTTTTAACATCACATTAAAAAATTTTTACAGTTGTTGAGGGTTGAGAACATACAAAGCAGAAATAATTATTTTCAGGTGCTTAGCAGAGGGTGTAGTGATTATTTTTACTTACTTTTAGGGTTCCAAAATTAGAGTTTTTAAGGGGAAAGCAATTTAGCACTATGGTAAAGAGCCTTAAATATGTTATACCTTGACTCACTGAATAAATTAGTTGGAGTAAAAACTGTCTAGTCATAGCCCCCCAAAATGCATATTTTTTAAAGTTGAGATCTAGTATTTGATAACATTGCTTACCTCTACTTAAAAATATAAGTGGTGACAAGCATAAAAAAAATGTTACTCTTCTATGGCTTATTCTTGAGCTAGCTTTTAGAGATCAAGTGGGAAAATGGTGTATTGGTCTAAAACCAAGATTAGGTATAACAAGCCCTGTGGTGGGACTTAAATAGAGGAAGTCTAGAGCAAAGAGAAGGTATGCTAGTTGAACAACATTTAGTGGAGAAGGGAACACAAAATTGAAGAGTCAAAATTTAAGGACTGTACTATATACTCTTGTAATGGAGTAGTGTTAAACTTCTGGGAAAGGTGGGTATAGAGAAAGCATAGTTAGGTAGTGAAGCTGTCCTCAATTGTGTATTACATCTAAATTGGGGTGTTTAAGAGCTTTAATCCCAGTACTGGGGAAGTAGAGTCAAGCATGATCCTTTCCTTTATTTACTCTGGCCATACAGATTTAGCCTGAACATTGTGGTTTCTTCCTATAGAAGTGTCAAGACATTGCATTTAGCATAGGAATGTGTTGACTAGTAGAATTCTTTATAACATGTTAACCTCTTAAGAAAAATGGGTTTAAGTTGTCCAGGTAGCTCTTGTGTTAACAGAAATTCACTTTCCATTCATTCACATTTTTTTCTATTGAATTGGTTCTTGGTAAATTAAACCTGGGCTGTCATCCTTTATTCAGGTTACCCTGAATAGGTTCATATTTTGCGTGGTTACACACCCATTTAAAACAAATGAGATATTGCTGAAAAGAATTGTGCTTAATTCTTCCTGACTGTCCATTTTAGGCTTCCTGTCTGTGCTACTTAGCTGTTTGCCTAATGACATTAAACAATTTTCAGTGTCGGTATATGGACCTCTGCTAAATTCATTTGAGTATTTTGTAGTGTGCAGATATAATCTATATTACCCTCTCCCTACGGAAGATACGTAAATATCTACAGTTCCTCATTGCAAATAATATTTCTGTGAACATCTTTGTATCCTCATTTACATGTAGAAATGTTTGTGTGGGGTACCGCGCTAGTTATTCAACCATACCGTGACATTCTTATAGCAGCCTATAGCAACTAGAAATAGTTCATTGTGTATCAAATGAGAGGGGACTGGGAGTATACATTAGTCTTGTCTGAGTTCTTCCAATTCTATGTGACAAACCAACAACTCTTAATATTGTCCTTCATATGTCTAAGGCACATTTATTATCTTTTTCTTATATGTTTTCACAAAAGTTCATCTTCATTGCAGATACCTACTTTCCTTTCTAGGTTGTATTCCCACTTCATCTTTCCAGACCATCCTAGGAGATCTGTAAGCCTCCACCTTGGAAATTGCTAGGAATCCTTGGAAGGGAAAGAAAGAAGAGTGTGTAAGTCAAGGGGATTGATTAATGAGTCGTGCAGGAGATTTATTTTTTAAATGCATTTTCACTGGACATTGTTTCTTTTGCAACTCAGTTTCTTTAGCTTCTTCCAAAATCACATTTTTCTTACTCTCCAATGAGAGTCACAACATTATACTTGTGGTCTCATTCTTGCTAACTCCTCAAATACCTTTCTTCCTTAGGTTATCTAGAATTCTGTGTGTGAAATTCTGCCTATTTTCTCAATGAAAAGGTTCATTGGCTCATAGTACTTGCTACCAGCTATATAATAATTACTTAAATCTCCATTTCTTTGCTCTGACCTCTTAACCTGAGTTTGAATGTTCTCTGTTTGAATGTACACCCAAGATATAAAACATTCAAAACTAAACATCTTTCTCCTCTAAGCAATTTACTTGTTTATATAACATCTCATTTGCAAATAAGGTCATGCATCCTCAAAGCCTGAAAGTTGTCACTGACTCCTTCCCCAGTTTCTCATCTCTTCCAAGAAGCAGTCACTGAAAGAGGTGTTTTATGCATGTAACTGTCATTGGACTAATCTTGTTTTCTGTTGATGTCAAACTAACCCTTAGAAATTTGTGCTTTATTAACTACCCAGGCTTAGTGGTGCAGGGCCTACTTTGACTTTAACCTTCGGTTATTATATTGTATTCCTCTATGTGAGTTGTGTGTGTGTTCAGTTTCCCTGTGTTGTCATTAAGCTAGTTAAGGCTTATCTAGACTTGTATACACAAATCTTTATAGTTAATTTATTTTCCCTCCAACCTCCTTATTCCTTTTAAACTCTTACTTGTGTTCCCAAGTCTTGAGTTTCAACTGCACTTCTCTTAAGTTAAATCACTATCTTTTAAATAGCATCAAGAAACTAATTTGTGGGCGTGTCTGATGAGTTATTGGGTAAGACAATTGAGTTCAGAGAAGATAGAAATGTACTTATAAATGATCCTGGAAAAGGACCTGAAATCTATATTCCAACAGACTTTAGCATACGTTTTACTGATGGGTCTTAAAATCACCACAGTAAACAACCAAATAAAATACTTTATATATTACAGAGGTTGGACTAAAAACAGGCTTGAATGAGTTCCAGAAAGCAGGCTTCTCAAACTCGTGGACAACAATCTGCTGAAGAAGACAACTTTAAGAAACCAGTTCGAAGCAACATGCAGAGAAGTAAGATGAGGGGAGCTGCCTCAGGAAAGAAGTCAGCTGGTTCACAGCCAAAGAATCTTGAACCAGCCCTTCCAGGAAGATGGGGGGGTCGCTCTGCTGAGAACCCCCCTTCTGGTTCCGTTCGGAAGACAAGGAAGAACAAGCAGAAGACTCCTGGCAACGGAGATGGTGGCAGTACCAGCGAAATGCCCCAGCCCCCACGGAAGAAAAGGGCACGAGCTGATCCCACCGTGGAGAGTGAGGAGGCGTTTAAGAATAGAATGGAAGTGAAAGTGAAGATTCCTGAAGAATTAAAACCATGGCTAGTGGAGGACTGGGACTTGGTTACTAGGCAGAAGCAGTTGTTCCAACTCCCTGCTAAAAAGAATGTAGATGCCATTCTTGAGGAGTATGCCAATTGTAAGAAGTCACAGGGCAGTGTGGATAATAAGGAGTATGCAGTTAATGAAGTTGTGGGGGGGATAAAAGAGTATTTCAATGTGATGCTGGGCACTCAGCTGCTCTACAAGTTTGAAAGGCCCCAGTACGCTGAGATCCTGCTGGCTCACCCTGATGCGCCTATGTCGCAGATCTATGGGGCACCACACCTACTGAGATTATTTGTGAGAATTGGGGCAATGCTGGCCTATACGCCCCTTGATGAGAAAAGCCTTGCATTACTGCTGGGCTATTTGCATGATTTCCTTAAGTATCTGGCAAAGAATTCTGCCTCGCTGTTTACTGCCAGTGATTACAAAGTGGCTTCTGCTGAGTATCACCGCAAAGCCCTGTGAAGGTCTACTGACCACTTGCTATTGTCTGGTATCTGTAAACACTTCTGTTTAGTCCTTTCATTGTATAATTGATGTTCTTTAAAACTGTCAGTGTAAAACAGGGCCTATGTTAAGTTTGTTTCCTGTTCTGTTGTAAGCAGAAATAAAAGGAGTGCCTCCTGACTCCTTTCCTCATTTTAAAGTTGCTACCAGTGTATGCAGTAATTAGACAAAGAAGAAATTCAGTAGAACATTTTATTGCCTAGTTGACAACATTGCTTGAATACTGGTGGTTCTATCCCTTTGACACTACACAGTTTTCTAATATGTGTTAATGCTACATGAGAGATGCCCTGGTTCCTAGTGCCAAAGGTTCAACTTAAATGTATATACCTGAAAACCCATGCATTTGTGCTCTTTTTTTTTTTTTATGGTGCTTGACGTAAACAGCCCATCCTCTGCAAATCCATCTTTGTTGTTCCTTAGGCATTCATTCTATCTTTGCTCAAATTGTTGAAGGATGGTGGTTTGTTTCCTGGTTTTTGTATTTGAGTCTAATGCACGTTCTAACATGATAGAGGCAATGCATTATTGTGTAGCCACAGTTTTCTGAAAAGTTGATATTTTAGGAATTGTATTTCAGATCTTAAATAAAACTTGTTTCTAAATTTCAAAGCAAAAAATGTTGTGATGTGCCTTTTATGGTACTGAGACTGACAAATGCAGGGTTATGAGCTCTCAAAGGAAAAATTCCTTTCCTGGGCTGAAGAATTGGCTGTTCTGCTTTCAGAGGACCTGCCTGAGTTTCTTTTCCTGTAGCTCACAACCAATTGTAACTCCAGCTCCAAGGGATCTGGTGCCTTCTAGTCGTCTCAGGTAGTTGCATAGACATGTCCCCACACATGCACATAATTATAAGTGAAGATCCCCCTTTCAATGTGGCTTCTCTAGGTAGATGGCTTACTAATGACAATTTAGAAGCCGGGTTTTTTTCCTGACACACTATACCTGTGATTTGGGCATGTATATGCCAGGATAAGTATTCTTAACTTCCTCTTATTTTTATTCTTCTGAGAACTATGTCCAGGTCCTAGGCTCAAAGTTTTAATCTTTCTCACCATAAGAAGCATACCCTATGTAGTATTTCTAACATTTGTGGATGTTTATAAATCTTAGCCTGGAAATTTGCCAGTCATTACCCTCCTGGGGGTGGGGGTGCTTTATGCTTTAGTGAGAAAAGTTTTTTTGTTGTTGTTTTAATTTTAGGGAAATGTGATTAAGGGCAAATGGGAAGTGAGAATCAAATCCTATAAGATCAAAGTCCTTGAGTGTTTTCTCAAGTGTTTAGCAGAGTTATGGGATATATTGTTCAGTTTGTACAGGTATAACAAAGTGCTACTGCTGGTGAATGAATTTCTTAGTTTTGCAGCATAAAGGGGTCATGGTGCTGACAGAGTTGGCCTTTCTGAAGCCTCCTTAAAGATTGTCCATGACCATCTCCTTGTGTCTTCATTTATTTTCAAGTTTCTTACAAGGACCCAGTCATTGGATTAGGGCCTACTATGGTGACATTACTTAGACTGAATTATTTCTATAAAGACCCTATTATCTGATAAAACTGCATCTTGAGTTGGGAGGGCCAAATGGAGAATGGCTTACAATTCAGCTCATCACATGGTGTTTAGTATCCCTAGACAAAGGAGGTGATGGGGAATGGGGCAAAGGTGTGTGAAAAGACCTTCTGACAGCAATGTAGTGCATGTATGAATCCTGAAAAAATGCAAAGGTAAGATGGCTAACCTCAGTTTTTCACTTCTGTATCATGGCAATATCCTTTTGCCGAACAAAGTCAGAGAGGTCTATATTGTGAAGCCTGGGGAAGACAGAGCAAGGAGAGAGCTGGATGGAGGTACAACGCAAGGATGTTTAACATACGTGAAATAACCATAATTACTACTTTATTATTTACCCATAGAATTACAAACATGCATATTTTAATAAAGGTGAGTCAGAATATACATATAATTTAAGTGTTTTGTTGTCAGATTGATATGAAGAAGACTTTGTTGGGGTTACATTTGTCTACTTTTAAAAGATTTATTTTGGGGACCATAATATAATTACATCATTTCCCATTTTCCTTTCGAACCCTCCCATATACCCCTCGCTGAGTTTCAAATTCATGGTCTCTTTTTCATTATTTTGGTTTTTTTTCATTTATTTATTTCTTTATATTAGTTACAGTTTATTAACTTTGTATCCCTGGTGTATCCCACTCCCTCATTCCCTCCCCATCTCACCCTCCCTCATCTCCCTGCCCCTTTCTAAGTCCATTGATGGGGGAGGACCTCCTCCCCTTTCATCTGACCCTGGTTTATCAGGTGTCTTCAGGACTGCCTGCAAAGTCTTCCTCTGTGGTCTGGCAGGGCTGCTCCTCCCTGGGGGTGGGGGGGGTGAGAGGTCAAAGAGCCAGCCATTGAGTTCATGTTAGAAATAGTCCCTGTTCGCCTTACTAGGGTACCCACTTGGATTACTGAACTACCATGGGCTACATCCGAGCAGAAATTCTAGGTTATATCCATATATGGTCCTTGGTTGGAGAAACAGTCTCATAAAAGACTCTTTTGTCCAAATATATTTAGTCCTTGTGGAGCTCCTGTCTTCTCTAGATCATATTTACTTCCCCTTTTTATGATTCCCTGAACTTTACCCAAGGTTTGGTTGTGAGTCTTAGTATCTGCTTTGATAAACTGCTAGGTAGAGTCTTTCAGAGGCCCTCTGTGGTAAAATGAATGACTGGAAATAAATTTTCCAATGGAGAAAATACTGGGAAAAAAAAGTAAGGAGAGGCCTAGAGAGACAGCTTAGCAGTTAGGAGCACTTGCTCTTGCAGAGGACCTGGGTTTGATCACAGGTACCCATAGAGTGGCTCACAACCATTCATAATTTCAGTTCTGAATACCACACCTACATGAATGCAAAACACACAAAATAAATCTTTTTTTTTTAAATAAGGAGTAGCTCCATAGCAAAGTTCAGTATGAAATGGCACTTACTAAAATGGTATTTGAGCCAACAAAATACAATATAAATGTTTGAATTAATACATTTGAATCAATGAAAGAATAATATAGTCAACATTTTGAGAAAAATATTTCTAGCAGTGATTTTAGATTCTTATTTTCCATTACATTTTACTACAAAGTACATTCTAGATGGATTAATGGTTGATGATTCATTGATGAAACCAAAGCATGCTGCCCTAAAACAGGTTTTAATATGCTTAACTCAGGTCTGCCCTTTCTGAATAATAGATTATGGGCAAAGTGTCCATGAAAAAAAATGAGTAGATTTAAGTACATAAATCTTTAAATATTGTCATCATGAAACAACATGGAGGCAACTGTGAGACATGTGGATTGTGAGACATAAATAACCTGTTCATATATCTGTAGCATGGTCATATGTTCATAGCGTATCCATAGCATAAATACTTAATATTCTTTGTTTTTTTACAAGTAATAGTGGATTAGGAAAGTAAAGCTAAAGCTAGAGTCTTAATTTTTAAAAGTAGCTTTTCTTTATCCTAGCCATATATATGGAACTCAGAGATCTGCCCGCCTCTGCCTCCCCGAGTGCTGGGATTAAAGGTGTGTGCCACCACACCTGGCTGAGAAAGAGTAAATTTTAATTTTTTTTTTTAAATAGAAAGCAGTCTGAGAAAGCCATGAGTAGTAAGCCAGTAAGCAGTACCCTCCATGGCCTCTGCATCAGCCCCTGCCTCCAGATTACTGCCCTGCTTAAGTTCCTGTCCTGACTTCCTTTAAATGATGTTTCATCACGGCAGTAGTAATCCTAACTAGGACAGCCTTGAAATCACAGATATATGCCTGTCTCTGCCTCCAAGTTTTGGGACTAAAGGAATTCTTCATCATATGCAGCCTTAGATATAAATTCTTAAAATAATATCTCCTACCATCACTGCCACCCCTTTTGTAATGGGTACTATGTTACTTGCCTGAACATGCTTTTAGGTCATCAGTTATATTTGTCAGACAATAGTAGAACCTAGTTGCAGTATGACCATTGGGCATGACTAGACATACTATGAATTAATTAGTTTTCCCAAAATTCCAGTGGTGTTTGGTTAAGGGACTGTCTTAGCTAGAGTTTCCATTGCTGTGAAGAGACACCATGACCATAACTCTTATAAAGGAAAACATGTAACTGGGGCTGGCTTACCGTTTCAGAGGTTTAGTCCATTGTCGTCAAGGCTGGAAGCATGATGACACACAAGCAGACATGGTGCTAGAGAAGGAGCTGACAGCTCTACATCTGGATCTGCAGGCAGCAAGGAGAAGACTATATCTCACTGAGCATAGCTTGACATTGGAGACCTCAAAGTCTGCCTCCACAGTGACCCACTTATCTTTTGGTAAGGGAGAAAAGAGAACCCTTATGCTGTGCCAAAAATGTGCCTTACACAAAGTAAACCATCTTGTTTTGTTGTTTGTTTGTTTTGAGAAAGAGTTTCTTTGTGTAGCCCCGGCTGTCCTGGAACTCATTCTATAGATCAGGCTGGCCTCAAACTCAAGAGATCTGCCTGCTTCTGCCCCCTGACTGCTGGGATTTAAGGTGTTATTTTGTATACATTATTTCTTTGTTACTAGATACTTTGATCTTGTTATTTTGGATACGTTGTGTCTTCTTTTTCTAAGTTCTAATGAACATTCAGTAAACACCTAAGGTACTTTAATAGGTCAGAAAGTGAACCAGCCTGTTAACTAAAAATTGGACATTTATAATATCTAAATATTATAGCTAATAATCCTCCAAGGCCACACCTCCTAATAGTGCCCCTCCCTATGTACCAAGCATTCAAATACACGACTCTATGGGGACATACCTATTAAAACCACCTCAGGAACAGAGGAAGAGTAGCAGAGAAGCCTGCATAAACAATAAAAGGGTTTTTGTTGATAATTTTATGCATGTTATTGATTGCCTAAATGCCATCACTCTTTAACCCTGGTTCATAAAACATGTAAATTGTTCAATGAATGAAGTATGGTATTTATATATCATAGTAAGTGCCTCATTTAGGTAAATGAATTTTTTGGATCAGATGGCTTAAGATAATTCAAATTCTGAATTGGTATCACTTCTTGGACTTTCTGCTAAGATCAAGTGCAAATTCTAAATTGATAGAAGGATGACTATATGGGCAGGTTTGGAGACCCTTTGTCTTCACATCCTCTTTGGGTTCTAGAGTTATAACAACCAGATGAGTTTTTTTTTTTGTAATTTTCTTTTTATTTTTTATTTTTAAGTAATTTATTTATTTTCATATTAATCACAGGTTATATACTTTGTATCCCAGCCATAGATCCCTCCCTCATTCCCTCCCACTCTCCCCATCCCTCCCTCATCTTCTTCCTGCCCCCCTTCAAGTCCACTGATAGGGGAAGACCTCCCCACCCTTCCATCTGACCCTAGCTTATCATGTCTCTTCAGGGCTGGCTGCAATGTCCTCTTCTGGGATCTAGTTAGGCTGCTCCTCTCTCCGGGGGAGGGAGGGTGTGTGTCAAAAAGCCAGCCATTGAGTTCATGACCCAAATAGTCCCTGTTCCCCTTACTAGGGTACCCAGTTGGGTACTGAGCTACCATGGGCCACATCTGAGCAGGGGTTATAGTTTGTATCCATACATGGTCCTTGGTTGGTAAAACAGTCTCATAGAAGACCCCTGTGCCTGTTCTATTTGGTCTTTGTGGAGCTCTTGTTCTCTCCAAATCTTACTAACTCCCCCTTTTTTCATATGATTCCCTGCACTCTGGCAATGGCTTGGTTGTGAGTTTTAATATCAGCTTTGATTCACTGTTAGTTAGAGTCTTCCAGAGGCCCTCTGTGGTAGGCTCCTGTCCTGTTGCTTGCTTTCTCCTACATTCAATGTCTATCCCGTTTGTCCATCTAAACGAGGATTGATCATCCCACCCTGAGTCCTCCTTCTTGCTTATCTTCTCTAGGTGTATAGATTTCAGCATGTCCATCCTATCCTATAGATGAGTTCTTAAGAAGGACTTTAATCCAGTTCAGGAATGATTGATATGAATGATACTCATAATACATCCCAAAGGATGTACAGGATGTTATAATGGAAGTTTTGGTTTCTTCGTGAACTCAGATATGTAAATATGTTTTTGTGTTAATCCCAAGTATGGGATTTTAATTGGGCTATAGTTTGTCCACAGCTCTTAATTGTTTGGTATGGGGATGTGGCTTTTGCCAACTGGTAATGGCCTACTTAATACCTTGTGAGGCAGACAGGGGTGTGGTCTAGGACTCTGAGGATATAAATTTGAGAGCCCAGAAAGAGAAGGGGTAGCAGGCAGTAGTGGCCTGTGGCAAGTAGCAGTTTGGAGAGACCAGAGACAGATGGTATGGAGAGAAACAGCTCGGGGCAGGGTGTGGTGGCTTGGAGGAGACTGTTGGCTGTGTTTGCTTTTGGCAAGAGATTGGCATATTCCCCAAACACCCATGGACCATAAACAGCCAGAAGAACTAAAAGAGTCTGTGTCCCTCTCCATAGTGACGTCTCTCCTACCTAGGGTTGGGGAGTTGGTGGAAAGGAGATATTTGGTGTAAATACCCCCAAATAAAGTAGAGTTTTAAAAACTAGTGCTACAGGATTTGTTTGGATAAGAGGCCTACCAGGAGTGGGGTTTATCTCACATGGTTAAGCATGTAAGAGATATTACATTTTAAAATTGCTTTTAGGAACTAGAGAGATGGCTCAGTAGTACGAATTCATACAGCTCTTGCAAAAGACCTGTGTTCAGTTCTCATATCCATGACAAAAGACTTACAACCATCTGTAACTCTAGTTCCAGGGAGTGTTGACACCCTTATCTCGCCTCCATAGCCACCTGTACTCATATGTTCATACCCATATACAGACACACATGCATATACATAATTAAAAATAAAATAAATCAGCCAGATGTGGTGGTGTATGCTTTTAATCCCAGCACTCAAGAGGCAGAGGCAGGAGGATCTCTGTAAGTTTGAGGCCAGCCTGGCTTATATAGAAAATACCAGGCTAGCCAGGTCTACATAATGAGACCCTCTCTCAAAATAAATAAATAAACAAGCAAACAAACAAATAAAAAAAACTTTAAGTGCCATGTAGCACGGTGCTGCACACCTGTAATCCTAACACTCAGGGAGGCAGAGGCAGGCAGATCTCTGTGAGTTCAAGGCCAGCCTGGTCTACAAACTGAGTCCAGGACAGCCAAGACTACACAGAAAAACCGTGTCTCGAAACAAAAACAGAACCCTTTAAAATACTTAAATTTCACACTGTTGGAAAATCTATTTCAATGTTATTGGTTGATTAATTTCTTTTTTCTACTAGTTAGACAAACCATCCTATAATCACAAAAGCCTGGGATGATGCCTACAATGATTGCTTGTCTATACTAGTTAGGAATAAGTTGCTCATTTTTGAAATCACATGTTTAGATCCTTGTTCCTTCCTCCTAACTCTCTGAGTACGTGACTGTTTGCCAAGAATCAGTACACTTAGCTTCCCTGGACCATAGCCATGTTTCTTGCATCTTACATGTTTCTGCTACTAAAATGACCTTTAAACCTTGACATGAACTCTTGCTGTTTTTCAGTGCCTCCATTCCTATCCAGAAACATGTAGCTTCATTTTGTCAATGAATTATACTCTTGAAAATGAAAGGAGATGTAAGTAAAACATCATGGATGTTAATATTTATTTTTTATTAATTACAATTTATTCACTTTATATCTCAGCTGTAGTCCCCTCCTTCATCCCCTCCCAACGTATGTTAATATTCCAATGCCAGACAATATAGTTTAGCTCACAGGTACTTTCTTGTGATTTTAGATGCTTTGTTTCTTCTTTTTTTCAAATTCTAATGAATACTCAGGAAAGACCTAGGTTACTTTATTAGGCCAGTGTGTTCATTAAAAAATTAGTTATAATATCTAAATTCTTACCTAAACTCCAATTTAACAAGTTTCACTGTATTGAAATTACATAGATAATACGGTTTTATCTAGCCAGATGGCTTCTAAAGTCAAAGGAAGTTTTAAAAATTGATTTACTCACATGACATTCAGCTCTTAGTTAACATGATAGGCCCAAAGTAAAAGCTATTGTTATACATTATTGTCACTAACAACAATGATGTCATTAATCATTAACATCAACAAAAACACAAACAATCCTGTGTTCTGTTCAGGAGAATATATGTAGATTGGGAAAGATTAATGTAAAATTGTTCAGATGATCCTCAAAGTACAATTAACAAAAAACAAACAAACAAACAAAAAAACAAGATAGCCATTAAATGTAAGGTGTATTCTGGGGCAGTGATGGTGCATACTTAATCACAGCACTCAAGAGGCAGAAGCAGGCAGATCTCTGTGAGTTTAAGGCCAGCCTGGTCTGTCTATAGAGTAAGATCCAGGACAGCCAGGGTTACACAGTGAGCCCTCCCTCAAAAAATAAAACAAAGACAAAACAATATGCTTTACTTTGTTTAAGGCATATTTTTGGCACACAATAAGTGTTCAGAGATGATTCTCTCTTCCTTCTTCCTCACCAAATGGTAAAGTGTGAAGGCTCTATCCCCTAGAGATATAGTTCTCAACTTAAGGTCTCCAGATTAAGGGTCTGTAAAAACCCATGAAAAATTGAAGAAATCCAAGTGTGATGGTTCATGCGTGTAAAGCCAGCACTGAGAACCTGGCAGGCTCAAGCCTGGCCTACATAAAAAGATTCTGTCTCAAAATTTTGGAGAGATCCTTTATCTTTTTAAATTTTTGTCATTTAAATTTATTTTTAAGGTAATATTTAGTTTAAAATTTCCTAGAATCTTTTTCTCATACCATACATTCTGACTTCAGTTTCCCCCCCTCCTCTCACTGACCCTCCAATATCCCCCTCTTTCCTCCAGATCCACTGTTCCTCTATTTTCTAACAGAAAAGGGAGATATCAACCCAGAGGTATCAACCAGTCACGGCATATAAGTTAAGTTACAATAAGACTAGGCACCTCCCCTTATATTAAGCCTGAACAGGCAATCCAATAGGGGGAACAGGTCTCATAAGCAAGCAAAAGATTCAAAGACAGCCCCCGCTCTCATTGTTAGGAGTCCCACAATAGGTTATACCAAATGATATATTTTTAAATATATAATTAACTGAACTTATAACTTGATTTATTATGGAAGTATCTAATTTCATATCACATATAACATATAACATATAATAATATATATTATAGAATATAATGTACCTAAAAAATCTATATTAGAAAGAATATAGAGTTGAGAGATTTTATTCTAGGTTGTGCTAAAAATAAAATATAGGTAAATAAACAATTTGGAAAACAAGCAAGAAAACTCTTTTTTATTTACATTTCATAAAATGATGGCCCTGGCTGTACCCTGGGGCTCTCACTCACCTTGGCCCACTGTCAGTTTTGACAGTGTATCCTTTCCTAATCTATACTATCACTTCATTTGAATAAAGTTATCTTCCTAATTTTGAAAAAAAAAAAAAGGGAGGCGGGGGGTTCTACAAAGAGAAACCCTAACTTGAAAAACCATAAGAAGAAAGAAAAAAAAAAAAAACCTTTCAAATTTTCAAAGAAATTTCTATTGGTTCAATAGGTAAGAAAAGGAAGGAATGGAAAAATGCAAAGAAAATACATGGCCAAAATCTCACCAAACAAACAAACAAAACAAGCAAACAAACAAAAGAGAACCTCAAAGGCGGAACTAGATCTACAATATGTCAATAATCCATATGAATTAGAGCCTCAAATTAAAAGAAATCCCTGGGCTGGGTTATTTTACCAGACATGGAGTTCAGAGTTGTTTTTAAGGTATAATTAGAAGCATCCAGAAGAGTTAGAAATAAAATGATGGAAAGATGATGGAAGTAATACGATGCTTGCCTACCATGTTCAAGGCCCTGAATTCAATCCCTAGAACCATAGAAAAGTAAGTGGGGAAAACATATAGCAGGCAAACAGTAAACATCAGAAAGCTGAAACAGAAAAGTGATAGTTAAATCACTAATAGTATTCATCTATAGGAGCATGGCATGTGGCAGACACTATACCAAGCAAATGTAGTCAATATATTGACCAAAAATACTGGGGAGAAGATATCGTCAAAATGCAGCTTTAAATTTGTCTAATGTGATACATTTAAACTTAAATTTTTCTCAGGCTCATGACTTTTCTGTCTTCCAAATAGCTGTACAATTACTTTTAATCACAAGTTGAGTCTTAGGTGATTTGAATGCCCAGTACCAAATAATAAAGGGCCTTCTGAACTTGATTTAGGGTTCAGCCCCTCTGCTCAGCTTGCACCAACTTTAGATGACCCTCCACTGGAAAGGGATGTGCCAAGTTTCTTCTCTTGGCCCATCCTCCTTCCCTGACTTTGATTTAGGGCTTGTCCACCATTGTACTAAAGAGAAAGTAAGCAGAATAGGGGTGTAATTTCTTGCCTTATACCATAGCAAAACTTTTTTTTTAACAGTTATTGGTTCTAGCTGCTACTTAAAGCAAATACTCATTACAGGCTAGACTGAAATTTGTATGCCAACTGTGAAATGTCACCCCATTCACCTATGCATTCCCTTCAGTTTCTCTGCTGAGACTCACAGCACACCTAAACATTTCTCTGGAAGGCTTGAACACCAAGTGGTTTGCTCTCCCTGATCTACCTCTGACACAGAGAAAAAACACATGTATCCTTTTCTCCTTGATGAATTGGAAATGCAGACAGATCACAATACAGTCACCTCCACTACACCCCATCAGCACACTTCCATTCATTAACCAATAAAATTTCTCATGCAACAAACAGATAATATCCCATTATGCCTCTCAATTTCATTTTCAAGAGATCTACCTGAACCTATGGGATTAAAGGAAAAGCACCACAACTCTTCAGCCTTGAAAGCCTATCCAACAGAAATCCTCTTCAGAATGGGTTAGGGATCTATCCCAATGGAGGACTTGCCTAGCCTTGACACAGCCCTGGGTTTCATCCCCAATGTTCAACATAACCTGGCTCTAAAGAAGAAAAAACAGAAACTCCTCAAAATCTTCGCTCTTCATAGCTCTGCTCTTTGCACTTCTTATGTGTTGTAGATCTGCCAGCTTGTTTGAAATGTGGATTTAATCTCTTAACTGTTACATTTTGATATGTAAGAGAAAAAATTCTTATTTTGTTTTTTCCAGACAGGGCTTCTCTGTGTAGCCCTGGCTGTCCTGGGCTTGGTTTGTAGACCGGTCTGTATTTGAAGTCACAGAGATCCACCTGCCTCTGCCTCCCTGAGATTACAGGCGTTCCTCACTGTGCCTGGCTGTAAGAGGAAACTTCTCATTTGACATTGTCCTTTGAATTTAAACCAACTATGCCTCTAGTCCTGGAAAGTCACAATCTAATGTTTCATGATATTTAAAAGGCAAAATAGGAAGAAAGCATGGGCCTTTGAAGTATGACAAAACTGCAAACAATATGAATGTTCTACAATTTACTAGATTAAGGACTTTATGTAAGCAGTCTCTCTGAGTTCTGTTTCTTCCTCATTTAACAGAATTATTACTCTCTTATAGGATTTTTTTTTACAAGAATTAAAGGGAAAACCAACATGGACAGCAAATGCTGCATGTACCCATTGATGAGCACTCAATCACAATTCCTCCCTAATTTGCTTCTTCCTTTCCTTTAAGTGGTTTAACCCTTCTAACGCTGCAACCCTTTAATACAGCTTCTCATGTTGTGACCCCAACCATGAAATTATTTTCATTGCTACTTTATAACTGTAATTTTGCTACTGTTATGAATCATAATGTAAATATCTGTGTTTTCCCAGGTGAAAGGGTCATTCACCTGCCCAAAGGGGTCATGACCCACAGATTGAGAATCACCGTTTCTCTTAATATGCTATGACAAGAAAAAAGAAGCCCAGATAGGATCTTCCATGCCATTTCTGTATTCCAGAATAAATTATATGGTGGATTATGTACAGGCAAAGAAACAATATTATAATATTTCTTTTGGGAGTTAAAATAGAAGACAGTAATAATCATATTTGTTTAATGTGTTTTTCTCAAGCTTAATTTAAATTCTAGGTTTAAAAGCATATTGAAGCATATAAACTTTGAGCTCCATAGATTTAGAATGAGATACCTAGCTCCACACTCATCAGAAACTTTAAGACCTAGTAAAATCTTTTCTCCCTCTCTGACCTCATCTATTGAAGATGGAAAATCGTGTGCATATGGCACACTACATGTTGGCATTAAGTGATCTATGTAAATGTTACAAAAACCCTAAGGGGTATTTATATGATCATGACTATTTCAAAATGCAACAAAACAGTTGTGAACTTTGTTCAGAGGTAGAGCTTGGGTGAGGCCCAATCTCCACCACCAAAGACAGCAGCTCAGAGGCCAAATATACACTGCTAAGCATGGCAGATGTAGGACTTAAATCCAGTTCGAAGCTACTTTTGAGTACTTTTAAGCACTGTTAGCCTGTCTCTAAAAACTTGTATATCTACAAGAAAATAGAAATCATTAGACTATCTGTGAAAGTACCTCTACATTTCAGGTCCTCCTAGAAGTTTATGCCAAGATACAATTCTATAAACACCAAAGAAAATTTGGGAAGAGACTTTTCATGGATAAAGGAAGGGAGATCCGGAGAAGATGGGGAGAACATTCAGACTGTGTTACATAGCTCACACATGGGAAAGATGGAAGGAAGAATTTAGGCAAAGAAGCATCAAACAACAGTGTGTTAGTGAAAGTCAGGAACAGGCTAATAGAAATGTAAGCAAATATGAAAGAAACCCCTTATCAATCAATAAAGACCTAGTTCTAATAATCTAGTAGTGCTCAGTCATGGTATGGGTAATAGTCTAGGGATTCACGACCTTGAGTAATCTATTTAAAGGTAGTTACAGGAAATATTTCTTTGCAGTTACTCACATATCTTCTGCTGAGTGAGGCCTCAGTGTATTGCTAGGGGTCATGAGTCTTACCTGTTATGCTATGTCATCATAGAAGCTTCCTCTCTATGTACTGTCTCCTAAGAGCAGGGTGATTGTAGTTTGCATATAGCTTTTTGTTTCTTTCTTTTTAGGGTCATGAGACCTCAATGTTTTCTGTGAAGAACATGGCCAGGCAAATCAGTGCTTGAATGTGATTGAGCTACTAGCCCTATATGTGGAAAAGGAAGTGGTGAGGAGTCTGGAAACAAGTTTTTCAAATATCAATGCATAGTCTGACTGCCTTGTTTTCCAAGGCAAGTGCTACAGGCAGTGTGCCAGGTTGTTTGAACAAGAAGTAACAACATTTCTTACTAGTTTAGAGGATCACAGGCCCTTGAGAGCTCCCTTTTCTGGGGTCTCGTACTTCTCAGCCTTCCATGAATCAGACAGAAGATGGTCTGCCTAGCAGACACAGAGGTCAAAGAATCACAGGTCAGGACAGTCCCAAGCCCTTCTGAGAGCCAGAGCCAGGTGGAGAGGAGGGGGATGGGCGAGTTCTTGGCAGTTCGCTAACCTCTCTCTCTTTTTCTGAGACATGGCTTCTCTGTGTAGCCTTGGCTGTCTTGGACTTACTTTGTAGACTGAGTTAGCCTCAAATTCACAGAGATCTACCTGCCTCCCTCCCAGAGCGCTGAGTGGCCTACGCCACTGCTCTTGGCAGCTAACCGCCCTTTTGGCAGTTACTCTAGTGGCTACTTTATTGGAGTCTGAGGGAAGGGCTAGCTACTTGTGCTGCAACCCTAAGTGTTTTATTCAGACTCAGTGAGACACCAATTTGGTCTAAAGACAACCATTGTCTTTAGTTGATCTAAAGTTCCAACCATTGTTTCCAGTGAGGGGCTTTGGGGGCATTTCTCGTCCCCTATAAAACAACTCCCAAAGAAGAAAGGGCCACGAGGAGAAGGGCAACGTGTTCTGATCATCAGTGAATACCTCCTCCAGATAAACCGGTGTGGAACAGCCCTGCCATCAGCCCTGATGCCTCCTGAAGGCTGGAGCACGGAAGGGTGGAACTACCACACAGAGGACTGCGACACTGGAATGTGCTCCCTCTAAGAGTGCCCCCTTTGAATGCTAAGGGGCTGGATTTACCCTTTCTTATTATAAACCTGGCACTTGTGCCCAGAAACCTAACCTCAGTCCAGAAGGAATTCCAGCCCCACCAGCACACAGCAGGCTGCAATAGCCTTAAAGACAGACCTGGAGACACAAGCAGCTCCGAAAATGGCCTGAGGATGAGGGAAGGAAGGGGGAGGGGAGGGAACACATTAGAGGAAATGGTATATTTTCCTTATTTTATAGATGCATAATTTTCAGGGGCTTTTTTGTTTTGTTTTGCTTTACTGTATTAGAAAAATGTTTATCCTTGAATTTGTATGGATGTTGTTCTCACTTTATAGTTTACCTCTCTTGCACACAGAAAAACTAGATTTCGTAGATCTAGACACTGCTGCTAAGTGAAATTTTAGTCTTAGCTAAAAATGCTGTGAGTAGTAGTAACAGGTTCTCTTTAGACTATTATGTAGTGAGAAAGAGATTTTTATGATGGTCTCCCCTGCCACAGTGATCAATAATAATCCAGGTTGTGAGCCTCTATTATTCCTGTCCCTAATAAATGGTGGGGAGGACAGCAGAGTTCTTTCACCCCTGACTTTTAATAATACATCTTGGGCTTTTGAGGGAAGCTAGAAATAATCCTTTGCTCTAAGCCAGTGTGTGTGTGTGTGTGTGTGTGTGTGTGTGTGTGTGTGTGTGTGTGTGTGTGTGTGTCTGTTTTCTAAGAGGAACAAGGTGGAGGGGCAAAATTGTAGGGAATGGAATCTAGGAAAGAATCAGCTTCCTCACTCCCACCAGAAAGCTACAGGTACCAGCCATTCTCACACTCACCTACAGGATTCAGTGTGCTTACCCCTTTCCCTGTTTGTGCTCAACATGCCCACTCCTCTGCAAAAGGAAGCTAGCACCCACTCAGGATTCAGTTTACCTCACCCAACAATCCTCTTTGTGCCCACCATTTTCTAAATCAAAATGGACAAAGGGCTTAGTTGTGGTATTGGAACTGCTGCACCTGACCAGTTGCAGCATCAATTTCCCTCACCTTTTCCACTCCAGAATTTTGCAAGTGGTTGCTATTCTCACCCTGATTTGCAGGGAGCCTAACATTTTCTCTTTTCCTGGGCCAGAAGCCATCTTGCTTTCAGTGTCCAGACCCGAGTGCAGTCATTTTTCCCAGATACCTGCCACATATCATTATTTTATTTTATTTTTATTACACATGTGTACTTTGAAACTCAGCAACATTTCTATTTTGGAGCTCAGCAACACAGGCCAGGACCTACTATGGTCTTTATCCTAGCCTCTGCCTTAAGCTAGCACCAGTTCATTAAAACTGCTTCAGGTCCAAAGCAGACACCGTCCTTTTCTGTCTACTTGACATACTCTTCTGCCACCAAGGCAACAGGGAGACAACACGTAGGTGAAAAAGAAGGCTGGGACTACCTGGTAAATTAAATGCATGCCAGTGCTTTCTTTGTTCAGTGAAGTCTTTGTTATCAGTAAGCTTAGGTTCTCAATTAACCCAACAGCACTTCATCAGGAGCCTAGTTGCCTCTCCCTGCCTCCCACTCGTTAATCCTTTCTGTTTCTGCTGGAGACACTAAACATATATTATCATCCTAAAATTTCTATTCTCTTTCTTCTCAGATTATCGGAGAGGATCAGCATTTGGGATAAACAGCCAACAGTTCCTTTTTTCTTTCTTATTCCCTAAAACTCTCTACTTCTCCACCCCCCCACCCCCCAAATCCTAAGGTCTACTGCTTCTCATGCAGTCCCACACAGACACTGAAAAGACAGGGCCCAGGAAATGAGTCTGAGGGTGAGACAGATTTCTACTTCTTTTCACTGTTTGTCAATTCTGTTCCTTATCACCACTGTAATTCTTTTTATTGTTATTCTCCTGTCTATATCCTGTTTATTATTAGAAAATAGAAAAGGTCTGTTTTCCTTTGAGAAGCAAGAGGTGGATAAAGGAGTTCATGTGTGTAAGCAAATAACTCAGCCACCTGTTTCTGCTGCTCAGTGATAATACAAATATAGATCCTCTTAAGCCTCCGCTATTTTGGAAGTTTGAAGTGTTCAGAGCAGCTGGAGTTCCCCTGAGGGGCCCCTGTGTATGTGAGAGGTTTTTCTATGAAGTCAGCTCTTATGACTGCATGATGCCACAGGACAGAGGCAACTTGGGTTTTCAGATTTTAAAAGCTTGTTACTATTGACGAAAGGATCAGCTCGAAACCCCAAAGACCTAAAGAGATAGTTTTATTCTAGAGCTAAATATGAGTGGCCATGTCCCAGGAACACAGATTCAGATTTCACTAAGATACGATGTTCCAACATGACAGAATTCCATGAAATCTTATAATAGTAGAACAAAGAAACTTGAAATCAAGAGGATTTTCAAACACTTTGGTGGGCATATTACATAGGCAAGCTACAAAATAAAACAGAAAACAGAGAAATCTCAGCTATAGGCCTCAGATTCTATCCTTTTGCAGTCTTAGCCTTTCACTTGGTGGAAACTAGGGGTCTGTACATTCCAAAGACTTTATGTAATGACTACAAAAATGTTAGCTCATATACAACAGAGGGCAATAAATTGCTATTAAAGGGGCTAAAGATAACTCAAGAAAATTTGGCTCAGGACTTACAGCATTTCAACCTCTCCAGATGACTGAAATTCTAATCAGTCAGTCACCTTGCTCTAGTCTGCTTTTCTGCTGTTATGATAAAACATCTTAAACAAAAGCAGCTTGTGGAGGAAGGGGGTTTGTTTGACCTAGACATCCCAATTACAATCCATCAGCAAGTGAAGACAAAGCAAGAACCCAAAGCAGGAAACAGAGGCAGGAATGTGGAGCAGAAACCATGATGGAGTCCTGTTTAGTGGTTTGCTTCTTGTGTTGCTCTATCCTAGTTTTCTTCCACAGTCTAAGCCCACCTGCTTAGAGATGGGGCCACTCACTGTGGGCTGAACTCTCCCATTTCAGTCATTAGTCATTGTAAGACAATTGCCTAGGGGCATACCCATATGTCAGTTTGATGAAAGGAATTTCTCAAATAAAGTTCCTTCCTCCCAGATGATCCTAGTTTGTGTCAAGTTGACACTAATAACAAACCAGTGAGATGCAGGTTAAGGCATTTTAAATTTACAATTTAAAAGATGCTCTTTAAGCTAAAGGATATTTAAAAGAAAGGAGCAAGAGATGGCAGGTTGGCCAATTGGTTAAGGTGGTAAATGAATAAAAGATATGGGCAATGCTAACAACTAGGTATCCATGTTAACATACTTATAATGAGAAATTATAACAATTAATAAATTTTGAATGTAACAATGGCATAAAAATATAATTTAAAAGGGGGAAATTTATTTTCTTACTGCCTGTCACACCTCTATAATGATTTCTTCCCCTAGAAATTTTGGTTGAAAACACTTTATATAACATTTTAGTGATATCTCTTTAAAAAAAACCTTAAAATGGTACTTCAGTATTTACTTGGGCATAATCAATTCTTTATTATTGATTTTAAAGTATTTCAGCTTTATAGTTCATTATTGGTGATAGGTGTATTTTTATTATCTTAGTATTTTAAATTTTTTATTATTGCCAAATTTGAGGAAACCATTAGGGACCTCTGTGAAGTTTCTTTTTTATGATTAAGATTTCAGAGCATTTCAAGTTTTCATGTACATATACTAATCCTAAATAATTGTGTGTGTTCTTGCGTATGTACATGCACATGTGTTTTCCTGGGGATGTAATACAGAGCCCCATGTTGATAAGCAACAAAACTGAGTTACAGCCCCAACCAACCAACAATCCAGTTTGACAGCAATGCCTTTTTTGTGGTATTGTATTTTGAGTTTTATAATATCTTGGTAAATATAAATATATCGTGCCACATCACCAAAAAATATAAATAAATTAAGCCTATATAGATGTATGAGAAAAGGCGATAGATAGATAGATAGATAGATAGATAGATAGATAGATAGATAGATAGATAGCTATATAAACAAATTTCTATATTTTAAGGGGATGGTTTTTTTCCTTTTTAAATTTTATTTATTTTTTTCATTTTTATTTTATATTAATCACAGGTTATATACTTTGTATCCCAGCTGTAGCTCCCTCCCTCATCTCCTCCCTGCTCCTTACCAAGTTCACTGATAGGGGAGGACCTACTCCCCTTTCATCTGACCCTGGTTTATCAGGTATCTTCTGGACTGGCTGCAATGTCCTCTTCTGTGGCCTAGCAAGGCTATTCCTCCCTCAGGGGGTTGGAGGGGGAGTCGAAGAGCCAGCCATTGAGTTCATGTTTAAGGGGATGTTTTGAGACAGAGTCTGTCTATGTGGCTATGGCTGTACAGGAACTTACTGTGAAGACCAGGCAGGCTTTGAACTCACAGACCTCTGCCTATCTCTGCCCCTGAGTGGTGAGATTAAAGGCTTTCACCACTATGCCCAGCCCAAGAGTCCATTTTTGATAGGTTGATGGTAGTTATTAACAGCAGTGTTTACTGAGACTAAAAAGGTATCTTGGAATCAGGAAAGGAAGTGAGAACTTCTGTCAAATGCTGGCAAAAGGCTCATGATAGACAACCATGATTTTAATTAAGGCATGTGATTTATAATTGTCTACTAAGTCTGAAAAAGTCAATTGAGTGAAGCAGTTAGGCTCAACATCACTAGAGTTGTATAATCCTAGTTTGAGTTATAGCTTTACCCTGTAATTGTCCTAACTTATAGCTACTTAATTATACATGGAAGAGACTGAGGAACACAGGAATAAATTACCTAATTACCTAATTAAACCTAAGCTAAATGCAACTCCAAACCAACTTCTCCTTACACTGGTATGCCTACACCAATCTGTATAAATGCAACAGAAAAGTTACAATAGAGATGCTCTTGAATTTGTGGCACTATTATTCATGAAACTCTGCTTTCCTTCTAATACTCTGTCATAGCCATTTCTATAGCTTGCTGACTATTAAAAAATATGTAAGAAAGTGCATTCATTTTCTATTGCCAGACAAATTGTCTTCACTATAGACTTAAAATAGCATCCACTTATTTAGTTGACAGTTGGATACATGGTAATTCCAGGTATAGAGTGACTTGATTTTCTGGTTGGTGTGTTATAAAATGAAAGTCACTGTTTCAAGCTGTGTTTGAAGCTTGGAGTCCTTTTCCAAACTTCCATGGTTGTAGCAGAATTCGGTTGCATGTGGATAAACTATGAGGCCGTAGTTTCCTCTTAGCTGGCTATCAGGTATCAGTCACTGCTCCTAGAAATTCACATTCTTCACGTCCGTCGTCTTCTTAAACTTCAAAGTCAGCACTAGGAAATGCCCTTCACACTCACTCAATCTTTTTTCGTGTTTTAAGTTTCCCTGACCTAAGAAAGGGCCAGTTCTTTTAAAATATAGCTTTATTATGTTGAGATCACATAGTGATAACTTTTGGAACCTTGATTGTACCTTTAAAATCTCTTCTGCTAAATAATGTAATCGTGGGTGTGATGGCTCATTATATTCATGGGTTACCATTTACTATCAAAGGCAAGAACGTAAGTTAAGTTCACTAGATAATCAGTTTATATTCTGCCATCAAAAGACCTTTCTAATGGCTTGTACAAATCTACATCTGGTTGCTCATAGAAATCAAAGATCCTTGAATCTTATACTTCATTAACTTCAAGGCAATTTCACCTGTTCATTACCCATCAGCTATTCAGCTTTTTCCACTTCTCCGATATAACTGTAGTCTGATAATGAGTTCCCAAACCTCAGCCTTACATAATTCTAGCAGATGTTACATGATGAACTGACCAATACTATTTTTTGTTTTGTTTTGTTTTGTTTTACAGTGCTGGAGATGGAACTCAACAGCTCCAACGCTGAGATGGGGATAGTAGATCTTCACATTTTGGTCATTCAACAAAATGTGGTCACAATGATGTCTTATATACACACTGAATATATTAGGCTGATAGATACAAAAAGGCCAACCACAATAAAACAGCATATGTCCTCTAGAGACTTTTGGAAGCTTTACCATTAATGAATGTTTGCCATGTGGCTGTCATGGACAGCTGCTTCTTATATGCACAACATAGGGGCTAGCCCACATCCTTGTTATTCATTAATCTGTGAAATATGAATTATCAGGTCAATAGAAATTTGAAGAAAGTAGTACCAGTGTAGAATGGATTCACTAGAATAAATTTCTTTTTTTAACCCATGTAAATGACTAAATGTACTTTTTTATATTTCATCCCCATATTATCAAAGCTTTTAAGAATCATAAATTCTAAGCTTTGTCACAGATTTTCCTCTGCTCCAGCCAAAAGTGACCACGCAATCACTGTTATCCAAACATACAATATGCATTTCTTTTCTGTACTCTTGCCTCTAGAATCAGTAACTTTCCTAAGCCTGGCACTCTGAAGGTCAGCACTGCAGAAATATCTTTCTTTTGGGGATATTTCTAAGCCATTAAAATAGACCACACAGGCCAAGAGCCATTAGTAACCAGTTCAGTGATAACAGAGGCATATTTCTGGAGGAACCAGCAGTTTAGTTTTGGCTTGTGAAAAAAAAATTGCAGAACATTATGGACCCAACTGCTTCTTCTGTGTATCTGGTTTTATCATTGCCAGGGTACACACTGATCTTTAGCTGGAACACCTTTGATCCCTCCTCTCATTCAGTCATGGATCCTTAGATATAAGTGTTTTAATCCCTTTCTAGTTACTTCAAAATAAATGCCCTAAGACATTTCTTCTGCCAGACTGAGCATGGGTGAAAATAACCATCCTCCCACTGAAGTAGATTATGGTCAACCTTGTTATAAAAAGTCCCTAAGCTGGTATGCATGGAAAATTCCCTTGTACAGCAACTCAGAAAAGGAACACTGTTTCAAGCTCAGTTAGACCAAGAGCCTGTACACCAGGTCTTGGTGAAATGGCTTAATAAACAGCAGATGTGTTTCCTTGTAGGCTATATCAAAGTTGTTTTTGAGACTTCAAAGGGACAAGAGTTTTAAAAGCAGTAAACCTAAGACAAGGGCTGGGTTGAATCTCTTGCACAGGGAAAATGGTTGATTTTTTTTTTTACAATTCTTCTATTCCTCTGCTCTGTTGAGCATGTCATATTACTTACACAGACTATTGAGATTATAGGATATACCTCCTATTGCTCACACCACCTATTTGTTGCCTTAGTATTAATCAACCCAACACTAATTTGACCCCAGTCCAAACTGTAATTTGTGCACATTCCTTAATTCAGACCAGACTCTGAAAAAATTTCAAATACATATTTTCACATGCTGTAAGGACATAATTTTGTTTTATTTTTGGAGAAGACATTGCCAAGCACAATCTTTGCTGAAGAGAATATACTTTAAATCTGCTTCTAGTCTCATTTACCAATAAGAAAACAGAAACAAAGAAAGATCACATAAATGGCTAGTTTCACTTAGAAAGTCACAGAAAGAGTTAACACTATAACTCACGTCTGTGGACTATGAGCTATTCTTTCTAGAGTATGATTAATTTGTTTAATTCAGGAAGACATTTCTCCCACATTTCTCCTTCTAGACTTTGGTCTAGAATATGGTGCTGAGGTATTCTGCTAAAGCTGATTGTTAGCAAATGAGCCCCAGCCACATTCCCACACAGCCATGGCAGGATAAAAGGCATTTTTTTCTGGAAGCAGGAACTAAAGGTATCAGAAGACAGACAGGGCAGCCATGCAGAAAGAGGAGAGGCTGTCAGCCCTGGTTAAGTGCTGCCATGGCAACAGTCACCAGGCCCCAGACTTTCTCTGATGGAATCTGAGGGAGTCCAGGGAGAATTTCTG
>CM053742.1:58508433-58525127 GCA_028658305.1 Pachyuromys duprasi | reverse complement strand
CCAGGTAGCCACACAAGGCAGGCATGGTTAAGTTTCTCCTTAAAAGGTTCAACCCACCACTTTTCCTCTCTTGCCTTCTTACCCACTTTCCCTCTCCCTTTTCTCTATCAGGGTACCCCCCCTCACTTCTCCCTATTATGTCTCGCTCGCTCTCTCTCTTTCTCTTCATCTCCATCCAATAAACCTCTTTCATATAAAATCTTTTGTGTGCATCATTATTTTATTGGTCCTAATAATGGGAACATTCTCCAGACTGAAGTGATTGGAGCGTTTCCTGGAATCCAGATAAGTCTGGAACACAGACCTTCACTTTGGCTGTCCTGTCATTTTCAGCTCTAGAACACTCAACAGCTAGTGTTCAATGTGTGGATTCTTAAACACCCTCAAATATCCCCAGCCATTATAGGAGATGACATGATAAGGACTGGGCACATAATTTGTGTCAATTAAAAAAAACAATAAGGGGCTGGAGATATGGCTCAGAGGTCAAGAGCACTGCTTGCTCTTCCAGAGGTCCTAAATTCAATTCCCAGCAACCATATGGTAGCTCACAACCATCTATAATGAAATCTGGTGCCCTCTTCTGGCATGCAGGTGTACATGCGGGCAGAACATTATATACACAATAAAATAAATAAATCTAAAAAATGACAATGGAAGGCCCATTTTTAAAAAAAAAAGCCATTAAAGTGTATTAAAACAGTTTTTACTGTATTGTTTCTATTTGACATGGCCTTTTCTTTAATTTTAAAATAGACTTCTTGTTTTTGAGAATAGTTATAAATTAACAGAAAAATTAAAAAGTACAGAGACTTCCCACATGTAACATACAATGCTTCTATCATTAGTATCTTAATATTTTAACCAATTTATTGAAATGTGCTTTGTTTTAGGAATATTTTTTTCTGTTGTATGATCCTTTCTATAATGCTATGTCACTTTTCAGTTGTGTCATGTTAGATTTTTCTTTGCATTTGATGATCTTCATGATTGTACTGACTTGATGTTTTGTAGACTGCTGTACAGAAAATTTTTCTTGTTTTTCCCCCCTTGGTGAAATTGGATTTGTGGGCTTTGAGAAATAGGTTACAGAGGTAAAGTGTTGTTTCAACACAACTTTTCAATCCTATATGCTATTATTATGATTTATGAATTGCTTTGAGGTACGGTTTCAATGTGTATCTTTGATGGGCCTAGAATTTACTAAATAGACTGTTGGGTTCAAAGGAAACTATTCTCCCAAATTCTGGTGGTTAGATAAAAGCCAACATTCTTCATGAACTTGTGAAGCTAGTTCCCTCCACCAAAATAAGCCATTACCCTTATCTTTGGTAGAAGAGGACAAATGGCTATCTGTTGTGCCTATTAGCATAGCAAAGCACATGCTGGCCTCCAGGCTCCCTCAGTGTGAAAAGTACTTGTTTGTTACACATTTCAGAGTCCATCGGGGCATGCTATCTCTTCTCAGCTCTCCTGGCTGCCTACCGTAACCCTAAACTTCTCTAGTTCATGGCATTCCCTACCCCCAGCTACTCATTCTCCATGTAAGGGTGCTATTTTTGGCTATGCTCTTTTTAAAAAAACCTGCTCTCCCTTTGTCTCACTCTTGGGTCTCTTTCTCTCCCCTCTTTCTCCATCCCATAAGTGCTTTCCTCCTTATCCCTTTGTGCTTCCCCCTTCTCTATCTCTCTGCTCTACCCCTGCTTCTCTCATGGTTAGGTCCAGACTGCTAGCCATATTCAGTCTATTACTTTCTCTCTCTGCTCTGAACTTTTCCAGACAACTGGCTGTTCTCTCTTTCATATCTACAATAAAAATATTCACCTTAATCATACCATAAAGTCATCATGTCATCAGTTTATACATACACCAGACTTACCTGGAACTCACACCAATTCACTTTTTTCTTCCTTCCAAGTACTGGGATTAAAGTTGTGTATTACTATGCCTGTCAATTTATGACTATTGATGTTGATTTAGACATGCATTTTTATAAATGTCATTCAGCCTAAAGTAAAGTAACATTAAATTGTTAGTATGAATTTTACAATTCATCTTTATGTTGTACAATGATAGTCTAAAATAGCAATATAAGGGAATGAATCACCGGTATAATGTAGTTCACATTTTAGAGTTTACAGCCATATGTAGTTACGTCTTATCAGAACAGTGGAGTTGAGGAAGAAAACCGTTTCAGTTGTGTTATTTTTCTTCTTGACACACACACACACTTTCTACAAACACTCCATGTATATTGTATAAGCATACTTCTTTTGTATATCTCATAAGGAAGAATTGAATTGAGGTGTTTTACAAATATAGGGAAGTAGGGTATAATTATCTCTTGGGGTTATTTGTTTTTATTTATTGAAGATTTGAAATAATTTATTAAGTTGTGTTGTGCATACAGGAGTTTCTGATGGCCAGAAGGTATCATATCCCTCTGAAGCTGGACTTATAGACAGTTTTATTCTAAGATGTAGACTTATAGTCTTAGAATAAAATTCAGCTGGTTAGGATAAATTGATGTATTTTTGATGTATTGCTGGATTCAACTCCCTTAATTTTTTATTATGAACATTTGCACATGAACCAAGTATGGTTGTAATCCAATCATTAAGGCAAGAGGATGGAGAATTTGCAGCCAGCCTGGGTTGCATAATAAGACACTATTAAAACAAAACAAACTAAACAAAAAACAGCCAAAAAGAGCTCTTGTGTCTTTATTCATAAGATTGGTGCTTCTCTTGTAGAAATTTCATATTTGTATTGAGTCAATGCATATTTCATTATAAATGAAAGATGCTTCTCCACTTTCAAAAATAATTGTTCACAACTTATATCATTTCATCCTTAAATGTTCGGAATTCAGCAGTGAAGATATCTGGACTTAGAATTTTCTTGGGCCTGCTTTTGGGGTTAGGGCAGTGAGACAGAATCTATGTAGGAGTTGTCCTAGAACTCACTCCATTAACCAGGCTGGCCTCAAACTCTTGGAGATCTGCCTGCTTCTGCTTTTGCTTCCTGAGTTCTGGCATTAAAAGTGTGCACCACCATGCCCTAGCTTGGAAGATTTTTAAATAATTTTCTTTTAAATACACAAGTACAGATATGCAGGAGCTGGCTTGTACCAATGAGTGAGAATTAATAGTCACTATCTCTTGCTAAATTCTTTTTCAGTCATGACATATTGATAGTTTGAAATTGTCTGTGGTTTGCACTATGGAGGTCAGACACTATGACTCAGGGGTTTTATGTTTTTATTTACACTTGATAGATAACACCACTCTTCAGATTTCCTTTCTGTTTTCTAAAGTGAGCTCAACATTTTGTGTCTTTTATGAATTTTATAATTTTATTTAGCTTTTTGTTTTGTTTTGAAGCAGTCTTGTATCGTCCTGGTTGGCCTCAAACTCACTATGTAACTAAGGGTGATCTGGAATTACTATTAACCTTTCTGTTCTACCTCTAAATTATGGGAATTAGAAGTTTGTGGCACAATTCTCAGCCTATCTTATCAAGTTTATTGGTATAAAACAATTTATTATATGTCCACACTATCCTTTAAATGCCACATGTTAGGGGATCAATTATTTACCCTTTTCTTTCACTGGTTTTATTCATATTTTTCAATTTGTATGGTGATAAGATATATAGTTGCTAGGTAACACTCTAATAATAGTCTATACTCCCAGCCCTATTTATTTATTTATTTATTTGTACACTATCTCCTCCTTTTTGATAGTATACATTAATTAACAAAAGTTTTCATTATGACATTTCCATATATACATAAATGTATTTTGGCATATTCACCTGCTTATTACCCTTTTTTATCCCTATTCTCTCTCTCCCTTTGTGCCTTTTTCTCTTCTACATCACTAATATTCTTGCTTTTATTTTCATCTTTTTCTATTTCTCAATTTAGCCCAGTCTGGCTTCAAATTCCTCATGCCTATTTGTCTCCTAAGTGCTGAGATTAATGTGGCTACACATCTGCATCTATATTCGACAGCATGCTTGCTTTTAAAAATACTATTTATTTAAATACTATTTAATTTTAATAGCTTGATAAAATACTATTAATGTAACACATGGTTCATTTATTGAATATACATAGTTAATTTTGTATATCTACAGATGGCTGTCATTATAACCAATATCAATTTTAAGAAATTACATCAACTCAAGAAGAAATCTCATACCTTGTAGTCATGACTTTCCACCGACCATATTCTCCAACCATAGCCAACCACTAATCTACATTCTATCTTGGTAGGATTGCCTATTGTCTCCATTTCATATAAACAAAACCATATGATTTATGGCCTTTTGTGAATAGCTTCTTTCACTTACCACAATATTTTCAAGGTGCATCCATATTGCACTTCATTTTTATAGCAGGTAATATCCATTATCTGGATACATGATATTTTGTTTGTCCATTCATCAGTTAACATTTGAGTTGTTTTCATGTTACAGATGTTATTAATATTGATGTTATAAACTTTCATGTAAAGTTTTTAGGTGAATATAGTTTATTTTGAGTATACACAAATATAGAAGTAGAATTACTAGGCATTTGATAAGTCAGTATTTAACATTGGAGGGATTACCATTTTGCATTCTTTCCAGAAGTATTAATGTTTCCACTTCTCTTAACCGGTATCAACACTCATTATTTGGACTGATCATTGCAAATACATAGGAATACATTTGATTTCTGGGTATTGATATTGTACACTGCCAACTCACTGAACATATTTGATAGTTTTTAATATTCTTTATGGTTTTCTATATAAAAACATGCCATCAGTAGTGAATGTTTGTGCCCCAGTAAAATTTATATTTTCGAACTTAATACCATTTGTTGAAAGTAAAAGCAATGTTTTAGGGGTTGGTTATGTTGTGAGAATAGGTTATTATTTATTATTAAATTGTTAATTATTTTAGTTCTATTAATTGGATCAAAAATCTTACATATGCTAAGCACATGTACTGGTAGCCCCTAGAGAAGAACAATATAAAGGAATAACCCTGCTGTAAAGGTCTAAAGGATCTTGTTTGTCCCTCATGTAAGGCTATAGCTAGAAGGCGTTATGAACCACAGATTGAACTGTCACCAGATGTCGTATCTGCAAGCACGTTCGCCTTGATCTCTCTAGCTTCAAGAGCTGTGAGAAAAGAAGTTGTTTATGAGGTACCCACTACCTAGTAATTTTAACATAGCAGCCTGAACAAACATGAGGTTTGTTTCACTATCTTTTTTTTTTCCAAAATAGGTGCTATGTATTTGTCTATTCTTTCCACGGCTAATTTCAGGATTGCTCAAAGGGAAACATCCCTCCCTAGGGCACTGGGGCCCGGAAAAAGCATTGCTGATGTGGATGACCAGCCTTTACTGTAACTGTACCCCTTCTAAGTTTATCATCTTTCCTAGAAATAAGCTGAAATGTTGGGTCTTAGGATGGTCTGACTCCCTAATTGACAATTGTGAGATGCTCCCACAGTGCCTGACTACTTTGAGGGGAAGCATGTAAGTTTACAGCCCCCTCTTGAGCAGCTGACTCGGCTGCCTTCATGGCAGCTTTGCTGCTTTGAAACACTTCACAGATATTTTAAGAAAGCTATACTGTAACTGCAGCTGCTTGCTCAACTCAAGTTCCAAAAGGCATTAATCTGGCCACAACTCTTTCAGATAGCTAGCACAAGATTTTTGGCCATCATAAATCACAGGAACTCATATAACCTTTTTTCACTTGGGTAAGATGGGGAACATTTCACCTAGCAACTCAGCAGAATGCCTATAACAGTTGTAAACACAGTCTTTTTTACAAAGGACTGTTCTATGAGCAGTTTGAACAAACCTTTATTTTTTCATGAAAGGTTGTGCAAACACCCTTGCTGGCATGACCCTGGCACCACTATTTCTGGCCATAGAAGCAGACTGTTGCTCGTTTTTTTTGTTTTTTTGTTTGTTTTTTTTTGTTTTTTTTTTAAGCTAGCTAGAAGACATCCTCCCAGGTTACAAGCATGGTACTCAAGAAAAGGCTTCTGTCAGTTGTTTGATCCTTGTTGTTAGTACACAACGCAGTGCGGGTAACATGAAAAGGACAATATGGAAGCAGCAGTAGAGCTGTGATAGCTGAGAAAGTAGTCTTGGAAGAGCTTGGAGAAGCAGAAGAGCTGAAGAGTTTCATTGAGCGATCAGAAGTGGGGTGGAAGCCAAGATGAGAACGCCTCTGAAGAAGTTAAGATGTTGTGGGCTTCCAATGCTGGCAGCGTTCTAGGGTGCTATCAAGCCTCAAAAACCAAGGATCCTGAAACTCTAAGTCTAAGAGATGTAACACTAGTCTCTATAGGAGTAAAAGGTCCCAGCACACAAGACTGTCCAGGAGCTGTGTGTCTAGAAGATTCTGTAGCTGATTTTATGTTTGATAAATGCGTCACTTCAATATGTAACTATTTAGAAAAATCTAACTAAAGATATCATAGCTTTAGATTTACCTCACTGGAAAATGTTTACTCTCTCTAAATTGGGTTTTCTGAATGGTTAGCTAGAAGTCCTAGGCAATAAAAAACTTTATGACTAGGAGAATTGGTTGCGGCCACTCACTACCAGTACTAGAATCCAAGGCCTGCAATGCAGCTACCAAAGTTGCTAGTATTTAAAACCTTCCCATTAAGCCTTAAACCTGAGTACTTAGAACAAAACCCCCTTGCTTCCAAAGCCTGGGGCAATAGGTCATTAGCTCTAAGGGCTTGGAAGAATAAGCTCACTAGGACTGACAGTTTAACCTGTAACATTTAAGCTTTTATAGGCCCAGGACTACCAACATTAGACAAACATCTTCTCCCCTACTCACTGTTTCTATCCTGGTAAAGTAAAAATACTGTAGACAACTAACTGGTAACAGAACTTAGAGTCACTATAGTGTTTAATAGTGTTAAGGTTTGCATGCTTTTCTTTCGTATTTTTGTTACTAATATTTTTGGATGGCATAATCTCCATCAATCTTTCTTCACTCATATTTGATTCAGAATAAACCATTTTTTCTTTAAAGAGAGGTATTATTCTAGATTGGCAATATTTATAATATACACCTTTCAGTTTTTATTAAATTGGCCATATGGTTCCTGTCACAAGCAGTTTCTGTAACTTGTTTTTCTCATACCTCCACATTTACTTACAAATTTTACAAGTTTTTGGAAGCTGGGTTTTGTTTCTTTCAGAGTTTTGCTATGTAGCCCAGGCTGGTCACAAACACTCAATTTTCCTGCCTCAGGTTCCAGAGTACTGAGATTACAAGTATGTGATACCATCCTTAGATGGTAAACAAGACATTTTAAATGTTTCATAGCAAGTATATTTCTTCTTCCACATATGTGTCTTAAATTGCTACTTCTATGTGACTAACCGAATTATTTTAGTCAAAAGCTGTGCCCATACAAGTTGCAAAGCCACATATACAACCACCCCAGAAAGTAAAGCATTGGCTAAAATCATAGTTACCCTGATATAAGAGCAGTTTTGCCAAGCTCTATTTTTCTCTTTCATTGAGCATATTAGAGTATCAAGCTACATTAATTGCCTGGTAATTGTTCGATTATTTCCTACAATACTTTGGCTCATAAATTGTTCAGATTTGTGCTGATCCTAGAAGGTATCCACATAACCTTGGCTTTCTCAGTTTGTCTGGGAGAACTATAGGTTAGTCGGTATCTCCAGTGACTGTTGGGTCTCCTCATTGTTTTTCAACATAAGCAGTGTTTTCAAGAGCTATTCTGACACCAAAAGTACCCATCACCCCAACTTATTGTCCAACACAAACTAGATGGCTGTTGAAATCACACTGTGTCCTGCTTTAAATTAAGCACCATGTAGGCATTGTGTAACCATCATAAAAAGGGTCTTCTTAACTGGGCGGTGGTGATGCAGACATTTAATCCCAGCATTCAGGAAACAAAACTCTATATGCAGCCAGCCTAGTCTATAGAGTGGCTTTCAGGATTCCAGAGCTATGCATATAGACCCTATCTCAAACAAAGGAACACACATGCACACATAAATACGTAAATAAATAAAAGATCAAACAGGCAAAGAACTCCAGACTACTCAACTGTCATCAACTGGTCTTCCGGTCCAGACCTGCCATCTGTTCATCTGCCAGACCCTTCATCTGGGCACTCCTGGTTCTTCCTCTTTGCTTTTGCAACCAGAGTGAACTCTGAAGCATTGCTGTTAAACTTATGACACCTACAGTCATCTGCTTCTCCAGCTTTCTCCCTGCATCTCGTTTGTTTTCCTTATCTTATCAATACAGAATGTACATTTCTAACAGCCTACTTCAGAAACCTCTGGAAACATCTGGTCCTTTTAACTTCTTGTACTGAGTCTGTAACAAAAACCAGTGTCACAGTGTTGCCTGTAAATAAGGGAAGACCCTACAAATTAAAATATTTATCTCAGAAGATATACCTCAACCTTCATGTGCCAGCTATAGACGAAGTTCTTAGGCTGCTCCTGTTTATTCTTTGGTTACTACAAATTGGAAAACTCCCCTGATTTCTATTTCAAGATAATTTTTTGTGAATAATTCAGAACTCATTAGGACAAGAGCGAGAATAATGAAAAGGGAAATTTAGGATGGAAGAGTAAAGGAGAGGAAGCCTTGGAAGGACAGAAATAACAAACACTATAGACATTTGATAAAAGCCATATGGAAACCTACTATTTTTTGTTTTACATATTTGACATAGAGATGATTAACTGGAGTCATACTCTACAGGGGATAATGCTCCTTTCAGAAACCACAGGTGCCAAAATAGAAAGTCCAGTGCCAGGTGTGGTATACCTCCCCTCAAGCTGTTAGTCAGGGGTGTCCCCAAGACTCTCCTACAATATAGGCTATTCTTCTTGCTCTTGGTTGTCATCAGAACTTGATGGTAAGACCGAATATATTTAATCAAATTGGTACTGACAGAAAACTTCTTCTCTGTTGGTTAGCTTTCATATGATGGAAACTACTGTAGAGAGTAGGGTCATCAACAGTCTTTATTTTAATTTTAAAAATGTATTTATTTCATGTATTTGAATGCTCTATCATCATGTACACCTACATGCCAGAAGAGGGCATCAGATCTCAATATAGATTTGGTTATAAACCACAATGTGGTTGTTGGGAATTGAACTCAGGACCTCTTAAAGAGCAGCCAAGTGCTCTTAACAACTCAGCCTGCTCTCCAACCTGGTCATCAACAGTCTTACCCAGCTGTGAACCCAGAGAGCTATGATCATTAAAGTACTTTATCTACAATTAATGGTTTTTAAAAAAAAAAGAATTAAATTCAACAACAACCAAATAAAAGACATTTACATGCTGGTTAGACAATGTGTACTAACGTGTAGCACAGAAGTGCTGTGTTAAATATACTACATACCTTGTAGTGATTTTACATGTAATGGACAAATCTACAACTGTGCAATGTTCTCTTTTATTCTAACATTTTGCATTTGCTTTCTATGTACATTATAAACTATACACTATGATGTTATTATTTTACCATATGTAGTTAGTTCTATAAGTAGCATTCTTGAGATACAACTTGTGCGCCATATAATCCATCCATGTAAATTATATAACTATATAGTCCTGGTATATTTGTATAAAGGAGTCCAAGGATTGCCTCCCTAAAATAAGCACCCTTGCTGGACATGATAGTGCATACTTGAGAAGCAGAGTAAGGTGTAGAGTAATTTTAATACAGCAACATGGCTGCTGTATAAAAAGAGATCACATTCAAAGACCTTCTAGGTCTGTGTGATCTGGCTGGAATGCAGACAGCCCTTAGTACAACCTTTAATTCCAGCTGATGAAGGTAAAATTAGTTTGTAGAAGGAAGAGCACATGTTTGAAAGTGATGTCTAATTGAGGGTCAGACAAAATGACAAATCAGAGAAAGATTTGACAGACTAGGATCCCCCTAACTCTCAAGAGAACAAAGAGGAAAGAGAGGCAACTTAAGAGAGAAATGCAGAGGGAGAGGGGCAGTTTTACCGGGATAGTTTTACAGAGACAGGTTGTACACACAGGTGAAGACAGAACAAGCCAGAGAATGAGAAGGAGCCAGAAGATTAGAATAAATTGCTACAGTTAGTTTGAGGCCAAGCAGAGCAATTCAGTCAGAAGCAAAGCGAAGCCAGTTTGAATCAATCAGCTTGCACAGGAGTTTGAGCCAGAGCAGCTGAGTTGAACCAGCCAGCCAGAGTTCAGAAAAAAAAAAAAAAAAACTTAAAAAAGGTGATCTTATTAAACAGTAAGTCTCAGAGGCTGAAAACATTATAGGCCTAGATTAGATTGTATAGAGACTAGAAACTTCCAGAACCAGGCCTAGTAAGGTGGATTTTCATGAGTTCTAGGCAAGGCAGAGCTACATAGTAAAAATCTGTCTCAAATAGCCAAAAATAAAATTAAAATATTTGACATCCTCATACACTATTTTGCAGGATGTTAGAAGGCAGCAAACAGGTGAGAGGAGAAGCATTATTCTAACACTCCCTTATTCACGTAAAATCTAGATTTCCAAAAAGAAAGAAGAACCGCTGCTTTTCTGAGTTCTATCAAATAAACTAACATCATAGTAAAGGAACATAAATTTTGTCAATACACATGTACAGAATTTCATCATACTCTATTGTCTCTTATTTTGATGCCAAAAGTCAGTTACAAGTAATTGTCTAACAAGTGGGCCAAGCTAACTTTATCTTATGCCACCAAACCTTCCCTAAACTCACTGAAATCCCTTGAAAATAATTAGTCCCTATTTCTTTTCTCAAACATAGATATTTATAAATAAGGTTTTGAAAATAGCACATGCATTTTTAAGTAATTTTGAGCTAGTGTGCAATCACATTGTTACAATTTCTTCCTATGCTATTTTCACTATTTTGTACATTAGTAATTCTGTATGTCTCATCTCCTATTTAAAATAGCTTTGTCAATATATGTTAATAAACTTGAAAGGATAGAGAATAATTTTCTTTTATTCCTACAATACACATAGACAGCCATAACTATTATCTAATTGTAGGACATTTTTATCATCCCTAAATGAAATCCCATTCCCATTACCAGTCATCTTCCATTTCTGCCCTTCTCCTAGCTCCATGCAATCACTAACATTGTCTGTCTCTCTAGATTTGTGGTGTCACTATTTATTATGAACTGAACAAATCTGATATTTATGGTTGTCTGCTTTTACTAAGCATGATGTTTTTAAAGTTTGCTTACATAGGAGCATGGATCAACACTTGTGTAAAATATATTGTCTATTTAGGAGTTGATGGACATCCTCGCTATTTAGGAGTTGATGGACATCCTCGCTATTTTTTAACTATTAGGAATGATGTTGTGGTGAACATTTGTGTATATTTTTATATGCTTGTGCCTTTTCAATTCTTTTGAGCACACACACACACACACACACACACACACACACACACACGAGTAGAACTGTTTGGCCAAGTGATAATTCTATGTTTAACATTATGGCAAGCTGTCAATACATTTCCCAAGTGAATACAGCATTTTACATTTCCTCTAGTAAGATGTGAGGGATGCAGTTCTCTCAATCTTTGTCAAAGTTTATTTTGCGTTCTCTTTCATTTTAGCCATGGTGTGTGTGTGTGTGTGTGTGTGTGTGAGAGAGAGAGAGAGAGAGAGAGAGAGAAAGAGAGAGAGAGAGAGAGAGAGAGAGAGAGAGAGTGCTATATTTGTGGTTCTGATTTGAATTTCCCTAATTGCTAATAGTTTTGAACTTCTTTTCATATGCCTATGTGTTACAGTAGTTTGGGCAAAATATATATAAAATAAACAAATCCAAACCCATAATAATTAACTATGCCAGTAAGAACAAATGCTGACATTTTTATGATGGAAGAAGGAAGGGGTCCATTATAGATGGTTGGATTACATTAGTAGTTAAGAACAATTCTGGATTTATTGGCAAGTGTACACATATCAGAGGGCAGGAAATAAACCCAACCAAAATTTAAGGGACTTTCTACCTCAATAAAATTTATGTGAGTCCAGAAAAGCATTTTCCTTCAAATAAATTTGGATCCTCACAAGATGTAGCTTCTGATGGAAGGGATTTGACTCTCAGCACACTTTTTGATGAGCACAAGTATCTTCACATCTTTAGCCTACTGGGGAAAATCTATCCATATATCCATATGTATGAGACATGCAGAGATCTTTTTTGAAAGATAAGTTGTTTCTGGTCCCTTCCACCACCAAAAAAATGTACAATACTTAGTAGGCTAAGGGAAAACACTCCAATAAAAGCAATTTAGAGGAGAAATTACTTTGGCTCACAGTTTGATGGTTCATTTCATCATGGTGAAGAAGTCAAAGAAGCAAGGGCTTGAGGTGCTTTGTTACACTGTGTTCACAATCAGGATACAGAGAAAGATGAAGCCTAGTGCTCACCTAACCTTCTCCAATTTATACAGTATAGCATCCTGGCCTATGAGATGGTGGTACTCATATTCAGGGTGTCTTTTCTAACCTCATTTTTTCTAATCCATAGAATTATCCTCAGACATTTGCAAAGGGTATCTGATCTTAATTCCTCACAGGCATGCTTAGTGGTTTGTGTCCTAGGTTATTCTAGATTCTGGTCAGCTAACAATTGATATTCTTGGGTCTTAGAGCAACACATTCCTCACTTGGATGTGTTACTCTATGCTGATGCTACTACTATGTTACTCAGAAAGCTGTTAGTTAGAGAAGCCTGGAAGAGGAGAAGGCTTTTCACCAGCCCCAGGTTGCTGGACAAAGTGCTCTGCTACTTGGGCCATATGATCCCGCAAACCTGCTGTTACTTCAGGTGCCATTGGCAGATAAGGGGGCTATTTAAAGCCTTTGCAGATTCCATAGGTGAATGACAGAGGAAGCCCCTGTGATCTTGGAACAAGGCCCTGCTGCTATCTACAGGCAACTATTATCCCTTTGAGAAACAGCTTTTGGCCTGGGAGCATACCTTTGTGCAAACTGAACATTTGTCAATGACTAACGAACTTAACATGTGACCTGAGAGGTTACTAATGAACTGGGTATTATTTCACCCACCAAACCATAAAGTTGGACACATACAGTAGCAATCTGTCATTAAATGGAAGTGATATATGTGGACAGGCCCAAGCACATATTAAAGGCACAAACAAATTGAATAAAGATGTCATAAAAATTGGTTTTTTTTTAAGTTTATGCTTCTTATTCGTGTAGTAATGCCTTCTGTTCCTAAACATGCACTTATGGCTTCATGAGCCTGTGCTCTATGATTAGTTGACTGAGCAAGAGAAAATTTAGGCCTGGTTTGCAGATGGTTCTGTATGATTTGCAAGCACCAACCAGAAGTAAGCAACCATCCATGCAGAGTTCTCTTTGATTGGTAGCATGACTTCACTGGATGAAGTTTCTCATTGTCTTTCTGAAGCCTATAGGAGATGTGCCTCTGTTTTGATTAAACCTGATTACCTCATGTTCCCAACAATGTATTTGAAAGCTACCTTGATTAATGACTGTCTTTCTTTCTGTACTATAAAAGCTCATATAACCATGTCCACATTGGAACATGTTGTTCAGGGCAAACTGAATCTGTGTTCTGAGGATATGGTCATTCATATTTGGCTCAGAATAAAATTTCTTGTTTCCTTTGAAGTGAGACCTCTCTGTCTGCCTCTGTGTGTGTGTGTGTGTGTGTGTGTGTGTGTGTTTAAATGAGGAGCAGTTTTAGAACCTAAACATATGATTCCAAGGACAAACTACTTGCACTGTGGAAATTAATATCAAGTATCAACATGGGCCTTTTGTGCCCAACTATATATATTGTCTGATTGAGTAGATATTGATGAGTTCTTTCCAGGGCTTGGAGTTCCATTTAATTTGGTTGATATTTTATTGGTTTATTCTGAGTTTGTTGTTTTTGTGTCAGAACACTCAGTTAAGACATTTATTTATCTTTGTTTTCATAGCATTTGTATGTTAGCACTCAGACTTTTTTCTCTGGTCATTTTAAAAAAGATTTTGTTTTTTCTGAGTCCCTCTGCATATTATAATCTTGCCTATTTAGTTTAGAAACTCTCTAAGCACCTAATAATAAGGGCATTAAAGAGGCATTTGTGCCCTCCAGCCTAAGAGAATGGGCATCTCACAGGAAATGATAATTATAGCAGTTCAATTTTGAAGTCTTTGGAAAAAAAATGAGGAGCTCTAAATAAAGATAATATTGCTTTGTGTTTCCCAAAATGAGGAACATTAAATATTCTCAGTTTTTCCATGTTAAACTAAAAATCCTAGAGAGAAGAATAAATATACAACTCGTTGTAAGCAGAATTCAAAAGCATCTAAGAAAAATGGTGAACTGCTAATTTACATATGCCTACATCTGCATGTGGGCATATAGATTGTTTATACGATACAAAATGCTTATGAGTGAGTGTTCACACAAACGTAAATCAGTCTAATTTCCTTTAGTTTATAATATAAGAGGCTAGGCTTGACCACCAGATCATAAACCAACTAAAGAGATGGATAATGGTGATGGGCAAAGAGAGGAGATTTGATCATTGTGGCCCTATTAAAGGGAATTGGTAGAGAGGTAAGAGGAATTGATAGAGAGATCCAATAACCTCAAGTGTGTCTTCAGGGTCATAACTTCAGCTTTCAAGTTAGGAAAAAGAAATGGCGCAAGACACGGGAGATTTCCATAATTAAGTAATCTTAGTGAAGGTAAAGTCTCCTTGGTTACTGTCTGAGTTTCTGTTTTTGGAAATGATTACTTCATTGTTCTTGAAATGCAAAGTGACTGCAGGTTTAGTACAACTGTTAACAGGTTTAGTTAAATGGCTGTTTCTAGCTTTGAAGAGTGAAAGAAGTTAGACTATTCCTAAATGATCAACATGCCTACACCAAGGAGTAAGCAAGTAATACCAAAGAAAGGAAACCAGCACAAGATGAAAGCAGAGGTGCCAGATGTTTACCCCACCTTTGTCTTTCAGGCTGGAAGGAGAAGTTGACTTTTTGTTGTTGTTGTTGTTAGCCAGAAAGATCTCTTAGTACATGTGATAAGATTCAAACCTTAAACAAAAGGTTAATTTAAATTAATTAGTGAGAGAAAATACACGTGTCTCTATGGACTGTTAAACATATTTTGTTTTTTCACATATACTTTTTTTTTTACCAAAATATAGTTACTTTGTTAAGAAAAACCTGTTCTAAACTTTACAAAAATAAGACAAAAAAATGAACCATCAAATATACAAAATAAATACAAAAAATTATAGATATTAAGCACATTTTCCACTTTAGTAAGACTGTTAAAGGAAAACACACACACACACTAAAGGAGATGCTTTTAGACGAGAAAGGGTTTTGCATGGCAACATAAGATTTTGTGCTGAAATAGAAGAGAAAACAGGAGTGTAAGAATGCAGTGATCAAATCTGCCTCTCACAGAAACTGACAGCCACAGATACTGTCTGTAAGTCCTAAATGCTGCAACATTATCATGGAAGGTGAGTTTATACCAAAAGGAGGCTACTTTCAGTTCCCCACGCCTTCCCTCTCTAGCCTAGAAATCAGAGAGCCTGCCTGCAGGCTTTTGCTGTGAACCTCCCTACTTTCAGAGCGTTAGAAGAACAGATTTCTGTATCTGCCACTTGGGCCCTGAGTCTTCTTAGAGGCCCCTCCTCTGTGCTGTCTGTCTCATGAATATTCAGAAGAGCTAGACTCATAATAGCTAACTGTGGAAAGAATATAGAGACACATACAAAATGATTAAGGGATTTATCAAATGTATCCATTCTAATCGATGCACTAAAGTAATATTACTTGACAGTTAAAAAAGAATGAAAGACTGTACATGCTAATAGCACAGACAAACCTTTAAAATTTTATGAGTAAAATAAGCTAGCTACAAAAAAAACTCCACATGCCTCATGATTCCATTGACAACAATATTTAAAACCATAGAGACCTAGGGCAGATTAGTGGTTGCCATTAATTGGAGGTGAAGGCTATCAGGGTTAGAGGAAAGGGATGCATAATGAGTGTGAATGGTTAGATTCTTTTGGGGGATGCTGATGATGTCCTAAAATAAACTGTTGGGGGAACAACTTGATGAATGTGCTACATACTAGTGAATTACATACTTCTTTTTGCAGCGCTGGTTGAATCTCCTAGGCAAGTGTTATGTCATGAGCTACATCTTCACCCTTAACTGTACACTTTTAGTAGGTATGCTTTAAGGAATATGGATAAAACTTATATTTTTAAATGTGTACTTAATCATTTTCATTTAAGACTAAAATACTGCCTCTCCGTAGTGGAACAGTTGTGCTGTTTCAAAGTAAAAACCACAGCTCTCATCTTACAGGTTTTAAGAGATACTTTATTTTGGAGTCAGTATGAGTGATCATGGCCCAGGAATACAGATTTAGATTACTAGACATTCCATGTTCCAGTGAGGAAGCAGTTTTGTGAAGTTTATAGACTAACAGAACAAAGAAAGTCATAAATCAAGGTACGCATAAAATACATTGGTAGGTACATCAGAGAGGCAGTTACAGTAGGATGGGGGAGGCTTTTCTATCTTCCCTTATATGCTATCTAATGACATTCTTTTTTTTT
>CM053742.1:58491781-58507933 GCA_028658305.1 Pachyuromys duprasi | reverse complement strand
TCAGAGGCTTGATCTCGAGTCTTAATATCTGCTCTGATACATCGCTACATTGACCCCCCCCCCCAGAGGTCCTCTTTGGCATGCTCCTGATCTGTTGCTTGTTTTCTCCTCCACTCAATGTCCATCCCATTTGTTCATTCATAACATTTGAGTTGTTGAAAGTAGTCTGATAAGTTAATATATTTTAAAATAATTTTCGTTATTCTTGTATAGACAGGGTTTCTCTGTGTAGCCTTGTCAAAATACTTTTTATCTTAGCCACATATGTTTTTTTCTGATGGGGAATGGCTGTTTAGGGGTACTGTTGTCTAAAGCTAGTCCAAGATAAGGTAATTATGCTCTAGGCTTGCAAAATTCCAACCTCTCCACATCACTGCAGCTCTTGTCAGCCATTTTGTATGTGCATCTATATTTTCTGTAGCCACAGCTTCTTTTCAGAAGGTCTCATTCATAGCTATAACCAGTCTTGCCTTTGGAAATGGGGATGTTTTCAGGTCTCATTACTGGCCTCAGTGTTTGGAATAATTCAAACTCAGCTCTGACAATAGTGTGGTTAGGTTGGCAAGGGAAATCAATATGGTTGATCTTGTTTAGAGCACTATTCCTGTTTCCATAGCCACTTTAAGCTTGGGTCTATTGTGCAAAATGGCTTACAGTGAAGGGTAGGAAAGGGGCTAAATGCTATCTATGGGAAAAACACATTTGTTTCTGCCAACTATTGAGTTTCTTCTAGTATGGATTCATTAACTGAATAAACAGACATAGGTTACCTAGATGGGAATGGAGCTTGTATGTACATTTCAACCTGACAGAACCTTAGTCAGGCAACCCACCAGAAGAGAGCCCTGTGCCTGTTTCTTTGCTGCAATTGGTATGCCTTCAGAGGGAATGAACTTTGTCTCTCACATGCTGCCTCTCTGGAATAGCTTTAACTGACAAATAATGCTTTCTCCTCAAGGATGAGAAAGTTGTTTAGCAGAGGGCTCTCTGCTGAAATGTGAACTTTACAATTTTTCTAAGATTGTAGACACACAAGTCCTTATGTGAAAAAGTAATAGAGATAATCTTTAAAAATCATAGCACAAAGCTGGGTCAGCTATTTTGTGAACGGAGCAGAACAATTAACTAAATTTTATCATAACTTTTAGTAACATTTAACCAAACAGGTAACAAGGCATCACATTGCATTCTATGAAGCAAAACACGTTACTGCAGATTAAATGTCCCTTGTCAGAAATGCTTGGGCAGAAAAGGGTTTCAGGCTGCAGAAGGGTTTGTTTGCCTTGTTTTTGGAACACTTGCCTAGGCTTTACCTGTTGAGAATTCATAATCTGAAACCAGGATACCTAAAAATCCACAGTGGAAGGTTTTATGCATAATCTTTTGAAGGTCAAATGAGAATCAGACAGAGCCCTCTGGGGAAAATTGGGAATCAGAAGAGCCTTAGTATTACAAGGGCACCATTACAGATAGGGCTATTTGCAGGGAGTAAATGTATATAGGGCATAATGGGACAGCAAGATCAATATGGTAGTATTCAAAGGTTCACAACACATATTAGCTGCCTAGAGTTGCTCCTGGGAAACAGGTGGCAATTATTCTCAGCCCTCCCCTCAGTTGGCAAGGTTAAGGGTCCTGTTCCTCCACACCCCCATACTTAGCATAACATCTAATCTATTGGGAAATTCTGTGAGACAGCTGTTATCCCCATTTTGTTGATGACAAGATTGACCCTTACAGCAAAGGATGCATAATAAATGCCAAGTTTAGTTCTTTCCCACCAAGTTTCAGAAGTAATGTGAATTTTGCGTATTTTTACATTCATACAATGGGAGTTTTAAATGTTTTCATTGCGATTCTAAAGTTGTTTAATAGTTCACTCGATTATCATCTTTCTGTTTTTTAAAATATTATTATAACAATCATAATATATACCCTTTAATACAAAAGAGCAATAGGATATTAGAGGACCCAGGAAAAGAGGCCACAGCTTAAACGGATCTGGTTACAACCAGAAAAGAGGGAGGTCAGAAGCCAGCAGGGGAATGGCAGGAAGTCTCCAACCACCTGATGATTGAGTACATGTAGGACCTATTCACATTTGCCTTGTAGTGATAAATATTGCTAGAGTTTTAATGTACAATTTCATACTTTTCTTTGTGCTTAGAAGCATTCTGCAAGTATATCTACATTTTATACAAACAGGCTGATACTGAATATGTAGATCTGCAATCATTTTATTGTTGTTTTACAATGTACATGCACATGGGTGAAAATCCTGTACTAAAAGTCAGGGAGAGCTGTAGTTGGGTCTGAAGGCTGCTATTAAGGACAGTAACACTAAAGCAGAGTTTCGGCTGAAGGTTAAAGCACAGGGCCTGGCAAGTATCTACCAAGGAAAGCGAGGCCAGCAGTGTTCTTTCTTATCTGAGACGTCAGAATTGAAGGCCAACGGCATTAAAGGTATGGGATGTCATGTAGGCTCCTCTGGCCCCTGCCTCCGCCCCTGACTCCCCTGACTCCCACTTGTTGGCCCCTGGGGACTAATGCATCCTGTGCCTCTCTTGGCACCCAGTAAAAACCACCGATTTTCTGCCTCTTCATCAGTTCTTCCTGAGCCCTATTCACATCTGCACACTCTCTTACCATCTCCTCACAGCTTACATGCCTGTCCTGTACGTTCTCCTGGAAGTCCTTGGGAGAATCATCTGTCTCCCTGTCTGTTTTTCGTTTTGCTTTCCGGGGCACGTAATCTTCAGCAGGACGCTTTTCTGCAGCCCTTGCCTCGCTGGCTGGCTTTGCCTGGGAATCAGGTTTGTCCTCCCCTTGGCACTTGCCCTCCCCTTCAGACTTTTCCTGCTTTTCTGACTTCCCCTCATCTTGTGGCTTGCCCTGCTCCTCTGGCTTTGTCTCCTCCTCTAGCTTCCCCTCTCGGCGTGCTGGCTCTTCTTTCTTGTCTGGCTTCTTTTCATCATCGGACTTTTCCTCTTCAGGCTCTACATCTTCTGGCTTATCCTCCTTTTCCATCTTCCCTTCCATCTCACCGCGGAGTTCTTCCATGTCAATATTTCTCTCCTTTTCCTGTTCTGAGGGTAAAGGTGGGGAAACAGGAGGCAAAGAAAAGACATGAGAGACTGAGATATCAGCAGAACACAAGCTTTGCATCTGTCCCTTTCTAGGAGTCCCCGTGGCTGTCCCAACCCTCCAAATTTGCCCTTTGCCCGCACCCCTCGACACTGAGATAGCCATGACATGCCAGGTCCTTGCACCTACTAGATGTTCTTTCGGGGTAACGCTCTGTCCGTGTTACATGGGGTAGCTGGTGGGAGGGAGCAGGCAGTGGGGATCCAACTCCTGCCCGTGCCCCTGCTGGTGTGGCTATTATTCACTGACCTGCAGAGATCCTGGAGCAGGTCCACCCTCCTTTCTGATGTCACAATGCCTTCGTAACAGAGACCTACAGAGAGGATACAGCGGCAGGGGCTGCTTGGTCAGCAGATGCACAGAGACTGGGCACCTATCCGGCAGCCCATATTCATCACTCAACCTTTTCTTCTGCCACCCCCTGCCACTCTCACCGCCCCCCCACCTCCGCCATATACCCCAGCAGCCATTTCTTTCTAGGCCTTGGACCCCGTTTTACTTTGCGCTTCCCACTTGGACTCTGGAGGCAGCCTGCCCCACCCCCACTCCCCTTTTGGTCTGGGTCAGTTTGTCTTCATAGCTAGGAGTGTGAATGGATCACTTCAGAAGCATCTAAGTCTCACCGTCACACTGCGGGGAAGGTCACCCCTGCCTGCTATAAAACGGATGGGAAGTGGGGTGAGGGAAGGGAGACTGCCGCGGGGTCCTCTTTCATCCCTCTTCTAGCCCAGACTTCTGGGTCCCCTCCTTCCCAATCTCCCAGATCCATTCCCCACTCCCCTCCTCCTGCTGCTGCTGGTTCCAGCTGCCACCTCCATCCCCCCCCGCCCCTCCCCCCGCCTGGCTCATTTTAGTACCAACCTAAGGAAACCCGGGTCAGGCCTGCACCTTCTCCGGCTTGCAGAATCCCACTCGCAGCTAGTCTGCTGCTTAGGGCAGCTTAGGCAGCTGGTTCTGCGCGGGTGCCAGGACCAGACCGCAGGGCGGGCAACCAGACGTGGGAGCTTGGTGCCCACGTCTGCGCCTGGCCAGTCATGTGAACACCGCGTCACCCAAGCTCGCCCCCTCCCCCCAAGCCTGACCCGTCTCACCCTCCACCTGCCTAGGGGACTGAGATGAGGACTGTAGGAGGTGTGTGTTGCAAAGCCAGGAGGTGCCTGAGAAGAGTGGGAGGTTACAGGATATTTTACTTGGTGCATCTTTGATGTACATACATCTCTCATATATGCAGGTCACAGTGGGACAGTCTATCAGAAATGGTATTTGACTTTGTGTGTGCAGCTCCTGAACCACAATAGCATGCTTTCAAATAAAGTCTGAGTGCAGTAGCACACACCTGTAATCCCAGCACTCAGAAAGTTGCAACAGGAATTCAAAGGAAGCCTCGGCTACAGTGAGTTCAAGGGCAATACAGCTACCAGCAATACTGTAAACCAACCCATCCACCCAGCCTTGCCTGAATATAGTAGCAGGAGGAGGTGCCTGCTCAGAAGTTGAGCTGCTATCTTGAATGTTCCCTAGGGTTCCGTTTAGGCCTCTTCTGGTTTACATGCTCTCAATTTCTGTGTGATCTCATTCATCTGCCTTAAAATACTGATGATTTCCAAATATGCATCTCTAGGCTATTTCCCCCCCAAATACCAGACCTGTGTTTTGCTTTCCTTTCAGTAATTATAGGCGTGTTCTCCCATAGCCCTTGAAATATAAGTTAAAACGTTATATTATTATTTCACTAACCTGATAGTTGCTTGATGAAATTTCATGCTGTTCCATTCCACCTATTTTCCAGCATATTCTCACAATATACGTTCTGTACTGACTAGTTAGTCAGGTGCCATCTCAGGTATCATATCCATTGCTGTGGTACCACAGTCCTAGTGTTCAAGTAACCATTGACTTACTTAATAGTGATCTCAAAGAATGAAGTCTGTAATGCATGCAATTTACTTATGTTAAATAAAAGCCATTCAGTGCTTATTTGAAAGAAAAGCTAAGAGTTCTTAACTAACTAAAGAAAAACTTTATATGCAGAGATTTCTAAGAACATTTGGGGATGGATATGTGCCTAGTATGTGCAAGATTTTGAGTTCTGTCTTTAACATCAAAAATAAAAAATAAAAAGGAATTTATCTTTTATTCAAGAAATTGTGAGTAAAGTAAAATTCATGACAGTTTTAGTGTTGCATCTCAGACTAACAAGCCCAATGGCCCCAGAGCATGGCCAAGATGCTTAATAAATTATAGGAAAATACATTATATTACAGTGTTTAGAACTATGCAGTTTCAGACACCTGTTGTGGGTCTTGAATCTGATCTTCTATGTATAAGTGGGAGCTAATGTGCTGTGGGGTATTCACCAGAAAAGACTGCTTAGATATGGGTTTAAGGCAAGTCTTTATTAGCCAGCCAGGCTACTACACTGGATTTTGGGGATCCCAGCATAACCTCCAAGCTTTTCTCACTGTGAGCTTTTAAGCACACACACACACAAATATGTCCAGGTTACATACTTCAGTTAGCAAGAAGTTAGACAGAAGCATAACTACAGAAGCCAAAAAGCAAGGTTAGTACATTTAGAGACTTTCCCATAACTATATGGACTTTGGTGGACTAGGCCTTTGTTATAGTTTTGGGTGGTGGTGTCTACATACTGAGTTTTGTGGCCTAAATGATACTCCCACCATGGAGTCAGTTGTACTAAGGTCTTATGGCCCACAAGTGTGTAGGGCCCTGTTACAAATGTAGTAGACTTTCGGAGAATCAAAGGCAAAGAGAACAAAATTAAAGTAGTCAGAACTAAGGATTACACTTTCAAAGAAACAAGTGCCTAACTTGTTTCGGCTTCTCAACAGCAAAAAAATTGAAATATGTAGACAATGGAATATTATTAGTATCTTGAAAGAAAATTCAAACTTAGATATTGGCAGCCAGTAAAAATAAAAAATACAGTTCAAAGCAAAGGTGTCATAAAAAGAAAACTGAAAAGGGTTTACAGGCAGCAGGTATTAAATAATAGAAAAAATTTCAGGTAACAAATTATGTTAGATGGAAGAGTAGAGATGGTAGAGTGGACAGAAAAATTAAGAGGATAAATATCTGTAGTGGCTTAAAACATTGTTTTCGTCAACTTGACAGATGCTAAGATCATGTGGGGAATCGGTCTCTAGTCATGCCTGTAAGGGTTTCTCTTGTTTGGGTTAACTGAGATGGAAGACCTGCCCACTCAGTTCCGTGCCTGAGTAAAGAGAAGTTATCAGCATGCACACATTCATTCCTTTCTGTCCCTGATTAAGAATAAAATGTGATCAACTCCCTCATGTTCCTGGTGCTATTACTTCCCTGCTGTAATAGACTGCAACCTGGGACTGTGAGCCAAAAGAAGACCCTTTTCCCTTAACTGGCTTTTGTCACTTTATTTCATCAAAGCAACAAAAAAGAAACTAAGACAATTTTAAAAAATATTAACACTATTGCCTTTTTAAACTTATACTGACAAACATACAAATTGAGTGGACTAGTAAAAATATGTAAAATGCTTGCAATCTCTCAGCAGAACATAAAAATATATATTGATACTAGATTTCAGTAGGTTAGGATTATGTGTAATAATTGCTGCATAAAGCTTTCGTGTTAATAGATGGTGAAAACAGAAAATACTAATGTTGAGTAAGCTAGCATGGGACAGAAAACAGGAACTTGATACAATGGTAAACTTAATCCTAGTAATGTTAATGATTACATTATAGTAAATTATACTATACATGAAGCCATTAAAAGACAAAGATTTTGCAGTGGAAAAAGAACCACCTGTTTGCAGCTTATAAAACACAAATTTCATGTTTTTAGGGATTTCTGAATGACAGAGTTTGACTAGCTGAGGCCCTACATTCAGTCCACAGCATGAATATTTTCTCTCTTACAAAAACAAAATGGAGACCTATAAAGATCAGGGGCTGGAGAGATGGCTCAGCAGCTAAGAGCACTGGCTGCACTTCCAAAGAACCCTGGTTCAGTTCCCAGCACCCTCATAGCATATCCCAACCATCCATATCTCCAGTCCCAGGAGATACAACTTTCTGGCGTCTGTGGTAATGAACACATGTGATGCAGGAGCATACATGCAGGCAAAACATTGTACACATAAAATAAAAAATAAGAGTAAAACGAAGCATGGTGGCACACACCTTTAATAACAGCATTCTGGAGGCAGAATCAAGAAGATCTCTGTGAGTTCAAGGCCATCCTGGGCTTAGTTCCAGAACAGCGAGGGCTATAGAGAGAGACCCTCTCTCCAAAAAAAAGAAAGACTAAAAGTACATGCACAGAAAAACAGTAACAAAGAAATAGTGCCCAAAACAAAAGCCTTTATCTCAACAACAGCATACTTGAAAACAGAGATAAGAGGTTCTATAATATTTTAATTTTTACTCATTTATTAATATCTCAAAATAACCTTTAAAAATTGACGGATATACAAGGATACATGTATTTTCACTTTCAGTGTTAACTGTAAATAGGTAGAAAGAACAGATAAAAATAGAATGAACCCTACCAGGCCACAGAGGAGGACATTACAGCCAGTCCTGAAGATACCTGATAAACCAGGGTCAGATGGAAGGGGAGGAGGTCCTCCCCTATCAGTGGACTTGGAAAGGGCCAGGGAGGAAATGAGGGAGGGAGGGTGGGATTGGGATACAAAGTTAATAAACTATAACTAATATTAAAAATAAAATAAAATAGAATGAACAAAACAACCTGTAAATTTGGCTTGGGGAGATATATAAAATACTATAAGCACTGTAAATTTTTATATAAATTTTTTATTCACTCTATATCCTGATTGTAGCCCCTTCTTCATCCCCTCCTAGTCCCACCCTCCCTTCCTTTTCCTCCATCCCCCTCCCCTAGTCCATTGAAATGGGGAGCCCTCCTCCCCTAACATTTGACGATAGCCTATCAAGTGCACATTCTTTTCAAATAAATGAAGATCAGTTTTGAAAACTGACTAGATTCTTGATCACAAAATAAAATTTGAGCTGGGTGAGGTGGTTTAGTCTTGTAATTCCAGAATTTAGCAAAGCAGAGGCAGGTGGATCTCTGGGAGTTTGAGGCCAGGCTAGTCTACAAAGCAAGTCCAGGACAGCTAAGGCTACACAGAAAAACCATGTCTCCAAAAACCAAAAACCAACCAAACAAAAAAAACCCCAAAATCCGGAAACAAAAACAAACAACACACACACACACACCAAAATAAAGTTTGAAATTTCAAATTAGAGTATTTCCCATTACACAATTAAACAAAAATCTAATAATAAAATAACTATAAAAGCATTTGAAATTTAAGCAATAAACTTGCAATCCAAAAATATAGTTTCTTAATTTTCTGCTGCTGCGATTAAAAACCATGAAAAAAGCACATTATAAAAGAAAGCATTTAATTGTGCTTACAGTTTCATAGTTGGAAATGATGGTAGCAGAACAAAGGCATGGCAATAGTGTTGGTCTTCCTGCTCCGGTGTGAAGGTGCCCAGGAAACCCACAAATCTGATGCCTGGGAACCACACAGTTCTGGGATGGGACAGCCAGACAGCTTAGAGAGGAGGTCTCCTCAGCAAAGCTGTTGCTGCTCCCAGGGGAAGGTACCTCCTGTTGAGCTGAGGAGCCTAAGCCCGGCTCCATCTTAGTGTCTTCTCTTCTGGACTTCTTTCTACAAAAGTTACAGTAGTCAGCAAATCTCTTAAAAGAGATTTATCGGAGTGATGAATCCAGGAGAAGAAGGACAAATCCAGGAATGGTTGCCTCTGCTCCCAGGAGAAGCTGTCAAAGAACTGAGGAGACACAGCCTTTATATAGGAATTCTTGGAGGAGGTGGAGGGTAAAGGTGGGGTTGGGGGTGGTGCTTTCTAGGGCAGAGATTTCCAGAGTCAGGATTGGGGAGATTTCAAGTCCTGTGCTTGGGGGAGTTTAGGGGTTGGTGGTTTTTCCTGCTCAGGGATTTGATGGGTTTTTGCTCAGACTTTTCACCTAAAATGAGCATGATCACTAAGGGGCTGGAGATGGCCATTGTAGCAGAGGCTGGAACTGAAAGTTTGAGAAAGGTGTGGGAGAGTGGATTTGCCCTAAGGGGTTGACACAGACTTGAACTCTAAGTTAAACAACTCTCCTTAACTAAACTATCAACTTACACTAGGGTTCAAATTTCTAGTTCTGGGCCTTGGCTGGCAGTGCCAGACCACGTGAAGATCCCTGTCAAAGATAGTGCCTGCTGGAGCTCAGAGACTAGCTCTGGTTAAGCTCACCTCCTTCCCTGAGTTACCTGTCAGCACCAGCCATTACTGAGGCCTCTGGTGCTGCTGCTTTCTCTGTGGCTTCAGCTTCTCAGCTTCTCCAGACGTCTGAGCTCATGTCCCAGGGATGTGGAGAATGAGCCTCAGCAACTCTGGAGTGCTGAGATGTTCCTATCTGGAGGCATGGAAAGGCCAGCACCACTGCCTGAAGCTCCCAGCATCACTTTCAATAATCACAGGTTTGACAGCTCAGGGGAGCTGAAGAGCTGAAAAGGGATACCCACGGAAAGATATAGGGGAGCCCAGAGGCAGCCCCTGCTGGAGCTCCTCAACAGGGGTTGGGTCACTTTCCTGCAACATATACAATTACAGAGTAAACAAAGGGAGTCTCTCCAACAAACAGGAACAGCTGAGAACTCACATCTTGATCCACAAGCAGGAATAGGTCTCGACTCTTTTCAAACCTCAAAGCATGCTCCCAGCAACACACATTCCCCAACAAAGCCACTCCCTAATCTGTTCCCTAAATGTCTACCAACTGGGGACCAATAATTCAAACATGAGCCTATGGGGCCATTCTCGTTCAAACCGCATTTAAATTAGAAAATTTCGAACTGAAAGATAATTAAAATATTTATGTGTCAACCATTTTCTTAAAAAAAAAACTCATGAGCTGTAGCTGAGCCACACTTGGAAGAATATTTACAACATGAGATATACATATTAGAAGAGATAAAACACTGAAAATAAATGACGCAGTCAACTTTAGAACATGGAGACAGAACACTAATCAATTAAAATTTAAAGTAAAGAAACACAAATCTAATAGCAGAAATTAATTAAACAGAAAACACCAAATAAAAAAATATGTCAACAGAACTAGAAGTTGATTACTTAGGAAAGAATAATAATAATTAGGTAATAATAATAATAATTAGGAAATAATCAGTCAATCAATACACATACTGTGAAATAATGAGAACACTGAAATAATGTGAGAAAGGAAAAATGAGACTACTGCTTTAAGCCTTACAAATGAAAACAATCTATTAGAAAGAAAATGTCAGTAATTTCAAAATGAAGATGAATGAAATAAATTCTTACTAAAATGAACCTTCTAAAAATTGAAACACAAATAATTTTAAAGTCTTTCTTATAGTGTGTTTTCCCTGGTACTAAGGATTGAACCCAGAATCTCACACTTTCTAGACAGCCACCTCTGTATAACTAACACCCTTAGTCATTTGTAATTTTTATTTTCAGATATGATTCTGCAAAATTTCCCAGGCTGGCTTTGAACTTGTGATCCTCCTATCTCAGCCTCCAGAACATCTATGATTACGCTCATGTATCACCATGTTCCAAGTTTAGTTACTCTTTAAATATGAAAGAAATAAAGTGAGTCTAAAAAAATCTTCCAAGGTATTTTCCACTAGGACAATTACAGAGCAAGAAAAAAATCATCAGGTCTCCCACAAATACCTCAGTGAGAAAACGGTATTATTCATCTAAAAGAAAGCCTTCTAGAGACTAATAAAACAGGCATTACTCAGCAAGTCATTTTAATAATACAATATAATCTTTTTTTCATTAAAAAATTATATGTATGGCTGTTTTAGTTGCACTTATATATGGCCCAAGGATGCCAGAAGAGCACATAGAATCCCCAAGGACTGGAGTTACAGATGGTTGTGAGCTGCCATTTTGGTGCTGAGAACTGAGCCCAGGTCTTCTAGCAGTGTAGTTAGTGCTCTCAAACCAGGAACTATCTTTACAGTTCCATAATCTTAATATTAAAACTTGACAAAACAATTAGGGAAAAGGAGAAACACAGCCCAATCAACATATGTTTAAAGGCTCCTGAATGAGAAATAACCTGACCAATAAGAGAATACTGTATTCACACACAATATGCAAATTATATTTTATTTCTTTTTTAAATAAGCAGCTTTATTAATATAAAATTCACAAAATTCATCCTTTTCATTTTGGAGAAAAGGTTTTGCTAGGTAGCCAAGGCTGGCTTCAAATTTGTTATCGTCCTGCACTTACCCTCACAAATATGAAGATAATAGGTATGAGGCATGGTGCCTGGTTTGAATTTGTTTTAAAATATGTAACTCAATAATGTTTAGTATATCCACAAAATTGTGTAGCCATCCCCACTATTTTATTTTACAAAATACATTTCTCATATCCTTCCAAAAGCAGTTGCTGTCCCCTTCCACCATCTTAGTAGTGAAAACCTTATTTATTCTTTTTTTAAGACCTTCAACATTACTAGTGCAACATTATTATGAATTATTATGAAGCATGAAGAATTATAAATTCAAAACCAGCTGTACATACCACAGCCTGGTGGCAAAATAACAAGAACAATAGTTATCAGTGAATTTAGGCCATAGAGATGCCTCAATAAATATGAGAAGTTAAAAATTATAAATACATTTTATAATTATAATATATATACACAATTCAATAATCAATAGTAGAAAAAAGTGGAAAAATATCTACTTCTGGATATATTTTTTGTCCTTTTCTTGAGTCATTCTTTCTGCAATCTTTGAATATAATTTAACTTCATTTTAGAGGATTCTTGCTCTGACATAACTAGGATAGGCTAGTGTGATAGGAAAGTAAATATCCCCCCATTATAAACAATGAGTAATTTTTACTTGAAGAATAAAATTTCTGAGACAATTTTATAGGTAATTCTTATAAAAATAAGTCAGTAAAATAAAATAGTTCAGTGGCTCTTGATTTTTACAGTTGCACTGTGGAATTTTCATCTTTTATTCCCAAACAAGTTCATCTTGATGTACTCCTTGGTCCTTGGGTTTTGAGAAAAAAGAATGTCTGTATATGTATGTATATTTGTGTATATTGATTAAGTCATGACAGTATTTATTATGAGCAATATTTGAGGTTAATTATTGTGTGTTATGTCAGTTATTCAGTTCCAAGTACCTATTAGGAAACAAATGGAAGACTGCGATGTTTGATTTTCTCAGCTTTCTTTGGTCATAATGGTTACCATGATGACTCAGTGAATGCTGTGTTATTGGGTGAAGACTGAGCATCAATTTATGAGGCCTTTTTCAAATCACTTCTTGTAATGCTAATTGTCAAGCACTGTTTTTTAAAATGCCATCATTCCTTCTGCATGCATGAATTGACATTTGACTGCTGGACGGAGCTACTTTTATACTAATATGGGTCACAGGTTCCTATTTTGCTCAAAGAGTTATCATATGTAGGCTGAGATTAAACGTCTTCCTTTTTCCCCCTGGTTCCTTGAGCTACAGTGTTACTTCTTTTAATATTGGAGATCTTCTCTTTTGAGAACAGCATCAATTGCTATGATTTGATTTTCTTTTACAACTTGATCTGCATTGGTTAAATTTATCTTTCCATTTCCGTGTCAATATATATTTTTCATCTAAAATTTTTATTTATCTTTTTGATTCTTTACAGACATGGTTAATTTCCATATTTAGGTGAATTTTCTGAAATTGCTCCTGTTACTGGTTTTTAGTTCCACAATTTTGTATTTGTTTTCAAGTTAATATACTGCAGCTGGATGTGGTGCCACGTGCTTTATAGTGTCATTGCTCAGAAGGCTGAGGTAGATAGATTGTGAATTCAAGACCAGGTTTGGCTACACAATGAAACCCTGTTTCAAAAAAGGAAAGAGAGGGAGGAGACAAAGAAGGTGAAAGGGAGAGAGAAATTTGATATGATTTCTGTCTTCCTGTATTTTTTAGGACTTATTTTATGGCCTAAGTTATCATTTCCCATAGAGAATGTTATATGCATAGTGGAGAAAAATGTGTGTTCTGCTGATATTGATTTGATGCAAGATGCATCCAAATCTTGCAGTCATTTGTAGTGTCAGTGACATTGGTGTCTGATGAATGTTGTCCATGGAACTTCCATGAAGCAAACCCCAAGTACTACATTATGAAAGGGCTTTCATCTCTGGGATCCAAAGTCATATAGGAAGTGATACCTAGGGTGCATTGATACATTGGTGGGAGCAAGAGGGCCCAGGTACTTGGGAAGGATCCAGGCATCATATAGTGGGAGCACAGATGTGAACAAAGTTAGAGTGGTTCAGGGTTAGAAGTCTCCTCAGTTATGAGGTCATGCATAATGAGGACTTGGGGCCGAGGCTCAGAGTATACAATGCATCAATTTTCTAATGGTTCTTGTGTCATAGGTTCAGGTGGCCATAGTGCTATGACAGATCACGAGTTCAGAGAGTAAACACCCATGGAAGGGCTGTAACCGAGGACCTGGCAATGTTAAGGCTGGGTGATATCCTAGATTCCTCTGTGGAGCTGGTCTCTAGGGATCATGTTGGTTCTACTGTGTGGCTGATGGTGATGACTCTTGATTTTTTGTTTTTACTCCTAGCTACTTCCAAGGACCTCAGATTTGCTAATATCACCAAGGGATATTCTCTGGATTTTGCTCCCTTGTGTGGCAGTAGAATATTTTGTGATCCTTTGAGCATTTTCTGGTTTGTTTTGGTTTATGAATGGCTGCCTTTGTATTTTTGTTGTAGTTTGATAATAGAGGATGGTATCTCCTACTGTGCTATCTTGGTGGACTTTTTACTCATAAGACCTTTTAAATAGTTCCTCTGTAAGCAAAATACTGTATTGTTCTGTTGCATGGTTTTATCTACAGATCCCTGACTACTTCATGGAACAGGAAGAAGAAATTAAGGAGAATGAATTCACATGTGCGTCCAAAGAGTGAAATCTGTCACGTATGCTCATTTGTCACATGCATTCTCTTCCAGAGTTATTAAAACAGACATTCATTTTTGTCTACTTGTGATGTAGACAATGGAATCAACAGCTAATATTTTAAGTCTTAGGAGGTTCCTGGGCACTAGCTTGCTAAAAATAATGAACATAAACTTTCTTCCCATTGTCCTAGGCCTAATTTTCCATCTTTGGCTTACAATTATATTTCTTACATTATTATATTAGTATGCTCCTATTATCTGGAACATCCTGGTAAAAGACAACAATGTTCAGGGGTTCTTTATAGGAATAGACTGTAGCGGGTTGTGACCTTGTTTCTGGAGTGAGACAGAGAAAGGAAGATAGAAGGCCTGTTATCTAACAGGAAGGTTTTCTCATTGCCATGTGCTTATTATTCCTGGGGCCTTGGGCTGAATGAGCCTCAACTGTGAACTCTCTGAGGAATCTATGGAGTTGAACACAGAATAATTTAGTGTAGGCCCTCATCTTTTCCTTCCTTATAGAGTCACCTGGAGGCTAACTTGCTGTGATAAGATTTCAAGGGGTAGCTGTTATAATAATGATTTTAAAAGGCCATGCAACAGATCTGGTATGAAGGAGCTTTATTGTGAGAAAAGAAGATGAGAGAGAGAGAGACAGAGAGAGAGATGGAGAGAGAGAGAGAGAGAGAGAGAGAGAGAGAGAGAGAGAGAGAGCTCCCACGACAGAAAAAGAGAAAGAAATAGATAGAGAAAGAGGAACCTGAGAGAGAGAGAACAACAGAGGAGTAAAAGAGCCTGGGATGTTGGGCAGTTTTTTGTTTTGTTTTGTTTTGTTTTTATCCAGGCACACATCTGTTGTGCACTTTGCCATGGCATGTGATGAAGTCACAGGTTGCCAGGCAACCAAGAAGCAGGCTATGTGAATAACAGCAGCTAACTAGGTGGGTAACCTGGATTGTGATAGAAATTCAAGGCTCTTCATCTGAGATAGGCCAAGGAGGAGCATGCTGGGGAAATGTTTTTTGTTTCACAGTCTTCGCTTTTAGCTGGGGAACTAGAGACTTCCTTTATGTTCCTGTGGAACATAAAATTCATCTGAAGACTGTTCCTGCCCTTCCTCTAGGCATCTGTAATATCCAAGAAGATGCTCACTTGGAAATGCTATGTAGGTAGAGACATACATAGTTCTAAACCACTTTTCCCTAATTAACTGGCCTTAGGGATTTTTTTCCTTCAGATATTGCATCATCATTATTTTTTGTATAGGAAGGGCTGCAAGTATTTATCCTTCTTTTTTTAACTCCTACAACAATTTTATTGTTTTCAATAAAATGGAGAATACATAAAATGAAAACATCATTAAAAGAACACCTTAAAATTTTGATAGAATAATCATGCCATTTATCTCTGGCCGGCCTTCAATTTGTGGCAGTCCACCTGCCTTTACATGTGCTAGGATTTTAGCCATACATCTTAGGTTTTTTTTTTTTCTTTCTCTCTCCTTTTCTCTTTTTTCAAGTTAGGTATTGAACCTAGTGTTTCATGCTTGCTAGACAAGCACTGTCACAGTGAACCATATCCCAAGTTCTTTAAATACATTTAAAATTCTATTATTTATGAATGAACATTAAACTTTTCTCTCTCAAGTGAATTTTTGGAATATATATTCAAACATTTTTACTGAGGTTTATGCAAATATAACTATTTAAGAACAAGAACCAGGTAACATTTACTCACATTTATTTGAATTTTAGTTTTTTTTTATTCAACAACTTTAGTTTTACAGATTTTCTTTTAAATAATAAGCAAAACACCACATTCTCTTTTCTTTTCATAGTTTCTGTCTGCATGATACAACTAACAAGGACAATTACATTTTTTTCTCTCAGACTCTTTACATTAGGAGTACTGTGTTTCCCAGTGCATGCACACTACAGACTAGGTTAATGGAGAAAACATGGCTTC
>CM053742.1:58467541-58491281 GCA_028658305.1 Pachyuromys duprasi | reverse complement strand
TATGGATCTATTTTCATTTTTCTGCATACAGATATCCAGTTGGACCAGCACCATTTGTTGAAGATGCTGTCTTTTTTCCATTGAATGGTTTTGGCTTCTTTGTCAAAAATCAAGTTTCCATAGGTGTGTGGGTTCATTTCTGGGTCTTCTATTCGGTTCCATTGATCCACTGTTCTGTTTCTATGCCAATACCATGCAGGAGGACCTTCTTTGTAGCTACTTCCTATGGGTGACATACTTTTGCCACCTGGTGATTGAAACCTGAACTGCAGCTTGAAGCTCACCCAGCTATGTGGGAGGGAGGGGCTGAGGCACATTCTGATCTTAGAGCCTTCTGGAAGTCTGAATGGATAAGGTGGTACATTTCCACTGTATAAGACTACTAAGGCCATAACACACCGCTGTACTGAAAACCATGCAATGTCTGCTGGGTAGATAGCTAAGAAGGAAATGGAATCCAGACTCATTGTGTTCTTTGTAACCTCCTTTGCCTTTTTTACATATAAATACATTTTTACATATAAATACATTTCAAATACCACAATATAGTTTTTGTTTAAATTTTATGCCAATTGTTTCTTTAGAATGATTACAAAGTTTATTTTACCTGTCGATTTATGACAAAATTTAATTTCTTTACATTTAAAAAATTAAACTGCAGTTTCAATACCATGCACATACATAACGAAATGCATTCTAAATCATTAAGCTTTTCAAAATATCTTTTGAAAACTATGACGTGCATACTAGGTATACACCGACAAAATACATTCAATATATTGTTATCAGTGTTTACTCTTATTAGTATGGTATAAAAACATTTCTCTGTACATTGATAATAATTTGAACTATTGCTAATCTGATAGGTATATAACATCTGTCATCACTGTATTGCTTTATTATATTAATTTTACTTCCTCCTAGAATTTTTCTTCTTATACCTGTGAAATAAAATTTTTTCACAAATTCATTTTCTGTATTCTGATATCTTTTATTATAAACTAGGAGTGTTTGTGTGTACATGTGTGTACGTGTGTGTGGGGTGGTGGGTGGGTGATTTTCTGAGTATGTTAAAGGAAATAGTTTGGGGCAACTAGACATGTCTGATCATAAGGTGAAATGAAGTTGTACTGTCTGAGTCAAGAAAAATATCTTGGCTGGGGCTGAAGAGATGGTAGAGCTATTCCGAGCAGTGCCTACTCTTCCAGATGGCCCGGGGTTCAATTCCCAGAATGCTCATGGCAGCTCACAAGTGTCTGTAGCTCCAGTTTCAGGGGAACTGGCATCCTCACACAGACATGCATGCAAGGAAAACACCAAAGCGTATAAGATAAAAATGAATAAATCTCAAAAAAAAATCTTGGAAGAATTGATATGATGTACTAGAATTGGATTCGTACATGAGTATGTGGTGTGTGTGTGTCTGTGTGTGTGTGAATGTGTATGAAAGAGAGAGGGAATTAGGGTCAGAGTGCTTGTGACTACAATCATATTTCCCTCTGATTCCTTCTGCCTCTTTCATATTTTGATTCCTCCTTGGCTAATTTTCCTAAATTCAGGCTCAAGAGTGAACTAAACAAATGTGGCAATCCTCATTATCAGAACGTTAGAATTCCTCACTCCACTCTGAAGGTTGACTGTGGTCCTTTGAGAAGTATTGCTAACTTGACACCCGGGAAGATTTTTTTTTTTTTTTTTTTTTTTTTTTTTTTTTTTTTTTTTTTAGAGCTGAAGATAGAACCAAGGGCCTTCACTTGCTAGGCAAGTGCTGTACCACTGAATGAAATCCCCAACCCCAGGAAGATTTTAATTTGTTCTCACTGACACGGAATCCTGAGAAGTCTAGAGACACACAATGACAGTAATAACAGTGTACTCTTAGCCAACAGGCCTTGGATTCAATTGTAGGTCCATTTTTATGGTACTACCCCAGAATACGTGAAAGTGAGCAGGCAAAAAGTACAAGCCAGGTTTTTAGTAGAAGCATAACCTAGGAAAGTATGCAGAGGAAAGGGGGAGGTCAATGGTTGGAAAAACGCAGGACAGAGGCAGAAGGATCAGGAGATAGCCAGATATTACCGTTTAATAACACATGTGTCTCGGGTCTTCTCTGTATGGTTGTTCCTGTGGCACAAGATACAAGGTTTTAACAACTTAAAATTTATCTTTTTGAGGGTATAATATATCATTTCCCTCTTCCCTTTTATCCCTTCAATAGCTCCTAAATTTGTTTCCGTACTCTCTTTGAAGATCATGGCTTCTTTTTCATTAATTGTCCCTTTATACATATATGTTATACATATGTATAAATATATATATATGTATAACATATATATATGTTAGTAAATACATAAACACAACCTGCCCAGTTTGTATACTGTTACTTGTATGTATATGCTCTTAGGGCTAACGACTTGGTACTGGATAACCAGTTAGTGTGCTGTTCTCTGGGGAAAATTATTTCTTCCATTATCAGAATGTTTTAAAATCTTTTTTGTTGTTGTTGTTTTTAAATTTAATCTTATGTATATATATATTTATTTATTACAATTTATTCACTTTGTATCCCAGAAGAGCCCCCTCCCTTGTCTCCTCCCAATCATACCCACCCTCCTCCTTCCCTTATGCCCTTTCCCTAGTCCCCTGATAGAGTAGGACTTCCTCCCCTTCTATCTAACCCTAGCCGATCAGGTCTCATCAGGGCTGGCTGCATTGTTTTCCTCTGTGGCCTGGCAAGGCTGCACCCAACAGGCAGAGTCAGAAGGTCCTGCAGAGACCATATTCCAACTCAACATTTTTTGGTTGTCTATAGTTCTTTGTCTAGGGATGGGGCCACATGATATTTCCCTGTCTACTTTGATGTGTGAATTGTTGTTGTTGTCCTTATTCAGCTCCTGTTAGGCCGTTATATTGGTAATACTTTATGGATGTAACTTCTGACCTTACTAGGAGACACAATCTCACAGCAAATTTCCTGTTCCTATGACTTTTATGACCTTCCTGCTCCCTTTTTTAAATATGTTCCTTGAACCTTGTGTATGGGAGTTGTTTTGTAGATATAGGTATTAGGGTTGGACCCCACAACTCTGTATTTTGACTGTTTATGGTTTTCTTTTCTTTTTGTTCTGTCTTTCTTTCTTTCTTCTCCTCTTCTTTTTCTTCTCTTTGTTTTTTGTGGTTTTTTTTTTTTTTTTTTTTTTTTGAGACAGGATTTTTCTGTGTAGCCTTGGCTGTCCTGGATTCAATTTGTAGAGCCAGGCTGGCTTCAAACTCACAGCGATCTGCCTGCCTCTGCCTCCCTGAATGCTGGGATTAAAGGTGTGTGTCATCACACCTGGGTTGTTTGTGATTTTCTGTAGTGGTCACTGTTGCATAGGGAAGCTTCCTTGATGAGGGATAAGGACTCCACTTATTTGTGAGGATAAGGACAAATATTTAGAATGGATTTGTGGACTGTGATGATTGGTAAAGTGGTGGCTGTAGATTCTCCTCCAAGATTCATTACTTCACTAGCCCTGGGTAGTGGGCTAGGGACCCACAACCAGGCATGGTCTTCCTCTTAATGTGCTGATTTTTTATTTATTTATTTTTTAATTATTTATTTTTATATCAATCACAGGTTAGGTACTTTGCATCCTAGGCGTAGCCCCCTCCCTCAGTCCCTCCTACCCTCCCACTCCCTCCCTCATCTCCCTCCTCCCTGCCCCCTCCAAGTCCACCAACAGGGGAGGACCTCCTCCCCTTCCATCCAACCCCAGCTCATCCTGTCTCCTCAGGGCTGACTGCAATGTCCTCCCCTGGGATCTAGCCAGTCTGTCACTCCCTGGCTTGTATGGGGGAGGGTCAAAGAGTCAGCCATCAAGTTCAAGACTGAAACAGTCCCTGTTTCCCTCACTAGGGTCTTCAGTCCTACACCGAGCTATCATAGGCCCCATCTGAGCAAGGGTTCCAGGCCACATCCACACATGGTCCTTGGTTGTAGAAACCGTCTCATACAAGACCCATGTGCCCTGCTCAGTTTGGTCTTTGTGGAGCTCTTGTTCTCCCCAAGTCTCACCAACCTCCCCCATTTCTATCATTGCTTCTCACCCTCTGCCAAAGGCTTGATCGCGAGTCTTAATATCTGCTCTGATACAGAGCTGATTTTTTAAATTAAATTTTTAAAATATTAATTATAGTTTATTCACTTAAAGAGCTGATATTAAGAACAGTTAGAGAGCCAAAGTATGCGTACCACTACTGGACTCTTAGGGTTATTGTGTCATGCTGCTCATTGTTGAGGTTCATAGGCATCCCAGCTGAGTAATCCTATTGGTTGCTTCCCTCCTTTGGAAGCTTACATGGTGCTTTCTGATACCATGAAGGCCAGTCCTCAGGGAGGAAGATTTCAAATCTGTTCCTTTTTGTACAAAATAACTTAAATACATTTAAAAGCCACACGTTTAAGCCAGGTATTGTGATTCACAACTCTAATATTGATACTTGGGAGGATGAGATAGGAGAATTGCCACAAGTTTGAGGCCAGAATGAGAACTTATATCAAACAACAAAACAACAACATCACATCCTCCTACATTTTAAGGGTTATTTTCAGTAAATCTATAGCATTGTGCACCACTGAAATAGCTTTCACACACTTCTGTCACCTTGTAACCTGCCATTGTGGTTTAGTGTAGTTAGACTCTCGTACTTCAGTTGAATCTGGAATCTGGAATCTGGAATCTGGAATCTGACAGCTTTGGTTATGTAACCCTGGCTGACACTGAATTCACTCTGTAGTCAGGGATAACCTTAAACCTTCAGTCCTCTTGCTTTAGCCTGCCTCCTGAAAGCTGGGATTACAAGGGAGTACTGTTCTGTCCAGCCACAGATGGGCTCTGTCTCTCCGAATTCTCGTTTTTCTCTTCTGGGACATTTTACATGAATGGACCCATGCCGTATTTGTTTTGCATCAGGCTTCCTTCCATTTTGTGATGTTTTCAAATTTCATTCATATTCTAGAATGCAGAAAGATTTGTTTCTTTTTTAAAAGGCTGAATAATGTTCTATTGTTTGGGTATTTCACATCTTATTTATCTATTAATCTCATGGTGGTCTTTAGGTAATTTCCATTACGAGTAATGTTGCTGGACACTTTTGCATACAGGTGTTTATGCAGACTTAAGTCTTGTTTTTTGCAGGGTATGTATGTACTTAGAAGTAGAATTGCTGAGCACGCAGTCACTCTGTGTTTATCCATTAAAGGAATTAGTACAAAGCTTTAGTGGTCTTAATAAACATGAGGAGCACAGATTTCATTAAGTTGTCTTTCTTAAAATTAGACCATTCTTCAGAGTGTATGGAAAGAATGCCATAGAGTTTAAACACCCTTCTCATCACATAGCTTCTGGGGGTAGATGATGCTAATGTAACATCACAGGTGATATTTATCATTTTCACTTGTTTATAGCCATGTTCATCAAGTTTCTCCAGTATACATTAACTGATTCCATCTGACTAGGTGAAAAAAAAAGAGAAAGAGAAAAATTCTGGCACATTTTTATTTTTCCTGTAAGTACATGTAGTGGATTGAGTATCCTCATTTGTCTAAGGGAAAGGAAAAGCAGGATTACATTTCCACTCAACTAAAGTCACCACTGACTCCACTTCTTTATGGTTGTTGAGTTTTCATGTTCCCTTAATTTACTTTTCTTCTTTCCCCATTTTGAGGGATGTGCTTTGTTTCAGCTCAAGGAGAGTGAGATGGGATGCCTATGCACCTTCTCCTGGACTAGACACTACAGTGATAGATCTCTATTAATACTTGCCAGACCAAAGCAGGAACTCTGTTACACTCTTGTTTAAGAGTAATTTTCTCCAGTCTCTTGAACTCACCAAGAAATATATGTGTTGAACAGAATTCTAAGATGCCACTGAGAAACAAAAGGCTCACCTGGATGTTTTGTGTTCCCTGCCTTCTGTGCCATCTAGGGTTGTAGTCAGCTGGAGTTTCCACTCCCCTGGGGCATGAGGAAATTTCCCTCACATGGGTGACCACTGGGGCTGACAGCTACTGCAACTCACCTGGGACTACTGACCAGAGTGCTTTGGCTTTACTCCACAGAATACTCCAGGTACAAAATTGCCAGATTAAATTTGATCCAGTTACATTTGCATTTCAGGACACAGCATAGAGTTACATGAATGTGCAATATAATTTTCCTTACCTGAAATGCAAGTGAAACTCAATGACTTACCTGTATTCATAATTGTTAAATATGCCAAACTCAGGAGAAGAAACTTTGAGTTTGTTAAGCAAAAAAGATATGAAATTTCTAAGAAATATATGTGTGTAAAGCAATGGAGCAAAAGTTGAGAGATCTGACAGAGAAGCAGACAAATCCATTATAATTGAGTCATCATCATTCCTTGTTCAATAATACAGAAGGCTAGGAGAAATAAGAGCATCAAGGTTCCACATGGGCTGAGTGACATTGATCAAGTAGATCTATTGAGTGTGTACAGCATATTCTTCCTAAAAACAAAAACAAAACCGAATGTACACTCTCTTTAAGTGCATGTAGGTGACTCATTTAAAAGATATATTCTGGGTCACACACACAAACACACTTTTTACAATTTAGACTTTGCACATGTGAGTAAACAGGTAGTATTTATGTTTCTGAGTCTACCTTATTTTCCTTAAGATGATTTCCAGTTGCATCCGTTTCCTGAAAATGGTTTCATCTTTATCTTGTATATATGCACATGTGCTTATGCTGGAGTCACAGAGCATGTGTGCGAGTCAGAGGACAACTACAGGGAGATGGTTTTCTCCTTTCACCAATGCAGGTCCTGAGGATTGATCTAACTGCCAGGCTTGGTGTCAAGTGCCTTTACCCACTAAGCTATCATCAGGCCCTTTAACACTTTTCTTTTCAATATATTCATGTTTGTGGCCTTCTATACTGATTCCACTTCTTAACTACTGTGAACAGTGCAGCAATAAACAATGCACAAGCAAATATCTCTGTGATATACTGACTTAGAGGCCATTGTGTATATGTCCGCGAGTGGTATACCTATGTCATATGGTAATTCTATTTTCATTTCTTTGAAAAACTTCCACATTGACTTCTATAAATCAAATATACCATTTTACATGTCTACCAGCAGTATACAAAGACCACAGTGGTGATCTTGAGGTTAAAGTAGAACTCTTTTGATGTTCTGGGTTTTTTGTTTTGTTTGGTGTGTTTTTGGTTTTTTTTTTTTAAAGGGTTTCTCTCTGTAGCCTTGACTGTCTTGGACTCACTTTGTAGGCCAGGCTGGCCTCAAACTCATAGAGATCTGCCTGCCTCTGTATCCCTCAGTGCTGGGATTACAGGTGTATGCTGCCATGCCCGGCTTGATGCTCTTTTCATATATATTATTGCCACTTTATAAACGGATGATACATTATGTCCTGGGAAGTAATTATCTGTTCTATCTCAAGATTATTTCTTTACAAGTATTAGATTAATCAGGTTTTTTGAACCAGGATATTCTTTGTTATAAATGAAGGCATAAAATTAGAAATATACATGTTTATTCTAAAAATATACGGATTGACTTTTGTTACACTTGTCATAAAAACAAGTAAATCTCATCAGTTGTATTATTTTGATTAAAGATTGCTCTCTAATTTTGCTTTAGAAAACTATCATTGCGAAATTAATCATAGTCATTTAAAATCTCTCCAGTCTACAAGCAGCTCTTTCCTTACTCTCATGCTTGGCTGATGTTTTCATAATAGGCCAAAGGCCAGAATGTGTGTTTCCAAGGATGGAAGACTGAGAGTCCTACGGAAATGGATGTCAGCACAATGATGAGGAGGTAGAATATGTCAAGAAAGAAACAGTCTCACATCCAGACATTTTAAGATTTACAAAAGCACTCCCGAAAGGAGTGAGGCAAAAGCACAAATGTCATAAAAACCCAGGAGGCAGTGACAAACTCTTATGAGCAGGAAGATAGTATGGTCTGCTAACAGTTGCAAGGAAGAGCCTCATAGTCTGAACGAACCAAGAGGCATTCTCCCAACATGTGGATGAGCAGCAGTTCAGTGCTTGCCTGCAGGGCCTGTCTAGATGTGTATAATGTTATTTGTGTGTTGGAAAGCAGCTGTTTCTTAAATGGCAACATGTGCTGTATATTCATTTTTTGAAAATAAGCACATTCAAAGTGAATAATGCTTGATTTTCTCATCATATAAAGGATTTCAATATAGTCTGCTAACTGTATTGCCAGTCCTTTTTGTAATAGTCAATACGCAATAGAATTATTGACTTTAGGTAATTCTAAAAAGGGTCAGGAATTTTAAAAATGTGTTTGTCTTAGAATTTTTATTATTGTTTTGGGGCCAAGAAATCTGTGCAACCTGGGGAGCTACAACTGTGATAAAATAATATAACCCAAAACAAGTTGAAGGGGAAACAATTAATTTCATTTTTACATCCAGGTAACAGTTCACCACTGAGAGAAGTCAGGGCAAGAACTCTAGCAGGACAGGATCCTAGAGGCTGGAGCTAAAGCAGAAGTAGTAGAGCAACACTGCTTACCGGCTTGCTCACCTTAACTTTCTTATAGCACTCAGGACCAACAACCCAGGCATGGCACTGCTCACACTGATCCATGCCCTCCCACATCAGTCACTGCTTAAGGCCAATTAGGGGGCGGGGGGACATGTGCTCAATTGAAGTTTCCTCTTCCAAAATGACTACCTTGTGTCAAGTTGACATAAATCTAGCCAGTAGGGGCTTTTCTTCTTTTTTTATTAACTTAAATTTTTATTTTTTATATTAATTGCAGTTTATTCACTTTGTATCCCAGCTGTGGTACCCGCCCTCATTCTCTCCCAATCCCACCCTCCCTCCTTCATCTCCTTCCATGCCCACTGATAGTGGAGGTCCTCCTCCTCTTCCATCTGACCCTAGCCTATCAGGTCTCATCAGGACTGGCTGCATTGTCCCCCTCTGTGGCCTGGCAAGGCTGTTCCCGCCTCAGGGGAGGTGGTGGTGGTCAAAGAGCCAGCCACTGAGTTCCTGTCAGAGATTGCCCCTGTTCCCCTCACCAGGGAACCCACTTGGATACTGAGCTGCCATAGGCTACATCTGAGCAGGGGTTCTAAGGTTTTATCCATGAATAAACCTCTCATTTCCACAAGCTTAAAGCCCAGTTGGAGAGATACATAAATATACAGAAACTAACGGCCCTATAGGGATTTATAAACAAACAGTTCCTTTAATGCAATGAATGAAGTGATAAATAGAGTGTGGAAAACTTGTGAAAGAAGATGACCAGCCTGAAAAAATGCAAAAAAATGCTTTTGAGGCTCTGAAAGCTGAGGCATGTTTTAAAAGAGAACAGATGTGTGATGAGGAAATATCAGGAAACTACCTTGCTCTCATATATGTTAGTATATTGCTAATTCAGCTATACATAGTCATTAATTTCACTTGATAGTGTCAAGTGGAACCAATAATTGAACAAAAATTAAATTGAAGACTGATTAATTTAAAGTATTATTTCTTATAAGTCTGCCATGTTTTAAGAGTATTAGATTTATTGTTATTTTCTTTCTTATTGAAAATGGATTGTTTTCTCATATAATAAATGCCATAGAAATCCCATAAAAGGCACTCACCTGGGGAGGACTCCAAGATGTATGCACTGTTTCTGTAGGGCAGAGGATCTGAAACTCCAAAATTGGTGAGTGGATTAGCAGCTGAAGCCAGAGCATCAATTTTGAGGTTTCCTGGGCTAGAGGAGCACCCCTTGAGCTATGACAGATTGGATCCAGGCCCACCAAGAATGTCTCTGGGGTCTGAGAGTGGTGAACTATCTACTCCCCTATACTTTCTGCTGCACCTTCCCTTGATCCAGCTGCTTTCCAGTGGCTGCAGCAGCAGCATGGAGTGCATAACCCCAGATAAGGGCCTCCTTAATCTAAAGGCCAAACAGAAGACCCAAATCTGAAAGTAGAAAACTGTGGGCCCTCAGAGCTTACAGCATATGCCTGTGGCTGAGTGCATCTGAGAGAGAGTTCATACAGAGTCTAAGATCCAGAGTCCCTCTACATTAGCCGCCAGACATTACATCCCACCCACCCACACCCCCACTGTGGGCAACGTAGGAATCCCTGGGATAGCCTTCTCAACATTGAAGTCCCTGTTCTGTGGGTCTCCCAGTGGAGTCCAGCCAAATAATTCCTGAGGCCAAGATGGTGCAGCTCAGGCAGATCTGAGCACTTGGAACATAACACCCAGACAAGCCTGTGGGCCACTGAGCCATTCAGGGTACGTACACAGGCACATTGCATCACAACCTACACTTAAGCTCCTCCCTTACACTCCACCCTTCCAGGTATATTCCTATGCATGTGCACATGCACCTAACCTCCAAAATCAATGGAAATATATTTTTCATCGGAAACACAGGGAAATGATTTTAAATCTATGCTTATCCGGTTATAAGAGATACATAAAGAGGATATGAACAAAAATATAGATGCCATCGTGGAAAGACAGGAATCCACATTCAAACAGATTAATGAAATGATGCAAGACATGAAAAATAATTAGAAACAATAAAGAAAACACAAACAGAGAATATGCTGGAATTGGAGAACTTAGAGAAAAGATCAGCAAACACAAAGGTAAGCATCACCAACAGAATATAAGAGATGGAAGAGAGAATCTCAAGCGCTGAAGGTACAATTGCACAAAATGATAAATCTCTCAAAGAAAAAAGAAAATTAGAAAAGTTCCAAACACAAAACATCCAAAAAAAATCAAGGACACTATGAAAAGATGAAATCAAAGAAAAATAGTTATAGATTAAAAGAAGATACCAGGCTCCAAGGTCCAGAAAATATTTTCAAAAAAATCATAGGAGAAAATTTACCCAACTTAAAGAAAGAGATGGCTTTAAACATACAAGAGGCCTACAAAGACTAATAGAATGGTTGTGGAAACAGGATCCAACCTTCTGCCGTGTCCAAGAAACACACCTCTGCATCAAGGACAGACACTACCTCAGAGTAAAGGGCTGGAAAAAGGATTTTCAAGCAAATGGACCCCCAAAACAGGCTGGAGTAGTTATGCTAATATCTAATAAAATAAACAATCAACCAAAATTAATCAAAGAAGATGAGGGACACTTCATTTTCACCAAAGGAAAAGTCCACCAATGAGGATATCACAATCCTGAACGTCTCTGCTCCTCATACAAGAGCATCTGCATTCATAAATGAAACATTATTAAAGCTCAAACCACACATTGATCCTAACACCTTAATAGTTGGAGACTTCAACATTCCACTCTAACCAAGAGACAGATCATCTAGACAGAAGTTAAATAGGGCAGTAATGACACTTAAAGAGGTCCTAAATCAAATAGACCTAATAGATGCCTACAGAACTTTTCACCCAAACTCAAAAGACTATACCTTCTCAGTACCCCACAGAACCTTCTCCAAAACTGACCATATACTTGGACATAAAGCAAGCCTAATACTAGACCTCATTAACAGAAATAACAAAAAGCCTACACATGCTTGGAAACTAGACAACTCTCAACTACAGCTGGATCCAGGAAGAAATAAAAAGAGAAATTAGAGACTTCCTAAAATTCAATGAAAATGAAGGCACAAATTTCCCAAACTTATGGGACACAATGAAAGCAGTACTAAGAGGAGAGTTCATAGCACTAAGTGCTTTCAGAAAACAGTTTGAGATATCTCATACAAACAATGGCACACCTGATCTCCCTAGATAAAAAAAAGAAGCAGACACACCCAAGAGGAGTAGATAGTTGGAAATAATCATACACAGGGATAAAATAAAATTAGAAGGAAATAAAACAATTCAAAGAATCAATGAAACCAAGAGCTGGTTCTTTGAGAAAATCAACAAGATAGACAAATCCTTAGCCAAACTAACTAAAAGGCAAATCAGCAAAATCAGAAACGAAAAGGGGGACATAACGACAGACACTGAGGAAATTCAAATAATCATTAGGTCTTACTTCAAAAGCCTATATGTAAAAAAAAATTGAAAATGTAAATGAAATGGACAATTTTCTTGATAGATTCCATTTACCAAAATTAAATCAAGATTAGGTAAATAAATTAAAAAGTCCTATATCCCCCACAGATATAACAAAAGTCTCCCTGCCAAAAAAAAGCCCAGGGCCACATAGTTTCAGTGCAGAATTCTACCAGACCTTCAAAGGAGAGCTAACTCCAATTCGCTTCAAACTATTCCACAAAATAGAAACAGAAGGAACATTACCAATCATTCTATGAGGCCACAGTAAACTTGATACATAAACCTCACAAAAACCCAACAATAAAAGAGACCTTCAGATCTATCTCTCTTGTGAACATTGACACAAAAATACTCAATAAAATACTTGCAGAGCGAATCCACGAACATCTAAAAGATATCATCCACCAAGACCAAGTAGGCTTCATCCCAGGCATGCAGAGGTGGTTCAACATATGGAAATCCATCAATGTTATCAATCACATAAACAAACAGAACGAAAAAAAAACACATGATCATCTCTTTAGATGCCGAAAAAGGATTTGACAAAATCTAGCACCCATTTATGTTTAAAGTCTTGGAGATATCTGGGATACAAGGCACATACTTAAACACAGTAATGGCAATATACAACAAGCCTATAGCCAATATCAAACTAAATGGAGAGAAGCTTAAACAATTCCCATTGAAATTAGGTACAAGGCAAGGTTGCCCACTCTCTCCATGTCTCTTCAATATAGTACTTGAAGTCCTAGCTAGAGCAATAAGAAAACTAAATGAGATCAAGGGAATACAAATTAGAAAGGAAGAAGTCAAAGTATCACTATTCGCAGATGATATGATAGTATACATGAGTTACCCCAAAATTGAACCAGAGAACTCCTTCAGCTGATAAACGCTTTCAGCAAAGTGGCTGGATACAAAAGTAACTAAAAAAATCAGTAGTCCTCCTGTATACAAAAGGCAAAGGGCTGAGAAAGACATAAGGGGGAAAAACACCCTTTACAATAGCCACAAATAACATAAAGTACTGTGGTGTGACTCTAACCAAGCAAGTGAAAAAAAACTGTTTGAAAAATAATTCAAATCTCTGAAGAAAGAAACTGAACAAAATTTCAGAAGATGGAAAGATCTCCCATGCTCATGGATGCATAGAATTAACATAGTGAAAATGGCCATCCTGCCAAAAGCAATCTACAGATTGAATGTAATTCCCATCAAAATACCAACATAATTCTTCATAGAATTTGAAAGAACAATTCTCAATTTCATGTGGAAAAAGAAAAAACCCAGAACTCCTAAAACAATCCTGTACAATAACAGATCTTCTGGAGGTATCTCCATCCCTGATCAGGCTGTACTGCAGACCAAGAGTAATAAAAACTGCATGGAATGGCATAGAAACGGAATGGTGGATCAATGGAATCGAATATAAGACCCAGAAATAAACCCACATACCTATGGATACTTGATTTTTGACAAATAAGCCAAAACAATACAGTGGGAAAAAGACAGCATCTTCAACAGATGGGGCTGGTCTAACTGGATATCTATATGTAGAAAAATACAAATAGATTCATACTTGTCACCCTGTACAAAGCTAGTGTCCAAGTGGATCAAAGACCTCAGCATAAACCCAGACTAAACCTTTTAAAAGAAAACTTGGGGAAGAACCTTGAACTCATTGGCACAGGAGAAAATTCCTGAACAGAACAATCAATAGATGATAATGCATGAAACTGAAAAGCTTCTGTAAAGCAAAGGATAATGTTGTCAGAACAAAATGAGAGCCTGCAGACTGGGAAAGGATCTTCACCAACCCTACATCTGACAAAGGGCTCATATCCAGAATGTATAAAGAATTTAAGTTAAAGACAGACAAACCAAGTAAACTAACTAAAAAGTGAGGCACAGGTCTAAACAGAGAATTCTCAATGGAGGAATATTGAATGGCAGAAAAACACTTAAAGAAATGCTCAAAGTCCTTAGTCATCAGGGAAATGCAAATCAAAATGACCTGAGATTTCACCTCACACCCATCAGAATGGCTAAGATCAAAAACTCAAGTGACAACACATTCTGGAGAGGATGTGCAGAAAGGGGAACCCTCCTCCATTGCTGCTGGGAATGTATACTTCTACAGCCACTTTGGAAATCAATCTGGTGCTTTTTCAGACAATTAGAATAGTGCTACCTCAAAATCCAGCTATACCACTCCTAGGCATATATCTGAAATATGCTCAAGTATACAACAGGGACAGTTGCTCATCCATGTTCATAGCAGCTCTATTCATGATAGCCAGAATCTGGAAATGACCTGTATGTCTCTCAACGGAGGAATGGGTGCCGAAATTGTGGTACATTTACACAATGGAATATTAGTCAGCAATTAAAAACAAGGGTATCATGAAATTTGCAGGCAAATGGTGGGAACTAGAAAAGATCATCCTGAGTGAGGTATCCTATAGGCAGAAAGACACACATGGTATATACTCACTTATAAGTGGATATTAGACGTGTAATATAGGATAAACATACTAAAATCTATAGTCTCAAAGAAGCTAAACAACAAGGAAAACCCTAGGGGAGATGCTCAATCCTCATTCAGAAAGACAAACAGGATAGACATCAGAAGTAGGAGAAGACAGCGAACAGGACAGGAATCTATCACAGACGGCCTCTGAAAGACTACTGATCGAGGTATTGAAGACTCATAGCCAAACTTTGGGCAGAATGCAAGGAATCCTATGAAAGTAGGGGGAGACAGAAAGACCTGGAGGTGACAGGAGCTCCAAAAGGAGACTAACAGAGCCTGGGGTCTTGGCAGAGACTGATATCCCAACCAAGGACTATGCATGGAGAAGACCTAAAACCTTTGCTGAGATGTAGCCCTGAGACTCAATCTCCATGTGAGTATTCTAGTAAGAGGAGCAGGACAGTCCCTGTTCCCTGTCTCTGGCATGAACTCAGTGACAAGCTCTCTGATCACCTCCCCCCTGTGTGTGTGGGTGCAGCCTTGCCAGGCCATGGAGGAAGACAGTGCAGCCAGTCCTGATGAGACCTCATAGGGTCACATAGAAGGGGAGGAAGTCCCCCCTATGAGGGGGGAAGGGGGCATAGGGAGAGAAGAGGGAAGGAAGGTGGGATTGAGAGGAAAGGAGGGACTGGCCACAGCTGGGATACAAAGTGAAAAAACTGTAATAAATAATAATAATTAAAATTTTTAAAAATTTTAAAAAAGGCACTAACCTGGGAGCCAGAAAATTATACACAAAGGACTTGATACAGACTCTTGCAAGCGCTACGAATGCAGCTTCAGTCTCAGTGAATTCATATATGCTTAGCTCAGGACAGTTGCAGATTTGGGGATGTCGCTCAGTGGCAGAATGCGTACTTCACACGTAAGTTTTCCTTTTGAGACTATGTTTCTACACAAGGTGTCCCAGACTTTAACTTTCTGTGATGCGGTAACGTATGCATAGGGAAATATTGGATGAAAGCGCTCATCTATGACCATGACTACAATGTTCATCTCTAACCGTGACGACATTTCCATGGAGACTGCCACAGTCTGGTGAGTAGAGCGTAGCCATGCCTCCAAGAATATGTTTTGTTCACAGCTTGAGAGAAGCTCTGCTTTTGTGCTGGTGGCAGTTTCCCTAATGGGTGTGCTTTCTCAGGTGAAAACAGGGTGAAAGAATTCTACTTTGAGAGAAAAGAAAGGAGGGCTGGGCGGAGCCATTCCTAGTTACTGAGCAGAGGGAGCATTGTGGTTGTCATAGAAACCTGGGGTCTATCTGTCAATGGCTTTCAATTGCCACTCAGGAGCTGTAGTGAAAGGGCCATTCCTGGTGTTTGGACTGAGAGCAGCTTATGGGCTCCGGGGGTGAGCACTTGAATCTCCCTGGGGGAGGGAAGTCAGACTCAGGGATCCCATGCACAAGCAGGGTCACTCCCGCTTTCGGATTTGTGGCCAGTGTGCATTCAGAAAAAGAGAGACTTGGAACCATTCTGCCTCTTCAGAGTGTGCTGTTCTGTACCGGGTTGCGCTGGAGCCATTATCCAGGGTGTTCGTTCTCCTGGGAGGGATTAGGAGGGAGATATGACTGTAGTGTGCACTCTCTGATCCCGACTTTCCCCTCTGCAAAATGGGTCGGATAATGCTCACCGCCAGGATTTGGAAGACATTAAGTGTTAAAGGCTAAAAGGTAGTCAGTAATTACCCTGTATCTCAGGTGATTATTTAAATGTGCAATTGATAGGGTTTCTTTCTGCCTGTCTTTCATTTTTTCTTCTTTCCTTCTCTCTCTCTCTCTCTCTCTCTCTCTCTCTCTCTCTCTCTCTCTCTCTCTCTCTCTCAGTAATTGGTGGTTATCTAGCCTCACTTAGAACTCTAAATGATCCTCCTGCCTCAGCTTCCTGGTGATGAAATTACAGTTGTGGGACACAATGAGTGCTTGAGATTAGTTTGAAATTTTCATTTGCATTATTTTGTGATACTCACTCTGCCACGTGGCCCTGATCTCTCCTCAGAATCCCCACCTTGCTGTTGTCTGCCTACCACTGACTGCATACCATGTTAATATCTCTAATAAATCTCTTCTAAAATGAACAATGCCCCAGTGAACAACAGCACATCTGAAACCTTTCACACTTCTCAATTCCTATTTTCTGACTGACTTTTGTAATTTTTTCTGCATGTTTCATAGAAATTCTTTATTGGTTATAAAAATTTCAAACTTTTCCCTTAGGTTTATCTTCCCATTTTGTTTCACTGATGCATTTGGTACAGTGTACATTTTTAAAAGTTGAGGATTTCACCTTCTCCACTTCTTCAGTTATGGTTTTTACTTGGTGTCTTGTCTGTGAAATCTTTACCTAACACTCAATGACAAGGATTTTCTTCTGTGTGTTCTGTTAGACATTTGATAGCCTTATTTTTATATCTTTACATCTCTAATTTATTTTGAATTGTCTTGGTATATGTTACAATGTAGTTCCTAATTTATATTTGTAAATATGGATTACACACTTGCTTCAGCACTGTTTACCGAAAGACCATCCTTTCTGCATTGAAATTGCCTTTGCATACTTACCAAATATCAGTTGCCCAAGAAGCAAGGCATGGTACACAATCCCAGTGCCTGAGAGGCTGTAGCAGGCATCTAGCCAGTTCTTTTTGGCTCAGACTACACACAAACTTGATGCCAGCATGGGATACATGGAAAAATGTTGGCTCAAAATAGGCAGTTGTCTATAAATGGGTGGGTGTAATTATGACGGTTGATTTTGGCCTTTATTTTATTTGTCAACCTAGACTCCAATAGCAATACTAAGCAACCTAGACTCCATTACTCTAGGTTCATAGTGAGATCTCCTTTCAAGCAATATTGTTCTCTAACTTTGTTTGTCCTGTTTCTATGTTTTCCCACATACTATATGTTTATCTAGAAATTTTGAATTAGCTCCACAATTTTTAAGGTTAGTATAATTTTTATTGTTATTTCATTGAATATGTAGAAACAACGGACATCTTACCAATGGTGAATTATCTGACTCACAAATATAAAATGTTCTTAATATATGTAGGTTGTCTACATTTCAACAGTGTTTTAAGATAGTACAGTATATAGGCACTATAGGTCTATTTACCCAGATTGCTCACAAATATTTCATACTCTTTGATTCAGCTATACCTGGCATTATTTTTAAATTACAATTAATACTTATTGCATTTTCTGTGAACTGATTGTTGAATTTTCTGTGAACTTCCAGGAACCAAATATCAGTGATTCTTATGAATAAATTTTTAATTAAATTTTTATTTTTGTATTAATTAAAGTTTATTCACTTCATATCCCAGCTGTAGCCCCCTCCTTCATTCCCTCCCAATCCCACCCTCCCTCCCTCACCTCCTCCCATTCCCTTCTCCAAGTCCACTGATAGTGGAGGTCCTCCTCCCCTTCCATCTGACCCTAGGTTATCAGGTCTTATCAGGACTGGCTGCTTTGTCTTCCTCTGTGGCCTAGCAAGGCTGCTCCCTGCTGGGGGGGGTGGTCAAAGAGCCCACCACTGAGTTCGTGTCAGAGATAGTCCCTGTTCCCCTTAATAGGGAACCCACTTGGATACTGAGCTGCCATGAGCTACATCTGACCAGAGGTTTTAGGTTATTTCCATGAATGGTTCTTGGTTGGAGTATAAGTCTCAGAAAAGACCCCTGTGCCCAGGTATTTTGGTTTTCTTTCTCTCCTTGTGGAGCTCCCGTCCTCTCCAGGTCTTTCTATCTCCCCCTTCTTTCAAAGGATTCCCTGCACTCTGCCCAAAGTTTGGTTATGAGTCTCAGCATCTGCTTTGATACAATGCTAGGTAGAGTCTTTCAGAGGCCCTCTGTGGTAGGCTCCTGTCCTGTTGCCTGTTTTCTCCTTCTTTCAATGTCCATCCTGTTTGTCTTTCTGAGTGAGGGTTGATCATCTTACCCAGGGACCTCCTTCTTGCTTAGCTTCTTCAGGTATACAGATCTTAGTATGTTTATCCTATAGTATAGGTCTAGTATCCACTTACAAGTGAGTATATACTGTGTGTGTCTTTCTGCTTCTGGGATAGCTCACGCAGGATGATCTTTTCTAGATACCACCTTTTGCCTGAAAATTTCACGATGTCCTTGGTTTTAATTGCTGAGTAGTAATCCATTGTGTAAATGTAGCACAATTTCTGTCCTTGGTTTTAATTGCTGAGTAGTAATCCATTGTGTAAATGTAGCACAATTTCTGTATCCATTCCTCCGTTGAAAGACACTGGGTTGTTTCCAGGTTCTGGCTATTACAAATAAAGCTGCTGCAAACGTGGTTGAACAAATTTCCTTGTTGTATACTTGAACATATATAGCTAAATCTTGAGGTAGCGTTATTCCCAATTTAGAAAGCACAGATTGATTTCCAAAGTGGTTGTACAAGTTTACATTCCCACCAGCAATGGAGGAGTGTTCCCCTTTCTCCACATCCTCTCCAGCATGTATTGTTACTTGACTTTTTGATCTTAGCCATTTTGATGGGTGTAAGGTAAAATCTCAGGGTTGTTTTGATTTGCATCTTCCTGATGACGAAGGACTTTGAGCATATCTTTAAGTGTTTCTCTGCTATTCTATATTCCTCCATTGAGAATTCTCTGTTTAGCTCTCTACCCCATTTTTTAAAATTAGATTATTTGATTTGTTGCTTTTTAACTTCTTGAGTTCTTTATATATTCTGGATATTAGACCTCTATCAGATATAGGGTTGGTGAAGATTCTTTCCCAATCTGTAGGCTGTTGTTTTGTTCTGACAACAGTGTCCTTTGCTTTACAGAAGCTTTTCAGTTTCATGAGGTTCCATTTATTGATTGTTGATCTTAGAGCCTGTACTGTTGGTGTTCTGTTCAGGAAGTTGATTCCTGTGCCAAAAGTTCTAGGCTCTTCCCCATTTTTTCTTCTAACAGGTTTAGTGTGTCTGGGTTTTATGTTGAGGTCTTTCATCCACTTGGACTTTAGTTTTGTGCAAGGTGATAAATATGCATCTATTTGCACTTTTCTGAATATAGACATCCAGTTGGACCAACACCATTTGTTGATGATGCTGTCTTTTTCCATTGTCTGGTTTTGGCTTCTTTTTCAAAAATCAAGTTTCCATAGGTGTGTGGGTTTATTTCTGGGTCTTCTATTCACCACCATTCTGTTTTTATGCCAGTACCATGCAGTTTTTATTACTATTGCTCTGTAATACAGCTTGAGATCAGGATGGAGAAACCTCCAGACAATCTGTTGTTGTACAGGATCGTTTTGGAGCTTCTGAGTTTTTTATTTCTCCATATGAAGTTGAGAATTGTTCTTTCAAAATCTGTAAAGAATTGTGTTGGTATTTTGATGGGAATTGCATTGAATCTGTAGATTGCTCTTGTCAGGATAGCCATTTTCACTATGTTAATCCTAAATAATATGGAACGCTTCATGAATTTGGCTGTCATCCTTGCGCAGGGGCCATGCTCTGTATCATTCTAATTTTAGTATATGTGCTGCCAATGTGAGCACGAATGATTTTTTTCATTGAGAACATGGATTACTTCCTGTTGGAAACTGTATTTGATGCTTAATTCAGTTTGTCCCTGTTTCCTTACCAGCATTTAGAGGTTATTGGTGTTTGTTGAAACAAATGAGGAAAATGTCTGAGAGACAATTGCACTGGCCATCTTCAGAAGATTCACACTGAAAGAACATAATTTAATAGATTTCAACGTCCCGTGTATGGTTAGAGATGAGTCTGTTGGAAGATGTGGTTTTCCCTCTTAAACTCTCAGTTTTACTGAGAGGTGTTTACCTTAATGGATGCCAGGAAGCAAGACTAGTGAGAGTGAGAGAGGCTGTGTGTATGTGAACAGGAATTCCAAGAACGAAGCTGGGTCTGCAAAGATTGATTGACTGATTAGAACTTCAGGGATGTGGAGAAAATGGAATGTTGCAGGCCCACTGCATAATTACAGTTCATTTCTGCTCTCTTTAGCACATAATTAGCCAATCCTTGACCTCTCTGTGTTGGATTATCCAGCATCTTATCACTGATAAATTAGGACCTGACATGCTAACAGGTTTTTAAATTTTCACATTATATTGTCTTAACATAGTCATAGTTTTGTATCAGGCAAAATATCAAGAGTGTCATGTCATCTCAGCTAATGCCTGCAGTTGATGTTTTGCCTGCTCACTATTTCCACCAGTGTAGTTAAGGAGTGTTTTGATTTATAGCTTTCTTTTCTCTGTTACTATAAAAACTTCGTGAAACTCCTCCCACATTGTACCATGGAATTTGTAGTAGCCTAAATCTGTTTTCTCACTCATATTTTCTCACTCATACTTGACTCCAGAACAAACCATCTTTTATTCCTTTGGAGGCGAGAGCTGTGGTTTGGCACTGGTGTTTGTTAGGTGTGTATCTGTATCTGTACTTCTGTGTGTGTCGATATATCTCTGAAGTTGCCAGGAATATTTGTTGGGTGGGACATTAAAGGTTCAGTGATGTGTTCATGTCATTCATAGTTAGATCGAATCACATGTGGGGAACACATTTGGTGTCATGTTTTTTTTTTTTCTTCCCTAGTGTCGCTTAGCCAGCATCATTACCTTGATGCCTATGTGACTCCTTAGGGATTTGGCAAAGACTTATACTATAGTAACGAAAGTTACTTAAATTATTTATTGCTTTGACATTTTTAAGTGTTATAATTCTATTACTGATTTTTCAATAATGATCTGGTGTTGAATATATTGTTTATTTCTTCTCCATAGGTAATTATTCATGTACTGATTTACTCATGTACTGATTTATATCAGTATGGCTCAGAATACCCATTTTTCCCAAACTTTTATCCGATCATATTGCCATTCTATAGTTTGAGGCTCAGTTTGTCCCAGTATCGGCCAATGGAATTCATTCCAGATGGCATCAGTGTTCATCTGATGCCTCTGGAGAATTTCCTGAGTCTAAACATTGGACACCGAGTCCTTGTATACAAAGGAACTAAGGTTGCACACGTCAAAGGATCATTTTGAGGGCTTAAAGAGACAGAAAACAAAAACTTGTGTTTTATGTGTCTACTATGACAAGCTCCAGTTGCCTCTTTCATGTTGTCTATGTGATGGCTCTGATATGAACATAATGGTATGAGTACACACAGAGAGAGAGAGAGTATCTGCAAAGGTAATGGCAAATAAACAAGCTCTCATTTCTACTGTGCGCATGCATTTTTCCAGCATCGCTCTGTGTGTTCAGGGATGTGTACTGAGCTAGGAAGAGGAAATTCTTCATTGTATACCTTCCATGGAAGTCATTTGCTCAGGCAAGACACCATGATTCCTTCCCCTGGGTTTTATGTGCTTTGTCATCCTGCTTTCCTCTATTTCATGTGTTTTCTTTCCCTTTATGCTACCTTCCAGTATGACAGAGGAGGGTTTCATCTTTGCATCTCAGAAGCAGGAGCTCGTAGAAAAGAATCCAGAGTGTTATGGAGTCTGCCAGACCAAAAAAAAAAAAAAGAAAAAAAAAAAAAAAGAAAAGAACATGGTGACACTATGGGTAAGTTGGCTTCTATCCACATCCTTATCTATTCAATAGCTTAACAATATCCTGTCTACTCTTCACCAGCAGATCTTTGATTCCATGTGCCAAAACACCCTGCTATCTCAAAGGGACTGAAGTACCGAGGCACTTTGGAGCAATTATATTACATCAGATGTCCCAGAAATCCCTGGTAGGTGTCAGATTAGTGGTACTGAGATATGGTGAGTGTTTGTATGCCCAGCTCTTGTTGGTGTTATTGTTAATATCATTCTTTCACAATTCATCTTTCTAATAACAGTCTCCAATACATTTACTCTCTACCTACAGAGGATTACGTCACATCACATCATACCACACCACATCACATCACACCACATCACTCATACGTCTTGTTTCAACCACCACAAAAAATTGAGAGATATTAATAGGAAAAGAAAATTTGTAGTTTGTTTAGCCTTGTTCTTTATTCTTTTTATTGTTATTTCTTCCAAACATTTCTCTGTTCTCTCTGTAGATTTGCTTCTGTTTTATCAACTTCCTGTAGTCCTTTTTATAAGTGTGTATCATGTTGGCAAACATATTTTTCTTTTGATGATGTACTTTTATTGTCTTATAATCCCACAGAATAACTTGTCTAGATATAAGTATTCAAGTTTGACAGCTGTTTTATCTCAGCATTTCAACAAATACTGTGCCATTATCTGTGGACTACATTGCTTCATGTAGTGAATTGGTTGTGTATTTTTTGTCTTCTATGAGAAACAGGGTGCTTCTTTCAACCCAGTTTCAAGATTTTTTCTTTGTTTCTGTTTTCTGCAGTTTGACTATGTCATACCTTTTAATATATTTCTTTGTGTTCATATTGTACCTGGTTTACTGAAAAAAATTTAGACATATATTTTTTTCTTTTGTGCTTCCTTCCACAGGTACCTTCTACTTTCATGTCACACATATTTAATTGTTTTCTCTTTTTCTATCCTCCTGTAAGCCTGTTTCCTTCCACTCATGGTCCATTTTCTGGTTTTTTGACTTGCACCACACACACACATACACACAGAGAGAGAGACTCAAAACACACACTTAATTCTAGATTCAATATATGAGAGAAGATATAAGCATTCTACCTTACTGAGTTGGTTTATTTCACTGAGCTTCTTGAAAATGTAGATAATTTATTGATTTATTGATATATAGGGGTCATTATTCTTTGAATATTTTTCACTTTTTTTCTTATTTAGAAGGTTTTTTTCTGTGATCAAAACACAATGGCCAAAACAAGTTGGAGAAGAAGGGTTTTATTTGGCTTACATTTCCACATCACTTTTCATCATCAAATGACCTCAGGACAGGAATGCAAACAGTGCAGAAACATGGAGACACTTTTGTACTTTTTTTTTTAATTGTTTACATTGGATTTAATTTTCTTTTTTCAGTACAAGGGTGGGTGGTGATATGTGTCAGTTTGTGTGTGCACACATGTGTGTTCAAGTGTGTATGTATGTGTACATGTGGAAGACAGGTTGGCACTGGGTGTCTTCCTTGATTTCTCGCTTATTCACTTATTTATTTTTAATGTCTGAGTACTGTGCA
>CM053742.1:58440182-58467041 GCA_028658305.1 Pachyuromys duprasi | reverse complement strand
CTATCCTATAGGTTTATATAAGTGAGTATATACCATTTGTTTCTTTCTGCTTTTGGGATACCTCACTCAGTATGATCGTTTCCAGGTCCCACCATTTGCCTGCGAATTTCATGATTTCCTCCTTTTTAATTGCTGAAATATATCTGTGTCTCTCTTGACAATAAAAGTCCACAATATTCACAATTATAGCAAACAAACTTCCTGTCAACTGACATGTGTTTGTTTTACGCAAACTGAGCAGAATTTTGGCAATTGTCTGCATTCCTTTCTAAGATGGTACCCTGCAAAAGACGAAGCATTTTGCCTTCCAAGAAAGATAATAAAGAAAGGATGGTTGTATGCAAATAGTGCCAGAGTAGAGAATAAGTTTGCACTTCGATGTTGCCACAGTAACCTGACGTTATCAAGGCAACTGATAACCTTTTAGTAAGATCTGCGTCATCTACTGAAAACAGGATTCTGCTGCTGCGAACATGCTTTATTTCCACAACTTGCAAAGAGGTCTGATAATAGAATGCAACCTGGTACACTTTCAAATGACGATGATTTTTTTTTTGGTTGCCTTAAGGGGTTTTGCTTTCAGGGACAGGAGAAAAGACTGCCATGTGGAGGCGTTGTAAATTTGTCTAAGAATTCTAGCATTGGTATTGCCATAGAAACCTGACTTCATTATGGGGACCAAAACATCTTTTAATTGATCCAAGTCATCTGGTTTGATGAACATGGTTCTGCCCCTAAAACATGCTCTTTAAATCCTGCATCGCACTTTCTCTTATGAACATTTTTGTTAGAAAAGCAAAATGCTTACTCTTTTGAAGGCTACCATCTTAGAAAGGGATGCAGACACTTGGCAAAATGCTTTTCAGTTTGTGTGAAGCAACACATGTCTGTTGACAGTGACCTCCAGGTTGAAGTGACCTCCAGGGTGAAAGGTGCTTTGTTCTCAGAGACAAGAAGGGGCATAAGGGAGGCAGGCAGACACAAAGGCATTTCCGGTTTGACTAAGACCTACTTCATCTCTGTTGACATGGAAACCTGACTCCTTTTGGATGACCTTGGGAATGTTTTGACTGAGACCAAGGGGTCCTAGATAGAAGAAGAGAGTCTCTCATGCCTTCTCTTGAGCCTGTCCTGAGGTGGGCATCCTTGCCAGGTGGAGAGAAGCAGGGATCACTATTCTAGGTGGACTCCTTGCAACTTTGGAACTAGGGGAAAGGATGGCTCAAGACCAACAGAGATATGGGATCCTGTCCCTAAGGGAGTGTGCTGTCCTAGACTCACTTTCTATGTTGAGCAGTGTTTGAAGAAGAGTAAGACAGTGTAGGGCTCTCTGAGCCCAGCTTCTCCCTTGGAAAAATGGGACAGGGCAGGAGAGGTCACCCACAGGATTGCTGATACCATCTGTCAACACCAGCTTAAATAGTAATGATTCCAGTGTATATCTCAGATGGATGTTAAAATACACAGTTGTTCAGGAATGTGAAAGATAATAATGCTTTATAAATTGCTTTATTAAAATTGTGCACCTATGTTCTCTAAAGTAAAGAGATGAAGCCCAACATATTATCATTACTTTGCAGGACCTAACATTTTTGGTTGTGTAGCTAGTCTCGATAAGTCTCCTAAGACCTGTCCCCAGACAAATGTAGTGTTTTTGTTATCATATGATTCATTTCCCAGAAATATTATGATCTCAAAAATAAAATAATCAGCAGAGTCTTAGGTTGGACTTTGGCTTTTTGATTGGCTTATCTCCTCCACAGTTTTATGCTTAATTTGTTGTTTTATGCTTAAAATGTTGTTGCATATATCAACAGTTCTTATTTTACTTGTTTTGAAGTGTTGAGGACTGAACCAGGGAACGTCAGCTTGTTTGGCAGACATTCTACCTCTGAGATGTACTGCCTACTCTGTTCACTCTCTCCCTTCCCCCTCAAACAGTATCTCATTAGTAGAACCCCCAGCCTTAGTTTAATACATACTGGGATTATAGGCTTGCTTTATCTGTTCACTTGTTGATGGAACTTTGTTTCTGTTGGTATGAGCATTTGGAAATTTTGGCATCACAAAAACATTATGATAATATCACTTACATTGTCAAAAATGGCAACTTTTGCTGGACCTTACTGCTGAGTTAATGATACACCTTGAGGTCAGTTAAGACGTAGACTGCTATCCTATTGTGTACTCAGCCTATTTGTTTAACCTGCCCTTTGAGAACAATCCAACAACAAACCTTACTTATCTTGGAATTTTTCCATGCAATCAGCTTTTACAACCTAAGCTAACACAGAGCTGTAATCTTAAATTAGTTGCATACTATTCTTTGCCCATGACCCAGAGTAATGTATTATAATATGTTATGGTAATAAATGGTAGAAAAATCAAATATAGATTGAAAGCAACCTCACAACCTTACAAAATGAATTCCTGCCATAAATGTTGAAGACAACACACAAATAGTATTTGTCTGGGTCAGCTGGAGTACTGGTTTAATCCCTTGTACAAAAAAAATCCACTAAAGATTTCTGTAAAGTATTCCTCATTCCTTCTCCATGTGACTCTTTCTGGTCTGTTCAATAAAAGAAAACAAATTCTTATATGGGGAACAAACACAGAGAGTGAGAGAGACTGGGTCTGACATAGGCTTTTGAAACAACAAAGCCCAACCCCAATCACACATTTCCTGCAACAAACCACATCTACTCCAACCAGTTCTTTCTCTCTCTCTCTCTCTCTCTCTCTCTCTCTCTCTCTCTCTCTCTCTCTCTCTCTCTCTCTCTCTCTCTCTCTCTCTCTCCCTTTGGATCAGAACATAGAACTCTCAGCTACATCTCCAGCAGCATGTTTGCCTGCATGTCACCATGTTCCCTGCCATGATGATAATGGAGTGACCTCTGAAACTGTAAGCAAGCAGCAGTTAAATTCTTTCTTTTATAAGTGTTTCCTTGATCACGGCATCTCTTCACAGCAAGAGAACGTTAACGAAGACAGATGGCATTTTCCAAATTCCTATATGCTCAAGCTTCTTAAAGTTTCAGCGCTCCCAGGCTTCTCCATGAACAGGGCCAAAAGGACAATTCTGTTTCCTGAAGAACACAGTATTTTAGATAAAATTTTAATGGCCTCCTGTCCACTTCAAATGTCACAAAGCAATCTCTTTTTTAATTAATAACATCTTGGAACACACTCTATTCAGCCAACCACAATTCTTTCTTTGGAGCAGCTGATGTGGCAGCGGAAATCCCTGTGCTGGGCTATGGTTGTTTGAATGAGAGTAGTTCCCACAAGCTCATATAATTGAATGTTTTGTTTCTAGTTTGTGGGTTATTTAGCAAAGATTAGGAGGTGTGGCCTTGTTGGAAAAGGCCTGTCACTGGGATCTTGGATTTGAAGTTTCAAAAGCCCTCACCAGGCCCGGTCTCTTGCTGCATGCCTTCTGCCAGTGATCAGGATGGAAACGCTCAGTTATGGCTGCAGCACCATACCTGCCTGCTGCCATGCTCCCCCAAACGATAATGGACCACCCTCTGAAACCATAAGCAAGCTGTGCTCTTTAAGTTACCTTAGGCATAATTCCTCTTCACGGCAACAGAATAGTAACTAAGCAAGAGTTCTGTGGCTAGTAATGGATCTATGACCCCTGCTTCTTTTTCATCTGCATTATTGCTTCTTGTAGAATTCTGGGAATAACTCCTTTTCTGATAGCAAACTAGAGTTTCTAAAATTATGGTGAAGTAAAGGACATACTTTGGAGATCTTCTTTCTTGACAAGGTCTTCCTATAACACAGAAGTGGCTCCAAAGCATGTTCTACACCATAAGTGTGAGTACATACAACTTCTTTCTGTTACACATGCAGATTGTATCTGAGGTATGTGTGCTTTCTACTTTACAGAATTGTCTTCAATTCCCTAGGAAGGAGGAGGAAGCTGGGCCAGGGTAAACATTATTAAAATCTGATTCCTAAATCTTTTTTTAAATGTAATTTATTTATTTTTATATCAATCACAGGTTAGGTACTTTGCATCCTAGGCAAAGCCCCCTCCTTCATTCCCTCCCACTCTCCCACTCCCTCCCTCATCTCCTCCCTGCCCCCCTCCAAGTCCACAGACGGGGGGGTAGACCTCCTCCCCTTCCATCCGACCCCAGTTCATCTTGTCTCCTCAGGGCTGGCTGCAATGTCCTCCCCTGGGATCTAGCCAGGCTGTTACTCCCTGGCGTGTATGGGGGAGGGTCAAAGAGCCAGCTATCGAGTGCATGACAGAAACAGTGCCTGTTCCCCTTACTAGGGTCTTCAGTTGGACACCGAGCTACCATGGGCCACATCTGAGCAGGGGTTCTAGGACATATCAATACATGGTCCTTGGTTGGAGAAACTGTCTCATATAAGACCCCTGTACCCTGCTCAGTTTGGTCTTTGTGGAACTCTTGTTCTCCCCAAGTCTTACGAACTTCCCCTATTTTTATTATTATTCCCTGCCCTCTGCCGAAGGCTTGGTTGTGAGTCTTAATATTTGCTTTCATACATTGATATATTGATTCTTTCAGAGGCCCTCTTTGGTATGCTCCTGTCCTGTTGCTTGTTTTCTCCTACATTCAATGTCCATCCCATTTGTTCATCCAAATGAGCATTGATTTACCAGCCTGGGTCCTCCTTCTTGTATATCTTCCCTAGGTGTATAGATTTCAGCATGACCTTACTATCCTATAGGTTTATATAAGTGAGTATATACCATATGTTTCTTTCTGCTTTTGGGATACATCACTCAGGATGATCGCTTCCAGGTCCCACTATTTGCCTGAGAATTTCATGATTTCCTCCTTTTTAATTGCTGAGTAGTATTCCATTGTGTAAAAGTACCATAATTTCTGTATCCATTCCTCAACTGAGGGACATCTCTGGCTATTACAAATAAAGCAGCTATGAACATAGTTGAACAGATGTCCTTGTTGTGTACTTGAGCATCTTTTGGATATATGCCTAAGAGTGTTACTGTCATCAAAACAAAATGACAGCCTACAGACTGGAAAAGGATCATTACCAATCCTACTTCTGACAGAGGACTAATATCTAGTATATATAAAGAACTAAAGAAGTTAAAAAGCAAGAAATCAAGTAATCCAATTAAAAATGGAGTATGGAGCTAAAGAGAGAACTGACTGTAGAGGATTATAGAATGGCAGAAAAACACTTAAAGAAATGCTCAACGTCCTTAGCCATCAGGGAGTGCAAATCAAAACGACCCTGAGATTTCACCTTACACCCACCAGAATGGCTAAGATCAAAACCTCTAGTGACAACGCATGCTGGAGAGGTTGTGGAGAAGAGGAACCCTCCTCCATTGCTGGTGGGAAGGCAAACTTGTACAACCACTCTGGAAATCAATTTGGCGTTTTCTTAGACAATTAGGAATAGTGATTCCTCAAGACCCATCTATATCACTCTTAGGCATATATCCAAAAAATGATTCCTAAATCTTAAGTTGTTCCAATGAACAGTTCTGTAAAGCGGGCACTGCATCACACATCAAGTTAGGGAAGAGAACATGGCTTCATAATTGCTTCTTTTTAATATTCCCTAAATTCTCAACAGTGAAAATATGCTCACAGGGGCAGTGGTCCACTTTATTTGTGTCCTGTGGCAGGACCACAGAATATAAAACAGTTTATATTTTGGTGTGTAATTTACGCCTTAATAATGCTTCTTTTACAAATGTGGGTGCATTGTATTTGGGACATATATATTCAGGATTGAGGTGTTTTTTGGTGGATTCTTCCTTTGATGAGAATGAAGTGTCCTTCCCCATGGCTTTTGATTAATTTTGGATGAAAGTCTATTTTATTAGATATTAGAATAACTACTCCAGCTTGTTTCTTGGGTCCATTTGCTTGGAAAACCTCTTTCTAGCCCTTTACTCTGAGACAATGTCTATCTTTGTTGCTAAGGTGTGCCTGGGTATATACCCAAAAGAAGCCTTACCATACAAGGACATTTGCTCAACCATGCTCATAGCAGCTCTATTCATAATAGCCAGAACCTGGGAAAAAAACCCAGATGTCCTTCAATGGAGGAAGGGATACAGAAATTGTGGTACATTTACACAATGGAATAATACTGAGCAATTTAAAAAAGGAAATCATGAAATATGCATGCAAATGGTGGGATCTAGAAAAGATCATCCTGAATGAGGTATCCCAGAAGCAGAAAGACACACATGGTATGTACTCACTTATAAGCAGATTTTAGTCATATAATACTAGTACAGGATAGACATATTACAATTCACAGACACAAAGAAGATAAGTAGTAAGGAGGATCCAAGGGAGGATGCTTAAATCTCACCCAGAAGGGGAAACAGAATAGACAGCATAAGTGGCTAAAGAGAGGGATAAAGTCAGGAGGCCAGCACAGCCGTTCTCTGAGAGGTTCCACCCAGCAGCAGATGCTGAAACTCACAAACACTAAGCAGAATGTATAGAATCTTGTGGAAAGTTGGGGGAAGGATAGAAGGAACTGGAGTTGTCAAGAGCTCCATAAGAAGAACAACAGAGCCAACTAACTAGGGCCCAGAGGATTTCGGAAACTGAAGCACCAACCCAGGACCATGCATGAACTGGACACAGGCCCCTCCACAGATGTAGCAGATGAGCAGCTCAGGCTTCTTGTGGGTCCTCTAGAGAAGGAAGGGGGAGGGGAGGGCAAAAGAAGGAGGGAATGTGGGGCAGGGAGGAGAAGAGGGGCAGGGCTACTATTGGGATTGAAAATGAATAAATAAATTAAAATAAAAAACATTTTACTCTTCAATTGCAATGTCATATATTATATACTGGGTAGAAAAGGGCATATGAAGGGGAGACATGTCCAAAAATCATCTTTGGTGTGATAATGAAAGGGCATTAAATCCTACTCTCATGGAAATGATGAACCACCAAAGATTAAGGTAGTATACAGGCAGGAGCTGGTTCAGAATGACAGATGGATTCTCCTGGAGCTTATGTTCTGGAGGGTAGCACTTAATATTCTTGAAACTGAAATAAACAAATGATATGCTACACTGTATTACAAATTCAATCCAGATTGGCTACACAGTGAGTTCCAGGCTTCCCCAAGCTACACAATGAGATACTGCCTGCATGAATAAAATATATTTTCCTGAAAAGATGATTTTAATAATGGGAAAGGTGGGTTACAAAGATCATAACTGATGTAGATCAATTTTTCTTATATGTCTCTAGCTGTTTACCCAGAAGCTTCAAAGCACAAAGTGAAGAAAGATTGCTGTTCCTCTCACACACAGCATTTTGCTCACCACAACGACAGGCTGTACTTCCTGACCAATGGCCCACAGTATTCCTGTACCTTTTCACTGAGGCATTCAAAGATAAAAATGCTGGCTACAGTAACTGTAACTCCACTTGCTGGCTTCCAGCCGAGTTCCAAGTTCAATGAGAGACCCTGTCTCAAGTGAAAAAGGCAGAAAGTGATATAGCAGGGCTCCCAATGTACTCTTTTGGTCTCTACACGCATGTAAGTGCATACATCACACACACACACAAACTATCTTGAACAAAATGATTCTAATTTTGCCTGTAAATATGATAAGTGTAAAGAATCATTGTAAAACATACCAAAAATACCAGGTTGCTCTTGGAGGTCACCAGCAAGCAGGTGCAACACAATGCAAATGGCTGACCGATAATGAAGGTGTCTGACAGGAATATGTACCTGTTGGAAAGGGGTTGGAAGGTCTGGGAAATGTATCTGACTATCAGGTAATCCAAGCATGAATACCATGTTCCCTATAAAGCACACTACTATATACAGTTTACACTACTAACTTTACACTAAGGTAGGATGAAGTGAGCTGTTGGGCACTAGATTTGTGATGATCCATAAATGGAAGTCCTTTAGTATGCCCTTGAAGCTTCTAAACAAACTACTACTACTATCTTAAACTGGAGATATTCTCAGCCCTTTTAATTAATGTTGTACGACTATACGTTGGCTGCCACCTCGTGGCCATAATGAGAACTGCATCTGTGAGAGTCTCAGGCAGATGGCCTCTATTGTCAGGAGGGAGAAAACATAGGCTGTGAACTGGACTTGGTGGACTTTACCTCTTGAGTTTGGGGAGTTCTTTTTTCACTTCTGTATATTTTAATGGCATATAAAATTCATATCTTAGTCATATCTAACCTAAACCTGAGATTGGAAACCAATCCTGCTCTAAGGAGATGGTGGAGCCAGAGAAGCTAGTGTGAGTCTAAACGTGAACATACACATGCATGCACGCAGAGTCAAATCCATTTGTACATCTAATTCATTTGCTTTATGAAAGTGAACACGGTGAACACTTTCTCAAAGTATAGGCGATCTATACATCCTTTGTCAAAAGTATGTCTGCGTGTGTGTTTATAGTACTGATGTATGTATAGGTATGCATGGCAGAGGATAGGACAGCCTTGCCACCACCTTCACATGCAAGCACGGGTTACCACACCTGCTGTAGGTCCCCCTCTCACAGGGCAAGCACTTTACTGACTGAGCCATATTTTTATCAACTGGAGCACAAGTGTTACCCCATTTCCCTCCTGGATACAAAATGTCAAACAACACACATAAAGCAAATGTATTGCCATAAGTAAATCAATACCTGTCACTGGCCTGAATCCTACCCATCTGATGCAAGGCACAGGCATGTGGCACCACACCAGCCACATTTTTGTTTGTCACAGACACATGCAGGATTAGTATTTCCTAAAAAGGAGAGGAACTTCTTTATCATCACATACAGCAGACGTGCAAAAAAAAAAAAAATTCAGTGTCACTCTACTTAAAATGGTTGTGTGAACCCAGAGTGGTGGCACACACCTTTAATCCCAGCACTCAGAGAGACAGAGACAGGTGGGTCTCTGTGAGTGTGAGGCCAGCTTGGTCTACAAAGTGAGTCCAGGACAGCCAAGGTTACACAGAGCAACCCTATCTCAAAAGAAAAAATGTGTGTATGGCCAGATAAGTCATTGTCAGGGACATGCCACTGAAGACAGCCCGTGGACTATGACATCCGGAGGCACAGATGGGCCTATTAGACTGTGGGATCCCCTGAACTAAAAGATGGTTGTTTGGTGTTGGTTTCCCACTCATAGAGCTAAGCTGAAAATCTTTCCACAAGTGAATGGAATGTTAATAGTCTTCTATGTGTGCATTTAATGCTGTATATCGCACTGTAGCCAAGGCAGGCCTGGGACTCCTCCTGCTCCTCTCTCAGCCTTCCGAGTGCTGGGCTTCTTAGCTTACCCTGCCACACCCAGCTCAAGTATTCATTTTAATGTAAACACATCCTTTTTTTTTTTTTACAAGAAAGTCTTTTATCAGTAAATTTCAAATCCCTACATGGGAAGTGGTAGGGGAATATCTGTAGAAATAATTTATTGCCCCTCCACTCAGAAGTAGCCCTGTATCTGTCCAGTCCACAGTCAGAACTTTATCTTTATGAGCAGCTAGACTGTACGAAGAAGCCTTACAACTTCTTGTATCCCACAGCTTGACAATGTCATCTAAAGAGCCTGAGAACAGGCGCTGTTCTTGGGAAGGAGACCACTTCACTGATGTTTCCCAGCCTGTGTGTGAAGTGAGGAACAGCAGAAATTTCTTCTGTGTGGTCAGAGAAGGTCACTAAGGGTATTCTTGTTAGTCCCAATTGCTCTGTTTGATGTTGTTGTTGTTTTATTTTGTTTTGGGTTTTTTTTTTTTTTTTTTTTTTTGCTTGGTCAATTTGCTTCTTGCTTGGTCAACTTGTGGGTTCTTCCATTTCATCATCTTCACCTGTCAGGACTGTAGACCAGATCTTTAGCATATTATCCCAGAAGCCATTGCAAAATTTAGTTCTGGAGCTATCCACTGATATAGAATCTACACTCCTAGCATTCCCTCTGCAACAACGTAGGACTTTCACTTTGTTCCTCTCTACATTCCCATAGGAGGTCTAATAAGATACACTAAGACACTCAGTATTAAGTAGGACAAATCATCTTTTTTCAGCCAAACCACATCTTTCACAACATCTCTATGTTCCAGAATTGTCATTATTGACTTTCCTTCCAATGACCAGACTGGAGAAGTCTTATCAAAAGAACCAGACATGATCCATTGTTCTGCCCCTTTAATTGAGCTGATCCAGCAATCCTGGAACATGCATTTCTCTGCCTGGGATGCGATGTATTTTTCCACTAGTTCTATAACCTCTTCTGATGAAATGTTCTCTAGTTCCATGTGTTTGAACAAGGGCATTCAAGAAACTGGCCCTTGATAAGGAACTCAAATTCTACATGTTTGTGGAGCTCATTTTTGGTTTCCAGCAATTTATTGATGATGTTACTAAGGTCAACAGCTTCAGAGGTGGCAGGGATTGAGAAAAGAACATCATCTACTGCATATTTCTTGTTCTCAGTGTAGAAACCTGCCTGGAGTTGTGCCATGGCAAAAAGTACACAAGAGACTTCTACACAAAAATATATTCATTGATAATCAAGTAGCTCTAAAGTAGACAAGTACCTGTAAACACTTTTTTATTTCCATTGTGCTTTCTTCTTGGGCCGATAACTTTTTTCTTTCCATTTCCTACATGTATGTTGGTGAATTCCCAAACACTCATTAATTTTTTTAATTGGTTTTCTTGCAAAAATTTATTTTAGAATGACCCACATCTCTTGAAAATTCATGTGCTATAAGATACTAATCTAAGAAATGTATCATTTTCTGAGTTATTTCCACCCTTTGTTTAATTGTTTTGTTTTCATTTTGAGACAGGGTCTTTCTATATTATTCAGGCTATTCTGAAAGTTCTTGGCATAAATGATCCTGTAGCCTCAGTTTTTAAAGTAGCTGGAAGTAGAAGCATGTGCCACACAACATTGATGAGCATTGTTTTCATTAATGCTTGGTATTTGATCATTTTTGTTAAATGTTTCACTAAGGGCTGGAGAGATGGCTCAAAGGTCTGAGTTCAATTCCCAGCAACCACGTGGTGGTTCCAAACCATCTATATTGAGGTCCGGTGCCCTCTTCAGGCATGCAGACAGAACATTACATTCATAATAAATAAATCTTTTTTTAAAAGTACTTCTGGATGATACTTAGGGAGTTTTAAGTTTCACTGAAATTATTTTAATTTGTAAATAATTGTTTTAAGGGAATTGATGTAAATACCTTTATAAAAGTTATGTATTTTCATGTGTGTCTGTGTGGGTGTGCACATGAATGCAGGTAACAACTGAGGCCAGGGGGCGACATTGGATACCCTGGAACTGGAGGTAGAGACCATCATGGATGCTTGCCTTAAGTGCTGGGAACAGAACTTGGGTCCTCCACAAGAGCAGTATGCACTCTTAACCACGGAGCCATCTCTCCAACAAGACTATAAATTGTTAAAGGATGATAGCCATTTTAATGTTCATATATTTTAATTTTCACTATTTTCTCCTTGTTTCAATGACCTGGAGTTAAGCTGGTTCTTCTTTCCTGTTGTTTAGAATTTATTTTTTTAAATTATATATGTTTGTTTGTCTGTCTATCTGTGTATATGCACATGAGTGCAGGTGTTCATGATTGGCAGAGGCATTGAATACTGTTAGAGCTGGAGTTATAGGCAGTTGTGAGCTACCTGACATGGATGCTGTCACATTCATGCAAACAATACATATAAATACATACTCACGTAAACAATAATGACTATGACATTCCTTTCCTCCTGTCTCCACTTCCTGAGTACTAGTATTATAGAAGAGGGCTAACATGCCCAGATTATCAAAGAACCCAATAAATGCTCTTTGCATTCTAGACAATCACTCTGGGAGCTGCTCTACATGTCCAGCCTCCAAACTCTGGCTTTTTAAATTAACCAATGACTTCTTTTCATGTTAGTACCATACCCATTTATAAACTATCAGAGAGATCAACTATATGGCTAGGAATGTCCTGCCACGTTCACAAAAGAAATAGCAATGTCTGGGGACAACTTTTAAAAGATCCCTAAATGTGTTGACAGCACATGTGCAGAGCTTCGGACAAGGATAGTCAGATGCAGTGTGGATCGAAGTGCGGCAGCATCCATGAGTCCAGCACAGGCACTATGATCCTGAGAGCAAGTCGCCTGCCAGCAAACTGTGAGTCCTCAGCTTCCCTAAAGGTAAGCAACAAGGGACTGGATTCTGCTGTTGAACTATGGTTGGCTATGCAGAGCCAATAGCCCTGACACTGCAGAAGAATCACAAAATGGGGGAAAATTTGAGTAAAATCCATCAGTCACATCTTTAAGCTCAGTGATGATGATTCAAACAAAGAGGAAATTTGAAAACACAGTACAGTGTGTGGAGACCCAAATGATGGGGAAAGAACAGAGTTCCCTTTGCATTAAACTGTGACTGTGGGCACTGTTGTATAGGTAGTGGGGAGAAATATAAAGGGATCCCAGAGATTTATGTGAGACCGGGGTTTCTGTGCTGGGAGAGTGAAAGAGATGTGGGACCCTCATGGGCCTAGGAAGTTTGGTTCCCTGAGTCAGCATGTCCTGACACCATTTTCCAATACCAGGGCATTTGTGGTAGGAAAAGTCAGACAGAGACTCTCTTCTCAGAGCCCAGCATCCCACTCTGTCAGAATGCTCACCTACAGATCTTGGGGGGAGGAACCTTTGATGATAAGACATGATTAAATAGCAGTCAGCAGGCTCTGTGTATGTCTCTGACTGATGTTGAAATATGCCTTTTTAAAAATGAACTTCTCCTGGAAAAAGAAGAGGGACAAGCTATAGCTGCAACACTTCCTCCCCTTCCATCTGACCATATTCTATCAGGTCTCATCAGGACTGGCTTATTTGTTTTCCTCTGTGGACTGGTAAGGCTGCTCCCCCCTCAGGTGGAGGTGATCCAAGAGCAAGCCCTATGAGTTCATGCCGGAAATGGTCGCTGGTCCTATTATTGGGGAACCCTCTTTGATACTGAGCTGCCTTGGGCTACTTCTCTGCAGGGGTTCTAGGTTATCTCCATGCATTGTCCTTGGTTGGAGTATCAGTCTCAGAAAAGACCCCTGTGCCCAGATTTTTTGGTTCTGTTGCTCTCCTTGTGGAGCTCCTGTCCTCTCCAGGCCTTTCTATCTCCCCTTTCTTTCATAAGATTCCCTGAACTCTGCCAGAAATTTGGTTATGAGTCTCAGCATCTGCTTTAATACCCTGCTAGGTGGAGTCTTTCAGAGGCCTTCTGCGATAGGCCCCTGTCCTGTTCCCAGTTTTCTCCCTCTTTCAATGTCTATCTTATTTGCCTTTCTGAATGAAGATTGAGCATCTTACCCAGGGTCCTCTTAGCTTTCTTAGGTGTACCGATTTTAGTATGATTATCCTATAAGTCTAATACCCACTTATAAGTGAATACATACCATGTGTGTCTTTCTGCTTTGGGGATACCTCACTCAAGATGATCTTTTCTAGATCCCACCATTTGCAAGCAAATTTCATGATTTCCTTGTTTTTAATTGCTGAGTAGTATTCCATTGTGTAAATGTACCACAATTTCTGTATCCATTCCTCAACTAAGGGACATCTGGGTTGTTTCCAGGTTCTGGCTATTACAAATAAAGCTACTGCAAACATGGTTGAACAAATGTCCTGGTTGTGTACTTGAGCATCTTTGGACATATGCCTAGGAGTGGTATAGCTGGATCTTGAGGAAGCACTATTTTTATTTGTTGGAGAAAGAGCCAGATTGATTTCCAAAGTGGTTGTACAAGTTTGCATTCCCACCAGCAATGGAGGAGGGTTCTTCTTTCTCCACATCCTCTCCAGCATGTGTTGTCACTTGAGTTTTTGATCTTAGCCATTCTGATGGGTGTAAGGTGAAATCTCAGGGTCATTTTGATTTGCATTTCTTTAAGTGTTCTCAATAGAGGAACATCAAATGACCCAGAGCATGAGCAGTTGGTTTCAGGTGGTCTGCAGGTGGTCTCATGTATGCCTGATATCCTATTTGTGAGGTCCCTTGGGGCTGGTCATAGAAATGCCTGCTTATGGATCCCAACATTCCTCCCTTTTTGTTTTATTAAAAAGTGAGAAGCTAGGAGAGGGGGTGATGGTGGGGAGGGCATGGGGTGACCTTTGTTCCTACTATCATGGTTCCAAGCTCAAGATTTTAAATCTTCTTTAAATCTCCATAATGTGTAATCATACTAAAGGTTAAGATGAAATGAGCTTTTGCCCCTTCTACTTCATGAAAGGCTTCTTCCTTTTCAGAGCTCACCTTAAAGAATGCTTATACTGTTATCAAAAATGTGTATGTCTACTGCCTTTTCTACAATGTATATTTCACTGCAAATTACAATTGTGATGTTAATATGTTTAAAGAATTATCTCCTTTGTAAAACTTAAAAATAATTCTTGTAAGCTGTAAGAACCCGATGTGAGTCTACCTCTCAGGTCAACTGGGCTCCAGATAAGTACTGCACCTAGTGCCTATCTCAGAGGGTGGGATTCCTCCACTTTTCCTGGTTTTTGGATTTCCCTTTCCTGGATACTTGATTGCTACATTTCTACATCCAACACCAGCTGATTGGTGAGTCTTCCCTTCTTGGTGGTAGCAATATCCTGGCTACCGACTGCTACATCCATACACCCAACACCAGCCATTTGGTGGGTTTTCACTTCTGATTGGCGCAAATGCTTCCTACTGCTCTTGCCAACGTACATCCAAACCCTTCATCTAGGACTGTCTTCTCCTTTGGGTAAGATTTTCCCTCTCCTGGCACAGTTTCTCTCCCTCCTCCTCTTGCTCTTCTATGAAAATCCTAGCACTAGGTAAACCGTGTCTGCTACAGGCAACTGTGCCCTTGGTGTCTGACCAATACTGGTGAGCTGTTGAAACAGACTGTACCAATCTACTGAGTCAAACCTTGATCTTGGGACACATTGACAGGTCACTGACTCCTACCTGCCCAATGGGAATAGTCCGTTCATCTGTTCCTCCAGATTCTCCTGTGGGATGTATATCATCTGGAGAATTTCAGCTTTCTACACCTAGTGCCCGCTTTAAGTGCCTGTAAGCTTACACACTTCTGTAACCAAACTTGGCCTCAGTTTCCTTCAATGACACATCCAAAGCAAAACCATTTTAATTACTGCCAGTGATTGGGCAAATGGAGGCTCCCTCAGGTAATGTTCAAGTCTCTTTGATCCAAACCTTCCACCTCTGTTCGCTCTCCCAAAAGTTTTAACTGTACACCTAAAGGAATTTTCTGCATAACCACTTAACTTTGTCTTCTGCCTATAAATATATTTCAGTATCCTGCCAGACCCAGGTGTTTCCTACATCCACAACATCACCAAAGCAGCTACCAAAAGTGTTTCAATCTGACCTCACAGACTGGACCTATACTTTCCTTCCCAGCCATGGATGTTCTCACAGACTCTGGACAGAATCAAAACAACCTGCTCTACCTGGACTTGGCCAGCATTTCAGCCTTTTGACCTCCCTACAGCATCCCCAGTGTCAGCAGGAAGTAGCCAGGAAAGAATCTCCTTATAATCCAGTTATTACTAACAAAAGGCCGTCATGACACAGAGCAAGTAGCTCCAGGTTCTCCCAGCATTCCTCAGTCCCTACCTGCTGCCTTACATGGCTGGCAACTCTCTACTGGCAACCCTCTACCCTGAACTTTTCAGGGCAGGGGTTTCCCCTCCTCCTCTTGACCATGTAATCTGGATATTTTTTGCTATTATTTTTTTCTCTCTCTTACCCTCTTGTTTGGCAACCAAGAGCTGCTTCCAATGAACCCACATTTATATACTTTAACTTGCCTTACATGAGAAGCAACGCAAGCTCATTTTTTAATTATAGAAAAAGGGAGGAATGTTAGTACTTAGACAGCCTGCTTCTGGGTTGCCTAGCAACCTATGATATCATCATGAGTCGCCTGCCAGTGTACTGAGCATCATCATTTCCTTGGTCCCAATACTAATCTTGTCCTTTTAGTGTTGGGAAATAATTATACTGAATATTATAAAAATGATTAACTGTAGGTATTCTTCACAGTAAAAACATGCCTGGGGTCACAAAAAATACAATAATATTCAAATGGATTACCTTCTCCCTCTCCACCCATGACCTCAGCAGCTCCTTGACGGAGCTTGCTGGGAGATAAAGGAAGAAAATCTTTATGACTACACAGATTCCATTTGGAAGAATCATTTGAACCAAAGACCATATCAGAAGTCTCCCACAAAACTAGATCTTGGACATTTGTTGCTTTTCTCATAATTCACTACATTCCCTGCAACTTCAAATGCTCGAACTGAAACACATGCAAATGTATGTTGGCATCAATGACTACTTCATCAGAAAGCAAGTAACATAATATTTCAACATAAAAGATTCTTCAATAGCCTGTTAAAATCTACCAGCAGATAGTTGACTACAGTGAACTATGTGAAAACTCTAATTTAAAATACCTGTCAGCTAAGATAATCAGGAAAAATCTGCCCACTTCTATGTAGTGCCTAAGCACTGGATGAGACAAAGCATTACTGATAGAAACTGAGGATATATAAATTCTTCATCTTCATGGGATAGAAAACTGCACATTACAGACATGGGTATTCTTCTCAAACTGACCAATAGATCCTGTACAATAGCATCAGGTCTTTTAACAGACATTTTAGAAAATGATAGCTGATTATATAACTCATATTGAACATGAAGAAAGCTTGAAAGCAGCTTTGAAGGGGAAAAAAAGTTAAGTATGAACACCTGATATTAAAACTCCTTTTGAATCTAGAGTGTGGTTTGCACGGAGACCTACATAGTAAAAGGACAATTCAGGCACACAAGACAAGAATGTGGACTTGAAAATAGATGTCACTACAATGGATGTGTGTGTTTATGGGAGACAGTGGGAGAAAGAAGGAGGAAAAGGAGACCGAAGGATAGAGAAAAAATAGAGTATAGAAGGGAGGAGGGAGAGGGAGATTTTGTTGCTTTCAAAGTTACATTGCTCAAAGAGTATTGGGAAAATTTAAAGACTAAATGAAGCTTAAATTCAAGCTTTAAAATTATGTAAAATAATACTCTCAAAATGTGCTTATTTCTCTTAAAAATTTCACTTAGTTAATTAAATTGTAAGGTGGCTGTGTGATTTAGGCATGAGAACAGTGTGCTAACATAGTTCATCTCAAGGTTACAAGCAATCTGGCCCTAAGTAAGCATATTTTTTTTATTTGTTTGTTCTGTATGAGTATTTTTCCACATGTAAGTCTGTGTATCATATGAGTGCCTAATGCCCAAGAAGGGCAGCAGAGATCATCAGATCCATTGGAAATGGAATTACAGAGAGTTGTGAGCCATCCTGTGGGTGCTGGGAAATGAACCTGGATCCTCTGGAAGACATTCAGTGCTGTTAAACAATGAGAAATCTATCCAGGCATTAGTTAATTTGTTGATATTTTAAAAAATTCACTGAAGAAGTCTTTAAGATTGGTTGCAGTATATCAGCAGGCAATTTTGGCTTTCTGAGATGGAATGAGGTTTCCTGGCTGTCCATTGGCAAAAAACAAACAAACTAGATAACAGGGTGAGGGACTCTTTCCCACTCATGTCCCCTCCAATGCCCTGTCTTTCTGTCTTATCTCAGGACAAGTGGGTCACTACATGAACAAATATAAATACAGACAACTCTTATATGGTAGGATACAAAGTCAACTCAAAACGAACAATTGATCTAATGGGGCAAGGAAGTGCACTTGACTTCAGAAGTCAAGAGAAGTACACTTTGGGGCTGGAGAGATGACTCGGAAGTTAAAAGCACTGGTTGTTCCTCCAAAGGTCCTGAGTTCAATTCCCAGCAACAACATGTTGGTTCCCAACCATTTATAATGAGATCTGGTGCCCTCTTCTGACCTGCAGGCACACTTGCAGGTAGAATACTGTATACATAGCAAATAAATAAATGAATGAATCTTTTAAAAAGTTAAAATAAAATAAAAATTAAAAAATAAAAAATAAAAGGGCACGTTGCTGTTGCAGAGGACCTGAGTTCAGTTTCCAACACCCCACAAGGTGGTCCACAGTTGCCTATAACTCCAGATCCAGAGGACTTGCCAATCTCTTCCTGGTCTCCATGTGCATCTGCACCCATAGGTGCATACCCCCTTCCCCACAGACACACACAAGCATATGCACAGTGAAAACAAGACTAAATCTAAAAAATAATTGATCTAAAATACAACTCACATACAAATCTGGTAACAGAAAACATTTCAATGTTCAGGACCATGGATTAAGAACAAAGTTCCTGGATATACCAAATCCCCTTTCATTAAATCAAGAACTGGATTGCTGGGGCATTCATAAAATGAAAGATGCATACCCTTCCAAATATATGGTATAATAACCAAAGACAAACCCCTCCTGGGAAAAATTAATTTTTGAAAATTGTGTATTTGATTAAATGACTTCTTGTTTCCAGAATACAGAAGTCTGGCAAAGTCATCAAGAAAATAGACAATTTGACCAATAAATGGGCCAGAAGTTTGAATAGATGCCCACTAAGGGAAACATAAAGCATCAGCATCCAAGCCCTTACAAGTTTGTGGAAGGTGAAATTCTCATATTGCTGTGGCCATGAAAACAAGACAATCTGTTTGGAAAAAACATCTTAGTTTCTTAAATATGTTTATGATCAGTAGCCATCATATTTCTAAGCATTTACCCTGGATAAAGAAAGCATTCCTTTGAAAGACTTATTTAAATATGTTCATACCAGCTTTATATACAAGAAATTGAAATTGACAACAGCTTAAACAACAGCCAACAGGAAAAGAGATTCAAAGCAGTACAGCTAGACAGGTAGCTTAGTGATTAAGAGCACTGATTACGCTTCCAGAAGACCTAAGTTCAATTCCCAAAAGCCACATGGCAGCTCACAAATGATCTTTAACTCCAGTTCCAGGGGATCCAATACCCCCTTCTGTCCTCCATGGGTACCAGGCATGCATTTGGTATACAGATTTACATGCAGGCAAATACATACACACATGGAATAAAAATAAATCTTTAAAATTTGTAGCCAAGCCATACATCGCTATACTCTTCAGTATCAAGAATGAACAATTATCTTATGCAAAAAAATATATAGATTTAAACATATACAGAAGATGAATGAAAGAAGCCAGATGTCTCTATATTCTGATTCCATTTAAATACATTACAGGATATACAAATCATCTATAACAACAGATTGCTGAATTTGTTTGCAGATAGGGTACACAGTAGGTAGGGCTGAGAACCCAAATAACTCAGAAATAAAACCTTAAGAGCTGATAAATAATAATGAAACAGGACTATCTGATTATAAGACAATATCTATTGTCATTATGGGTAAAGTAGAAAATAATTATTTTTTTTAATTGGCATGTTGGACTTCAGAGTTGGCCCAGTGGTTAAGTGGATTTGCTGATCTCACAGAAGGTATGGCATGTGTTCCCCACTACCAATTTGGTGGCTCACAGCCATCTGTATGTATAGTTCCAGGGATTGCAACACCATTTTCTGGCCTTCAGCAGGTACCCATTCAGTATACATACATGCAGGTAATCACAAACACAAACACACACACACACACACACACACACACATAATAATTTCTTTTAAATTGTCATCATCCAGAATTTTTTAAAGTTTATATGCAGTGGACAACAGCGTGGTAACTGGAAAAAGCCTCTTAAAAATCAAGAAAAGTTTGCGTTAAAATCTGATTCCTAGCAAGACTGTCAAAACAAATTATAACATTGGAATTATAACATTGGAAACATTCACGTGAATCATTGGTAATGTTCTAAGAGGGTGTTATCACTAAAGGTGAGCATTCTCATCCCTTTTTCACAGTGGGAGGAATTCGGCAGAGAGCAGGTGAGGTTGCATATTTTATTCACCGCGAACACCCCACTTTTTCACATGGCTCCTGGACACTCTGAACCAGGACAAGTATTCTTTGTGTATCCAGGTGGTATCCACATCTATCTCCTACAAGAAATAATGCAACACCAAACTGACTTGAGTCTGTAGTTATTTTCATCTTCCCAAGTCCAGTGAGGTCACTTCCAGCCATAGGAGACTCACTCTCAGCTCAACCCAAATACTTGGAGCAGGCAACCACCAAACATAGGCTGCTGTATAGGGACTCCCCTCCCATCCTCTCTTGTGCCCTAGCCTTTCTCTGAATGCAAAATGCTTTCATTTCAGGCTACCTGAGAAAGCATAGTGAGAGAAAATGGGATGGGACTCAAGAAATTCAAAAAACTTTGACCAGGTTATGTGAACAAAACATGTCCCTAGAGACTGGCCCCTTCCCTCTGTAATAGAGCACTCTGGTTTCCATTTGAAATCTTCAAGGTCACCTTAATGATGTCAGGTTTCTATGGCAACTGCTATTCGCAGGATGTTCAGCAGACTGGAAATGCTTCCCACATAGCCCTCCCTTCCTTGTCTTTGCATTTTTGTGAAAGCAAAACAGCATCACCCTTCAACCCACCTGAGAAAGAAAACTCATCAAAGAAACCAGGCAGGGAAGCAGGCGATTGACAGAAGCCTGTTAAAACTGCTGAAATTAAGCATGTCCGTGGTCAGGAATTTATTTTTTAAAGTAACTGCCTAACTAAATACTAAATAATTAAATAGAACAAAAACAGTTTTTAAATGACAGTGATGAATAATTTTTATTTTTATCTTCTATTTGGAATCTGGGCAAAAAAAGACAAAAATAGAAGTATTGTTTAGAAAGAAAAATGGAATCTGTGGAGAAGTGGAAGTGATTAGGGGAAGATAATGTGATCAAAGTGTAATGCATGTATGAATATACTATAACAAAGCCCATTGATTTAATATATTAAAATTTAAAGGACCCTGGCCAAAACAAACAAACTAGGAAACAAAAAAAACAAATCTTGGCTGTGGGAGAGTAATATAAGTAAATAGAGACCCAGCAACAATAGTCTCAGTAGATTTGCTATCTCTTTCAGATAAACATTTAAAATAGACTTTCAACCAAAATTAATCAAAAAAGATGAGGAGGGGCACCACCAGGATGTCCACCAGGAGGACATCACAATTCTGAACATCTATGCCCGAAATAAAAGAGCACCTACATTTGTAAATGAAACATTATTAAAGCTTAAATCACACACTGATAGCAACACCTTAATAGTGGGAGACTTCAGCACTCCACTCTCACCAAGGGGCAGATCATCTAGACAGAAGCTAAATACGGAAATAATGACACTTACAGAGGTCCTAAATCAAATTGACCTTATAGATGTCTACAGAACTTTTCACCCCAACTAAAAAGAGTATACCTTCTTCTCAGTACCCCATGGAACCTTCTCAAAAACTGACCATATATTCAGACACAAAGCAAGCCTCAACCGATACAAGATTGAAAATCCCTTGTATCTTATCAGACAACCATGGACTAAAACTAGACCTCAACAACAACACAATTTTTAAAAAGCCTATTCATGCTTGTAAACGAAAGAATTCTCTATTCAACGACAGCTGAATCAAGGAAAAAATTTTTAAAAAGTAATTAGAGACTTTTTAAAATTCAATGAAAATAAAGGCACAACTTATCCAAACATATGGGACACAAAGAAAGCAGTGCTAAGAGTTTATAGCACTAAGTGACTTCAGAAGGAACTTTGAGACATTTTATACAAGGAAATTAAAAGCATACCTGACAGCACTAGAGAAAAAAAGAAGTAGACACACCAAAGGGGAATAGGCAGTTGGAAATAATCAAACGCAGGGCTGAAATCAATAAAGTAGAAACAAATAAAAAAATTTCAAAGAATAATGAGAACAAGAGCTGGTTCTTTGAGAAAATCAACAAGATAGACAAACCCTTAAAAATTATGGTAAATTTACACAATGGAATACTACTCATGAAATTTGCAGGCAAATGGTGGAAACTATGAAAGATCATCCTCAGTGAGATAACCCAGTAGCAGAAAGACACACATGGTATATACTCAGTAATAAGTGGTTATTAGACATATAACGTAGGATAATCATACTAAAATCTATACTCCTAAAAAAACTAAACAACAAGGAAGACCCTAGGGGAGATGCTCAGTCCTCACTGAGAAGGACAAACATGATAGAAATCAGAAGCAGGAAAAGACAGGGAACAGGACAGGAGCCTACCACAGACGGCCTCTGAAAGACTTCCCCTGATCGAGGTATCGAAGCAGAGGCTGAGAATCATAGCCAGATTTAGGCAGAATGCATGGAATTTTGTGAAAGATACGGAGAAATATAAAGACCTGGTTGGGGTCAGGAGCTCAAAAAGGAGACCATCAGAACAAAAAATAAAAAATAAAAAAATACTGGGTCCTGGAGGTCCTGCAGAGTCTGATAATCCAACCAAGGAGCATTCATGGAGAGGACCTAAAACCACTGCTCAGATGTAGCCCATAGACTCAGTCTCCAAGTGGGTTCCCTAATAAGGGGAGAAGGGGCTATCTCTTACATGAACTCAGTGGCCAGCTCTCTGATCACCTCCCCATGGTGGGGGGAGGGTGCTACCTTGGCAGGCCACAGAGGGAGACTATGCAGCCAGTCCTTATAAAACTTGATAGTCTAGGTCAGATAGAAGGGGAGGAGGTCCTCCCTTTTCAGTGGGCTAGGGGAAGGGGCATAGGGAGAGAAGACAAAGAGGGGGTGGAATTGGGCAGAAACAAGGGAGGGGCAACAAAGTAAATAAATTGTGATAAATAATAATAATTAATTAAAATATTTAAAAATAAAATATATTAGTTAAGTTTTTGATTTGGGGTTGAGCCACATTCACAGTTATCCTTGAACAGACCTCCTAAGGATATAAAAGAAGAAAACTAACAGATTTTATTTCTTTAAGACTGGTAACTTAAGAGTTGATAACATTTTGGCTCCCTACTAATTAATTACAAAATTTTCCAGAAACAGTTACCTGCAGTGCTGAGTTTGGGCTGTCACAAAGGCCACAGATACCTGCTGTCTCTTAAAGGAGCCCTGTGAATGGGTGGACAAGGAGAGTCACTATGTTGTCAAGGGTTCTCCAGGTAGCAGGAGGCCATTTTTCAAGAACCACCTTTAAGAAAAAATTTGTGTAATAGGTATTTATATTATATACATATTCTTATTTGTATTTAGCTACCAGGTAGGAAATTTCCTAGTCAGTTGAACTTGATTTGTAAATGCCCTGCAACCAAAGTAGGTTTTATTGTGTAGTTATAGTGGGAAACCAAGAGAAATGACAATGCTCTGTATTTTGGAGGGACTTTAGGGGCCTTCTTGACTGATACAGAAGTATGATACCTGGCACCTAGATTCTCACTTAATAATCCATGTGTTCATGGGGAAGCACTTATTCACTGGTGCAGGGTATCTTTCTTCAAACTTATTTTAATTTAATTTTTATTTATTTTATGCATGTTGTTGTATTGGCTGTTCATCTTTCTGTGCACCATGTGTATGCCTGGTGCCCACAGAGGCCAGAAAAGGATGTCAGATTATCCCTGGAAGTGAAATTACAAGTCACCGTGAGCCACCATGTGGGAGCTGGAGTCAAACCCATGTCCTGGGAGAATAGCCAGTGCTCATAACCGCTGAGCCATCTAGGTCCCTGACCTCTACAGATATTCCAAATCAAACACATAAATCTAACAATTTGAGGTTATAATCCATATATGAGAGAAAATATGGCATGTGTCTCTCTTGGTATAAGATTTTCTAATTCTATTCATTTTTCTGCAAATTTCATTTTTTTTTAAAGATGAATGAATTTCCATTAATTATGTATCACATTTTCATCATCCGTTTATCATTTGATGAACCTGCAGGCTGGTTCCATTTGGTAGATATTGTGAATACAACAGCAATGAAAATAAATGGGCAGATATCCCAGAGTAGGATATAGAGTTTCAATATATTCATATGACAGTTCCACTTTCGACCTTTAAAAAAAATCCCACACTGACTTCCATAGTGAATTCATCCAGTGACATTCTTTTTTTCACATACTTGCCAGCATTTGTTGTCGTTTATTTCCATGATTGAGGTGATATAGAATGCAGTTTTAAAGTTTTCTGAAGTCCAATGATTTGGTTAATTTTTGAAAAGTTTATTTGCCATTTGTACTTTTCTTTTGAGAACACTTTATTCAGTTCTATAATCCATTTTTACTGGGTTGTTTGTTTTCTTGAAGTTTGATTTCTTGAATTCTTCATTTAATCTAGATGCTAATCTTCTATAACCCATTTTCATTAGATTATAAAATTTTCTTGGTGTTTGATTTCTTGAATTCTTTGTCTAACCTAGATGGCAATATTCTATTGCATGCATAAGATGACAAAAATTTCTCCCGTTCTGTACTTGATTAACCGTTTCCTTAGTTTTTTTTTTTAATTTCATGAGCTCTCATTAGTCAATTTTTCCTTTTATTTCTCCAGAGATTGATGCCCAAGGTATTTTTAAGCTATTGTGAATGGAATTGTTTCCCTGATTTGTTCATAGCATGCTTGTCCTTGGCATATAGAAAGCTACTCATTTCCATGTGATGATTTTATACTCTTTCACTTTGCTAAAAGTTTTTATCAGTTCTGAGTTTTCCTGTGGAGTCTTTTGTGTTTCCTGTCTATAAAAATAATATCATGTGCACTTTTTTCATTAGCCTCTCTTATCATATGGCTCTAGCTAATGTTTTCTAAACTATATTAAATATGAATGGAGAAAACAGATACCATTGTCTTATAGATTTCAGCAAAATGCTTGGAGATTTTTCCCATTTAAAATAATGTTGGTTATAGGTTTGTCACATCAAGTCTTTGTTATGCTGAGATATTTTCTTTCTATTTCAAATTTGTCAAAAATCTTTTTTCTACACCTATTAGATGTATATGACCATGTGATTTTTGTCCATGAGCACATTTACATAATTTATTGTTGTTTTGCTTTGATGACACAGGATCGTGCTTTATCCCAGGCTAACTTGAAACTCATTTTGTACACCACACTGACCTCAAACTCATGTTGAGTCTCCTAGCTCAGCTTTCAGAATGTTGCCGTTAGAGCTGTGACTTCCTTCCACACAAGGATTTTTGACAAGAATGATAAAGATCACTCTGTGAAGAAAGGACAGTGTTTTCAACAGAGACTATTCCAGAAATAGGTCATTCACAGTAAAAGTAGGATTTGACTTTTACCCTTCCACTGTATACAAATATTAACACAAAAATGAATCAAAGACCTGACCATGATAACTAAAATTATAAAAGCTCTTAAAAGGACACAGAAGAATAAAGCTTCACAATACTTGATTTAGTAATAATACATTAGATATGCTACCAAAATACAAACAGCAAAAGAAAAAAAGGAGGTAAGTTTGGTTTTATTAACATCAAAAACTTTTTGCACATCAAAACATATTACCAGCACACAAAGAAAGAGAAAATAATTTAAATCATTGAAATATCTAAAAAAGAATTACTATGTATATAAAGAATATATAAAGGACTACTCTGATTCTCAGGGTGATGTGGCTTACTCCAAGAAGCCCAGTAATTATATTTATGTGATTTATAAAGCATATTTATTTACGTGAATTGAACCATTCCTACATTTCTAATAAAAGTAACTTGATAGGGGGAGTGGTTTTTGAATGTGTTCTTGAATTCAATTTGCAAATATTTTACTGTGATTTTTTTTTCCAAATTGGTCTGTAATTTTCTTTTTGTTGCATCTTTATGTCCTTTTGGAATGACGTATAATTAACAGCATCATAAAAATAAAGTTAGGTAATGTTCCTTCCTTTTCTGATACTTAGAATAGTTTGAGATATATTAGTGTTAGCTCTTCTTTGCTTTGAAGGTCTGGTAAAATTCACCAGTGAATCCATCTGGGCCTAGATATTTTTTAACTGGGAAATTTCAATCTCTCTGTTACAGACCTGCTTAAATTGTCCATATATCATCTTGGGTTAATTTTGATAGATCATATGCATGTAGAAATCTATTTCTTTATGGTTTATCAAAAGTGGAATATGTTTTTTAGGTAAGACAATGAATGATTTTCTGAATTTCATTGCTATCTGTTGTAACCATTCCATTTCTATCTCTAATTTTATTATTTTATATGAGTCTTCCTTCTCTCCTTTGGTTAGAGTACTGGGGTTAGTACACATGTTTTTGGGTTAATTGACGGGCTTAAATCTGTTAGTGTTTGCCTTACTAAATGAGGTAGCCATTCCATTGGACCTGAGATGGTCACGTGTGTGCAAGTCATACTGGCTCGCTATTCTTGTTTTCAGCAGACGCCTCCTCTTTTGCTTAGTTAAGCCTCCTGTTTTGCTCAGTTAAACCTCCTGTTTTGCTCAGTTAAACCTCCTGTGTTGATCAGTTAAGCCTCCAGTTTTGCTTGGTTAATTTTCCTGTTCTGCTTGGATATGTTTACTTGAAAACCTATATAAGTGGTTTACTCTGTAACAAATATGGCACCTTGATCAGAGCACTGTCCTGGAGTCACTTCTTTGTGTTCTCTTTTTTTTTAATTCCCAGCCCTTTGTGCAGGCTGTTACTATTGGTGGTAGCAGGCGACTACAGATGGTGCGGAAACCCAGGATTAAACCTGACAACAAGGGACCTGATGAGGAACACTGTGACTTAGGACATCCATTGGGCCAAACGGAAAGCACATCGGTGATCGCCCATCAGCGAGAGTGCAAGGTAAGGGCCAGACAGCGCAATATGGGACAGAGCAATAGCAGGGGAGCGTTTATTGAAACGCTCAA
>CM053742.1:58422656-58439682 GCA_028658305.1 Pachyuromys duprasi | reverse complement strand
GCCTGCACAAGGGGCTGGGAATTAAAAGAGACAGAGAACACGAAGAAGTGACACCAAGACAGTATTCTGATCAAGGTGCCATCTTTATTACAGAGTAAACCACTTATATAGGTTTCCAAGTAAACATATCCAAGCAAAACAGGAGATTTAACTGAGCAAAACAGGAGGTTTAACTGAGCAAAACAGGAGGTGTCTGCTGAAAACAACAAGAATAGCGAGCCAGCATGACTTGCATGCAGGTGACCATCTCAGGTCTTATGGAATGGCTACCTCAGTTATCTTATGGAAATAAGACAAAAGGTAGATTATTGAATCTACTCAACTTAGGGTTTTATTTGTTGTTCTCAAATAAGGTTAATTTTAACTATGGTATAGGATTTTGCATATTGATGTAAAAATAAGTATTTTTGATACATTGGTATAAGCTTTAGGATATTGATACAAATTCAAGGTTACTTCCAATACTTTTAAACAGCTATTAAAAATGGGTTAGGGTATCAGATAATGCAAGTTAATTGCTAATTATTCAAATCATAGTCATGTTTACTTCATCACAGGAGTATACATCTTAAGTTTAACAGATAGATATGATTTTGTAGAAAGATCTATTATATAAAGATAGGTAGTCTTCAAAAACTTCAGAGACCTACAAAATATGGAGTTTAAAGGTGTCTTTATTATTTTAAAGATTCTTTGACAATGAGTCAAGTCATCTCCTGGCAGCACCCCGCCTACCTGAAAGAAGATCATGAGCATTGAAAAACCTCCATATGGAGATGGCCTCAGATGTGGCAAACGAGCCACTTGGGTAAAGAAAATACCCTTGATTCACGACAGACAAATTCTGCCAAAAATGGGCAAGCTTAAACGCAGGACAAGTCGACTGCCAAACTCTGCCAAGACAGGGTAAGCAAGTCATAAAAAGTTCCTGTTTCACATATATGTCTGTCAAATATTCTGAGCCAGAAGGCTGAAGATGATGCTCCACCGTTATAGAGAGTTATGGGTGACTGTTCAGGGAACAAACTGTGTCAATTTTTTTATTTTTTGGAAACTGCTAACATGTACTTCTTATTTACTCTAATAACTAATTTTATTCCTTCTCAAGTCTCTACTGGGGTTAAAGACCAAATAGTTATAGTGCCACAATTAAACTTAAGTTGCTTAGAAGTTAAGAAATTTTCCATATAGGTAATACCAATAAGGATAAAAGTTAATTTAGGTATAGAACTCTAAACTTGTCAAGATAGATAGAATAATCAGATACTTTCTCCTAAGTTGCTAAATACACATAGACTGGACATTGCACATGTAGATTTGATCTAACAGTTTTAATAATTTCATAATTATTACTGTATTAAAAGAAAAGAAGCTTTGTGAGTCTTTGGTCATAAATGAAAAAGGAGGAACTGAGGTAACCATTCCATTGGACCTAAGATGGTCATGTGCATGCAAGTCACACTGGTTTGCTATTCTTGTTGTTTTCAGCAGACGCCTCCTGTTTTGCTTAGGTAAGCCTCCTGTTTTGCTCAGTTAAACCTCCTGTTTTTCTTGGTTAATTTTCCTTTTCTGCTTGGATATGTCTACTTGAAAACCTATATAAGTGGTTTACTCTGTAACAAAGATGGCGCCTTGATCGGAGCACTGTCTTGGTGTCACTTCTTTGTGTTCTCTGTCTTCTTTTTTAATTCCCAGCCCTTTGTGCAGGTGGTTACTATCGGTGGTTGCAGGTGACTACAACTGAATTGGGTGAGCCTGTGCACTGAATTGGATTTTTCTCCTGATAGATTGTTCCCTCAATTATTGTGAAGTAACTTCTTTATATCTTCTGACAAACACTGCTTTGAACTCCCTCCTTAGGGATATTAGAATAATAATGTATACTTGTTTCTTGGTTCCATTTGCTTAAAATACATTTTTTTCCATCCTTTCCACCCTAAGACAGTATTTATCTTTGACAGTAGGGTGTGCTTCTTAGGGGAAGCAAAAAGAAGATTCTATTTTTCAAATGCAATCTGTTAGTCTGTGGCTTTTGAAGGGTGAATTGAGCCCATTGATATTCCCTTGATAATAACCAATAATAATTTAGTTATTATTGAAGGATGTATGGCAATACTATCAGGGCTTTTGGATTACAGAGCTTATAAAATTAATGGAATATTATACTTAAGAAGTAAGACCAGAGGATAAATCAGAAAGAAAGAAGAAGAAAAGTAGTTATAAAAAATGAGTACACATTTGAAGTATAGTAGAACTAGGAGACACCAGTGAAAGATATTTTAAAGAATGATTTGTAGTATACTAGGTATATACTGGATATACACACAACAATCTTAAAACCTAAATGAACAGTGTATTAATTCACATGGTTGCAGTGTAACTATATGCTAGTTAAAGTCAAATATCATGATACATTCCTTTTGAAATTCTTTTTAAAAATCTTTCTGTCATCTGTATACACATACAACCTCAAAAACAAATTATAGTTTAATTCCTAATGAAATCCTAACTCCTGTTCAGGAGAAAGAGAATCCCACTGACTAAAGCATGCCTTGTAATTCTAAGGCATGTGACAAACAAAAAGAGAATTGTTTCTTAGCCAATGAAAAAGGATCACTAAAACAGAGGAACTGTTTAATCAAACTTTAACATTTTAGAGTTAAATGTATGCTTAGCTGATACCTCTCAATAATATAGGTGTCAATTCTCAGCAGTCTAGCTGTTAATTAACTTGGGTCAGATGGATGCTTTCTGCTCCATATGGTGCCTGTCACCTGGAGCTGAAGTCACTGGAGGATCTATTATTCTGGAAATCTAGAGGGTCTTTTCACATGCTTTGCAACTAGTGTTGACATCTGCTGGGTGCTCAGCTGTGGCTGTTGCCTGAAGCAACTTGTTTAAACACCAGGCCTCCAGGGTTACCAGTCGAAAAAAAGTAACAACTAGTCAAACTCATTTTCAGAATAAATGATGAATACTTTTTATTTATGTGTGAAGATGAATTATATGTGTTAAACTGACTTGACCATTGTGCTTAGATTAATTCAACATTATTCTACGTGCTTCTGTGACAATGTACTTGGATGGGTTAACATTTAAACCTGTAATGACTCTGAGTAAAGCAGATGGTACTTTATAATGTAGGTGAACATTATCCAGTCATTTGGAAGACTGATTAAAGCAAAAGTCCAACTGCCCTTGCCCTTGAGTAGGAGGGACCTTGTAACAGATAGACCTGGAGCTTGATCTACGTTAGATTTGCCATCTTCTCCAGGGGGACAGTTCACTTTCTGCTTCCAACATACACCCACAACCGTACAAATTGTCTCTCTCTGGGTATAGAATGTGTCTTTAATTTGTTCGTTTGAATGCAGCTGTATTTTCTGTATTACTAAATCTAAGGGAAGAACCTTGAAATACATAATTTTAATGACCATCTGTGATGACACTTACCAAGTGGAAGGTATGGTAAAAATATACTGATCAGACTGTTCAAAAAGACAAAGACTTGTAATATCTAGAATAAGGGCAACTTACACAGGCACTATTAGTATCAAATAATCATATGTGTTTGTTTTTCTTGGGCTTGTATGATTATGGCTTAACAACTTGATTAGCTTTTGAAGAAGAAATCATATTTCTAACACAAGGGGAACGGTTGCTTGTTTTAGAAAATGCACACCATGGTGCTTATGATATGCATATTGCTAAAGAGTACTGGCTGGGGGTCCAGGTCAAAAGAACACAGTAGTGTTCTTGCTCTAAGGGAGAAAAATAGCAACGATTTATAAAGTTGTTTTTTTTTTTTTTATGAGAACTGCAGCTCCCAGCTTTTTGGTGTCTGCTTTGAATCTCAAGACAGCTACTCTTATGAGGTATGTCTATTCTGTCTCCATGGATGTGTGACTACAACACACATGTTCCTGATCTCATAGACATATGGCAAAGAATCTGCTCACCAGACTGATGCCAGAGCCAAGGAAAAATTCTGTTAACCCAGGCACCTTGAAAGGCTGGTGGAAGATCAAATGTGTGAGAACACATTCTGCTGTGAAGGTTGATCATCTCTGGTGTTTACTGCCCTGCGTTTTCAGCACGCAGTCAGGTTTAGGACCCTCCCCCTTATCTTTGGGACTTTTATGTCAGCTAAGGAAAAATAAGCCGTCTAGTATCAGCGCTTCTTTTATCTTTTTAAAATTTTTATTTATTTATTTATTTACTTATTCACTTTACATCTAATCATAGCCCTCTCCCTCCTCTCTCCCCAGTCTCATCCCCTCTCCCTATTCCCCACTACCCCTTCCTATTCCTCAGAAAAGGGGAGTACCCCCACCAACCCACCCCAGCTCATTAACTGGCATAAGGACTGAGTGCATCTTCTTCCCATGTGGTCTGGTGAGGCAGTCCTGGCAGTGTAGGTGAGGGGAGTGTTCAAAAAACAGGAAAGAGAAGTTCATGGCAGAGACAGTCCCCATTCCCCTTACTAGGGAACCCACATTAACCCCAAGTTGCCCATTGGCTACATCTTTGTAGGTCTTCTGGGAGGATATGGGGGTGACTCTAGCTGAGACTCCTAGAACTAAAGGTCATGGGGACTGAAGAGGACACCCTCTAAATAGATGGGACTCCTAGTAGAAGGACAAAAACACCAACCCACACACAAAACTTACCCTACCTATAAGATGTACAGGGATGGAATATCCAACCAATGACTAGCCCAATCTGAGATCCACCCCATGGGAGAGAACCCCTGACACTATTAACAATATTCCGCTATGCTTACAGACAGAAGCCTAGCCTAACTATCCTCAAAGGTTCCACCCATTAGCAATTTTAAATAGATGATGAGACTCACAGCCAAATATTAGGTGAAACATAGAAAGTCTTGTAGAAAAGTGAGGAGACTAGAAGAACCTGGAGGGGAGAGGAGCTCTGCTAGAAGACCAAAAACAGCCAACTAACCAGGGTTGTAGGGGACTTGTGGAGACTCAAAGAACCAGACAAGGACTATGCATGGAGAGGACCTAGGTCTGCTACATAGATGTAGCAGATGGGCTACGAGGGATTCTTTCATTTTACATGAAAAAATGTATGTATGGAGAATACAGAGCTGTTTGCACCAGATAGGTAAGGCTGGTCTTCAAAAAGGGAAAGTTTTCTCAGGCAGGGATTGATGAAGAAGTGATCCCTTCAAGAATAGGGACCTGAGCTTTATAACAATGATTAAAGAGGATCATATGTTGTGTTCAAAAACTGAGGTAGATTTTTCTGTTTAGGTGGAAGGATGAATAGAGTGGTGTCCTGGGGCCAAATGTCATAGAGACAGTTAGGGAACCTATCAGTTCAGCCATGAAAAATGAGAACACACAAGTAAGGATAGAAGAATATACCTCAAGCCTTATCTGAAGTATACTTTAGTAAATGGCATTATCATTTAACATTTTAAATATTTCATGCAGTTAAAATTTTATCTTCTTAATATTGAGTCTAGTCAATTATACACTGTTTCTTCATATTTATGCAATAAGGTTCTTCCCCAAAACCATTTACACTTGTTAATGTAGTGCACTGTTGTTGGACTGTTAAATAACTTTCCCAATTTTCCACCTTACATATTAATAGCATATCTGACATAAAAATTTTAATTGTAAAAACAGTGGATATTTTTTAAAGCTTTCATACATGCCCTAGAATAATTTTATAGTTTAGCAAGATTCATGATAAACCTTTTAAGATGGAAATTGGAGAACTGTGAGATCTTAATATAATACTGGGAGAGGAAAACTTGGCACAACCATTGACAGTGACTTTGAGAAAGTAAAGAGAGGTGGCATCAGCATCTGTTCTCTTAAGTCTATACTCAGGGAGCCCCAAGCACAGGAACAAGCATGGTCAATGCACCATAGCTAAAGCATCAAAACCTACTTCAGTAGGGAAACCCAGGAACTTTTTCAAAAATAAATCCATCAATAACTGCCCTTGCTCCTACTGCTTCCCAGCGGCTACAGCAGGGAGTGCATAACCCCAGGTACAGGGCCTTCTTACTCTAATGGCCAAACAGGGGACACAAATCTGAGAGTGGAACATTGTAGGCCCTCTGAGCTTACAGTATACTACTGCAAGTGAGTGCATCTGTGAGAGAGTGCATACAAAGCCCCAGATCCAGGGTCCCTCTACACTAGCCACCAGACATCACATCTCTCCCACCCACACCCCCACTGTGGGCAGCATAGGGATCCCTAGGACAGAATTGTCAACATTGAAGCCCCTTTTCTGTGGGTCTCCCAGTGGAGTCCAGGAAAATATTCCTGGAGCCAGGATGGTGCAGCTCAGGTAGATCTGAGCACTTGGAGCACAACACTGAAATAGGCTTCCTGTATAAAAGAGGCAAACGGCTGAGAAAGAAATTAGGGAAACAACAACCTTCACAATAGCCACAAAAGACATAACAAATCTTGGTGTGACTCTAACCAAACAAGTCAAAGACTTGTATAATAATAATAATAATAATAAACTTCATGTCTCTGAAGAAAGAAATTGAACAAGATATCAGAAGATGGAAAGATCTCCCAAGCTCATGGATCAGTAGAATTAGCATAGTGAAAATGGCCATCCTACTAAAAGCAATCTAAGGATTCAATGCAATTCCCATCAAAATACCAACAAAATTCTTTACAGAACTTCAAAGAACAATTTTCACTTTCACATGGAAAAAAAACAAAACAAAACCAGAATTGCTAAAAAAAACAATCCTGTACAACAACAGATCTTCTGGAGGTATATTAACTCCTGATCTCAAGCTGTAGTATAGAGCAACAGTAATAAAAACTTCATGGTACTGGCAGAGAAACAGGCTGGAGAATCAATGGAATAAAATAGAAGACCCAGAAATAAACCCATACACTTACAGATACTTGATTTTTGACAAAGAAGTCAAAATCATCCAATAGAAAAAAGATAGCATCTTCAACAAATGGTGCTGGTCTAACTGGATGTCTACAAATAGAAAAATGCAAATGGATCCATATTTGCCACCGTGCACAAAACTAAACTCCAAGTGGATCAAAGACCTCAACATAAAATCAGGTACTCTAAATCGGTTAGAAGAAAAACTGGGGAAGAACCTGGAACTCATTGGCACAGGAGACAACTTCCTGAACAGAACACCAACAGCACAGTCTCTAAGAACAACAATCAATAAATGGGACCTCATGAAGCTGAAAAGCTTCTATAAAGCAAAGGACACTGTTGTCAGAACAAAACGACAGCCTACAGACTGGGAAAGGATCTTCACCAACCCTACATCTGACAGACGGCTAATATTCAGAATATATAAAGAACTTAAGTTAAACACCAACAAACCAAGTAATCCAATTTAAAAATGGGATACAGATCTAAATAGAGAATTCTCAATTGAGGAATATGGAATGGCAGAGAAACACTTAAAGAAAGTTCAATGTACTTAGTCATCAGGGAGTTGTAAATCAAAACCCATCAGAATGGCTAAGATCAAAAACTCAAGTAACAACACATGTTGGAGAGTATGTGGAGAAAAGGGACCCCCCCTCCATTCCTGGTAGAAATGTAAACTTGTACAACCACTTTGGAAATCAATCTGGTGCTTTCTCACAAAACTAAGTGCTACCTCAAGATCCAGCTATATTACTCCTAGGCATATATTTGAAATATGCTCAACTATACAACAAGGACTTTTGTTCAACCATGTTTATAGCAGCTCTATTCCTAATATCCAGAACCTGGAAACAGCCTAGATGTCCCTCAACGGAGGAATGGATACAGAAATTGTGATACATTTACCCAATGGAATACTACTCAGCAATTAAAGCAAGGACATCATGAAATTTGCAGGCAAATGGTAGGAACTAGAAAAGATCGTCCTGAGTGAGGTAACCCAGTAGCAGAAAGACACACATGGTATATACTCACTCATAGAAGGTTTTTAGACATATAACATATTATAAATATATTAAAATCTATAATCCTAAAGGAGCTAAACAACAAGGAAGACCCTAGGGAAGATGCTTAATCCTCATTCAGAAGAGCAAATGAAATAGAAATCAGAAACAGGAGAAGACAGGGAACAGACCAGGAGCCTACCACAGAGGACATCTGAAAGATTACCCTGATTGAGGTATCGAAGCAGAGGCTGAGACTCATAGCCAAACTTTGGACAGAATACATGGAATTTTGTGAAAGAAGAGGGAGATAAAAAGACATAGAGGGGACAGGAGCTCCAAAAGGAGACCAACAGAGAGAAAAAAAACTAGGCCCTGGGGGCCTGCAGAGTCTGATAACCCAACAAAGGAACACGCATGGAGAGGACCTAGAACCCCTGCTCAGATGGAGCCCATAGATTTAGTATCCAAGTGGGTTTACTAGTAAGGGGAGCAGGGGCAATCTCTGACATGAACTCAGTGGCTGCTTCTTTGATCACCTCTCTCTGGGAGATGAAGCCTTGCCAGGCTGTGGAGAGCTGCTTGTTTGTCAGTCTGCTTTGTTACTGAGTGCTCAGGAAAAAAAAAATGTTTTTACCCTGGCCTTCACCTGGAGTCAGGGATAAGCAGGATGTTTTGTTTCACTTCCTTTTTTGTGTGTGAGGATCACACAGACAAGTGGTGGAGGTAAACAAGTTTGACTTCTCCATGAACCCATTCATTTTATTGAGGTGCTTTGCTGTGACTATGAAAATGTTTTATTGGAATAAACCCGTGTGATATTTTCTACTGGAAGCCCTCTGGAACAGATCCCACCTGCAGTGTATTGGTTTTTTAAAAATTTTTCTTTCAGTCCTCACTCCCCCCTCAAGAACTGTACGACTCTGCTGGTAGGCTCCAGCACTAGGCCACAGAGGAAGATGATGCAGCCAGTCTTGATGAGATCTGATAGGCTAGGGTCAGATAGAAGGGGAGGAGGACCTCACCTATCAGTGGACTAGGTGAGGAGCATATGGGGAGAAGAGGGAGGGAGGATGGAACTGGGAGGAGATGAGGGAGGGGTCACAGCTGGGATGCAAAGTGAATAAATTTTAATAAATAATAATAATTAAAATACAAAAGTTTAAAAAGAAACTAACATGAAAGCTATTATGTGTGCTTTGTTTATGGGTATATTCATGAGTAGTTAAATATGGAACAAAGCATGAAAATGATAAAAGTTGAATGTGGAAAGTGATTCTTACTAATATTAATGTAGAGGTTCACTCAAAGAAATACATTTTGGAATAATTTATTTTATAGCCTTGACTGCATACAAATTTACCTATTATGGTTTTTATGATATTTTTAAATGTCTTAAAACAAACATAGTTAGCATAAGTAAATATGTAATTAGTTTCTATCTTGGATTACCAAATAAATGATCCATTATCTACTTTGCATATGTAGAAAACGTATACATATACTATAATCTTCAGCTGCACCATACTATTATCAGATTGCTATGTTTCCTTTGATTATCATCTACACATATGTGCACAAATATATATGTATATGCATTGTATATGTGTTGAATACAAGTCTAACTGAAATGAACCAATAAGGAAGGAAGGTTTGGTTTATGGCTCCTCTATATTGAGATAATTCTTGCTGTCTGTGCTAACCCATTTGACCCATTTCTGATGCTATTCCATTGGGAAAACTGCAACAATGTGAAGCCCCCATTATTAATTTTTCACCTTTTCCTTGTACCGTTGACATAAGACTTAATTGTTACTTTCAGCTTGCCTTACTGCCCTAATGGACCACTTTGAAACCCAAGTGCTCAGCAAAGTGGGTATAAAAAGCAGGACAGTGAAATACAACACTGTTCTGTAAGACAGCATTAGTTTCTACTTGTAAGTACTCATGTGTCATATTTTCACTACTGAAAAATTCAAAATAGTACCTGATTGTCATTGTCATTCCCCTTCTTACTCAGTCTTATTTAGGTAGTGTTGTTCGACTATTTTTGTTGTTGCTGTTTTCTGCAGCACTCAGCATTTCCAGGATGTCTCCCATCCAAGTACTAACCAGGCCTGACCCTATTTACCTTCTGATATCAGGTGCATTTAGAGTGGTATGGCTTGAATCTTAAACATATGGAGACTTCTGTTTATCTTTGCAAGTCTGAAAATACATTTAAGGAGGTTACATTGTTTAAAATGTGTTGAGCCTTCTTTTGTGGCTCAGCTTATATGTCAATTTGGGAAGCAGTCCACAAATCTTTTATTTACTTATTTACTTACTTACTTACTTACTTACTTACTTACCAGGGCGTTTTACATACTAGAGAAGTGCTCTATCACTGAACTACATCCACAATGCATGGGTACGTTTTAAAGGTTTTTTTTTTCCAGGTCTTACTAACTCCCTCTTCTTTCGTAAGATTCCCTGCACTCTGCCGAAGGTTTGGTTATGAGTCTCAGCATCTGCTTTGATACACTGTTAGGTAGAGTCTTTCAGAGGCTCTCTGCAATAGGCTCCTATCCTGTTATTTGCTTTCTCCTACTTTCAATGTCCATCCTATTTGTCTTTATAAGTGAGGGTTGATCATCTTACCCTGGGTCCTCTTTCTTGTTTAGCTTCTTTAGGTGTACGGATGTTAGTATGTTTATCCAATCTTATAGGTCTAGTACCTACTTACAAGTGAGTATATACCGAGTGTGTCTTTCTGCTTCTGGGATACCTCACTCAGGATGATCTTTTCTAGATCCCACCATTTGCCTGCAGAGTGCAGGGAATCATATGAAAGAAGGAGGAGTTAGTATGACAGGGAGAGGACAGGAGTTCCACAAGTACAAATATATCTGAGCAAAGGGATCTTTTATGAGACTGTATCTCCAAACAAGGACCATGTATGGATATAACCTAGAACACCTGCTCCGATGTAGCCCATGGTAGCTCATTTCCCATGTTTGTTCCCTAGTAAGGGGAACAGGGACTATTTCTGTCATGAACTCAATGGCTGGCTCTTTGACCTTACCCCCCCCCCGGCCCCCCGAAGGAGGAGCAGCCTTGCTAGGCCACAGAGGAGGACATTGCAGCCAGTCCTGAGGGAGTGGGCTACAGCTGGGATACAAAGTTAATAAACTCTAACTAATATTAAAAAATAAAAATTTAATTAAAAATAAAGATTTTTTCAACAATCGTTTGCTGTGTTTCACGTGTTAATAAGATAAAATATGTATTACTAGTTTTCCAAATCTTTAATACCATTACTGACATTTTTCTAATTATGCTGTATACCCAAACTTATGTTATGCTTTCTTATATTGATTATAAATTTTTCAACATACCTCTTATGATTTTAATCTGAATTGTTCAATCCTGTCCCTAAAGACTATTAAAAGCTTGACTGACAGTTGATGCATTTTAAGGAAATGATAGGTATCTGAGGGCTCTGACCTAATCAATGGATTAATTTTTTTGGTTAGTAGTGAGGAGACAAACACCCAACCCCTCACTGCCACCCTCAGCAACCTAAGAGTTCTGTTCTGCTTTTAGGGACCTCAGCTCAGGCTGAATTTTGTCCTTTTTCCACTGAAAGGAACATCAGGTTTTTGAAGCAGTGCTGGAGATCTGTGTTAAAGCTACTTTAATATAAACAAAAGCACAACAGTTGAGAGAAAGCCAGGCTCTTGGAAGAAAATAAGGCATATCTGAAAACATGAATATAAGCTTCTCAAAGAATGAATTGCAGAGCATTAGACATACCCAAGTACGGTTATGGACTTCTCAAAGGAGAGAAGGCAATTAATTGTCAACATTAGCCATATATAGTATTTTGGTAGCTCTCGGTTACACTGCAGAAAGTACTTAAGAAACCTTTTTTCTTCCTCCTCTGATAAGGGAGATTATAGGGTAGCTAGGAAGATGCCTTGGGTGGAATTCTAATCTGATAAAAGAAAACCAGAAGCCGCTAGTATTGCACAAGTTGTTTACTACATGCCCTTTCTTTTAAGTGGACTGTTCAGTGAGTTTGCCAGAAATTTTCAGGTTTTTCAGCTAAGAGGGAAGAAAGGCAGGGTAGGAGGAGTCCAGTAGCAGTTTGCTAGGAGTTGTTAATAACAGTGTGCAGGAATTCTTGCTTCTTTGCTGGCAGGAGGCTTTCATTGGATTCTAGGGTTAGGGGCAGTCCTTTTCCCTTCTCATGTCCCCAATATTTCCCTTGTCTTTATATCCTGCCTTAGCCTGATGAATATATAGTGGCGGCCTTATGAGAGTTGGTAGAAGCTAAGACGTAGGACCTGTTTGGAAGGAGCAGGTCAATAGGGACATATCTTGCAAAACAGAACCTGTGGCTTGCCCCTTCTAATCTCTGTGTACATCATGACAGGGAAAGTGAGAAGCCTTTGCCATATATTATTTAACCTCCATGCTTCTGCTTCACCTCAGGCCAAATGCAACAGAACCAACCACTGATGGCTAAAACCTCTGAGAACACAAGGCAAAATAAAGATCTCCCCATTTAAAATTTGATTTGTTCATGTATTTATCCTGGTGACAGAAAAATAGTTTATTGTAACTTTATTCTGATTTTGACCTTTGTGACGCTTAATACTTGACAGAATCTAGAATCACCAGAGACAAGCCTGGGGAAATGTCTGTCAGGGATTATCCTTGATTAGTTTAGCTCCTGGATACGTATGAAGTGGATCGTCTAGGTTAGGCTAATGGAGGTGAAAAGACTCTTACTAAATGTGTGTGGGGCCATTCCCAGAGCAGAAGTCCAGGCCTGCATAAAAAGTGAGAAAGCTAACAGAATGTCTATCACATTCTGCTTCCTGACTACAGATTCATTGTGGCCAGCTGCCTCCTTAAAGCTTCTCCCACCACGCCTTCCCTCCTATGATGGCTAGTACCCTTGAATTGGGAACCAAAAAATAAACACATTCTTTTTTAAGTTGCTTTGGTCAGGGCATTTAATCACAGCAACAGGGAAAGTAAGGGCGCATTCTTTCTTGGCCTGATCTAAGTTAAGGAGTACGAGACTCCTAGAGGGTTGATTGATAGTTTTTCTTTATTAAATGTCCCTGTCGATCAACAGAACTTTCATTGCCTTAACTCATTTTTTTTCCTGAATTGTCTTTGTTTATCTACATAACATTCATTACCTTCTGTGATATTTAAAAAAAAGTCAGATTTCTTATAGAGCATACCTTTCACCATTTTCTTAGGTTCATCCTTTTTCTGTCATATACCTAATATGAATATTTTATCATCATCTTATACTTTTTCATTTCATTTTTTTTGCTTAAAATAGAAAGGGGACAGGATGTAGATTTTTAATCTAATTGCACCTGATAAATTACAATCTTGGAGTCTTAGGAACTGAGCTATATTTATTTTCTAAACATAGCAATTCCAATTTCCTCTCAGTCTGTGTGTTCTCCTTGGCTGATTTTATCTTCTTCTGTAGTTATTATTGCAGTCTTAAGAATGACAATTTAATTTAATACTTCTAGCAGGACCTGCCTTTTTCTACGGGCTTTTAACCAGTTGTCTAGAGGTCTTTAAGGTCTGTAAAAAAGCAAACAGTCTCATATATAAACAGTTTCAGACATCCCTAACTGAGTCTCCAGAAGGTGGAGAATGCAGCTGCAATCTTTTCATAGTTTTTTTTCAAGGCCTCTGTGGAGTATTCAGGCTGGTTGATGTTGATAGAAGAGGAGTTTGGCTAGTTCTTTGAATGACAGCCCTTTTGCCCAAGGCAAGCAGGGCAGGAAGAATCCAAAAACAGCTAGTTAGGAGTCCAATTGCCTTATCCCCCAAAGTCTCCTTATTTACACAAAATAGCCATAATTTAACAGTAATGGTGATCTTTTTAAACAGCGCTAAGTACCTAGTGCCCCAGAATGAGGTGGGTCCTCTTTGCCTGTCTCAGTTGCAGTTATAATACAAGCTATCTGAAAATCTAAAAGCCAGCTCTTTCTAAACAAGATCAGCACAGCATTACATAATACACGTGGTAACAAGAAAGGAGACAGAACAGACATGGGATTTTGATAATCTTGTTAATGGAATCCAGACTTCTTTCTGTTACTGGGACAATTTTTAATCTTTAGTAAATGGTTCTATCTTGTTTTAGTAAACAAAAGTGAGTACACCTTATGCTTAAAAAAGTTGCCAACTGAAATGTGCTGGCTTAAAATTTGCTCCTGTGTTTTGGGTAAATGAAAAGCTTATTTGGGGAGTGGTCTCATGTAGCCCAGGATTGCCTCCAACTCAAAAAATCATTCTCTCTCTACCCTCAAATACTAGGATTACAGGTCAGTGCCACCACACTCATATTTTAAGGTAAGGAAAGAGGCAATGTTTCTTCTATTAAGCTCTGCATCTGACTCCACTATGACTACATATAGTACAAAGACAAAAAATTTTACATATTTCTCTATGACTGGATTGTGGTTACTTATGCTCTTCTTTAATTTTCAGCAAAATATAAGTATGCATAGTGACCTTTCATAGTATAATTTTAAAGACAGTAAGTTTTAAATATTCTTCATAAAATCTTTCTGTTGTGTATAAAATCAACCACAAGCAAAATTTAACTGAACAATTTTAAAAATTAAAGATAGTACTAGCTTAACTATAGTTACACACATATATGTGAAAACCATAATGCAAAATACTTACCACAGTTTTTAAGAGCTCACAATGGAGTTCATGTTTCAGATGTGGATGGGACAGAAAGGATGCAGGCAGAGAATGTTTGTTTACCCAGTGAAATAGACATTTCTAGGAAGTCTATTACACTGGACTGACAGATTGCTTTAGGGAACTCCAGCAAGGGTAGAAACACAGTAAAGCTCTTAGCCTATTTGTGTTCTGGAGGTTTACAGTAATGCAGTTCTGAGCGTTACCCTGTAAGGCATCTGTTAGCTATTGTGCTAGGCCCCAGTGCACCCGTGCCTGAGTTTTTTGAATGAGAACACACGTACCTGAGGTTTTTTGGAATGGGGACACCTGTGCTTGAGGGGTATTTTTGTTGTTGTTTTCTTTTTTGAATGGGAAAAAAAAACAGAAAGTGCTATTTTCTTAAGAGCCAAGAATCATGTGGATTATACTCAGCTGGATAAATATGTCAAGATATAAAGGCATGTTCCACATTACTGTATCTGAGGTCACTATAGACTTTAGAAAAATCAAATTTAGCTATGCTAAGGACTGCAGGTATGCCATAATAGGTACAGAAAACAGCAACAGAAGGCAGTGTATGCCCAAATCACATATCTATAAAAAATGTAATTGCCACATACAAATGACGTGGAGGAACCCGAATAGACAAGGGCTAAGGATTCCCCTCACTTCACTCCAACTACTTTGAGGGGCTGGGGCTATGGGCTTATTGAATGTTGAGAAATTGAGGAAAACCAACACAATCCCACACCTGATCTGGTCCATTCCAAAGCCTTGTGAGCCTCCACCTGACTCCTATTTCATAGAAGAGAATACCGCGAATTTTAAGAAATTCTAACCACAACAAGAGTACTTACTCTTTAAATTTGTTGAGCAAATAATTATACACACCTGCACTAAAATTCATACTTTTTATGACACTCCAGAAAAAAGGAAAATTATAGTGTGCACCCCAAAACTATTAAATTTCAGACTTTTGTGGCTCATTTTTTAAGGGTCAGTATTTATATATGCTTTAAGGAGACAATAATAATTATCCAGATTGCTTTTCATCTGCTTTATTGACTTTAATTTTTTTCCATGCAAATGGGCAACACTGTACTGTTGACAGAAACTTACACTGAGTGGGAAGGCAATCTCCAATTAGAAGCTGGTAACATGTCCCACCTGGCACATGGAAATAACACAATGCTCACCACAAACAGATCAGTAAAGGCATGTCAGGAAAATGCAAGGAAAAGGAAAACAGCAGGAGTCACAGTATGAAGCTCATGGAAAATGGCTGAAGTCAAGGCATAAGGCAGAATTCATCATGATGATCATGGTGATTAGAGAGCTCCCCCATAAGAATACGGAGACAATTTCTCAACTGTAGCTCCCTAAGTTTCCTCCTGATTTCTCTCATCTCTTCCATGAACATTTCCATATCATCTCCATCTCCACCCAGCCCATCATTAATCTGCCTATTGGGTATGGCCCATCGAAAGTTAGGGGCAAGTCTGCGAGCCTGTCCTCTTCGGTTGTGGTTGTGGTTGTGGTTGTTCGCTGCAGGCTGGTGGCCATCACCTCCTCCCAAAGGGCGGTCTTCCTGTCCATTCTGCGGGGGCTGCTCCATTTCTTCGTTTTCCTGGTGGATATTTGCCATGATGAGATTTTGTTTTCTGGTTGATATTCTCTTAACATAAGTAAGACAAGGCAAGGAAAGACATTGAATGCTTGGTGTAGTGACCAGCAATATTCAGAGACTAATACGAGTTTTCATTATTATTTTTCCCACCTTAAAGTCTCCAGGCAACCTCTAGGGAGCCTCCATTTCAAGCCCCTCACCAACTCCCCGGTTCTCTTTTCCCTCCCTCCTTCAAAGCCCACCATTTTTATTTCACAAGATCCTTTCCCTGAGCTCTGCGGGCACCAAAATGGAGGACTGAGCTAGAGTAGTGTGGGGTGGGAGCTCTCACTGGGGTCCAGACAGGGCTTTCTAGATGCTCCTCCACCCCCACCCCCCAACACTTCCCCTGAGCCTACCTGGGCGTGTATCTCTTGCTGCGGAGTCCTCTCAGTGCCGCGCCTCTGCTAGTAGACCTGCAGAGAGGGTGGGATGGGAGCGACTCAGCGCGGGAGCTCAGTACTGCATCCCTTTCCCCTCCACACTGACACCCACCGCCCATCCAACCCCCCCAACTTACCCAGCAGCCCACTATTTCCACCAGCCCTTCCCCATCCTGGCTCTCCAGGGTTAAGTCTAGCCCTCTTTACTGCAGCCAGCCTCCCCTTCTCCGGGGTCCCCTTAGCCCCCCCCCCCCCCCCCCCCCCCCCCCCCCCCCCCCCCCCCCCCCCCCCCCCCCCCCCCCCCCCCCCCCCCCCCCCCCCCCCCCCCCCCCCCCCCCCCC
>CM053742.1:58366267-58413178 GCA_028658305.1 Pachyuromys duprasi | reverse complement strand
TTACAGAAAAAGGAGGAATGTTAGTATTTAGGCTACCTGCTTCTGTGTTGCCTAGCAAACTATGATGCTATCATGTGTCACCTGCCAAGTACCTGCAGACATGGTTCAGTTTCTGCATAAAAGGATCAACCTGCTACTTTGTTTTTCTCTTGCCCTCTTGTCTCTTTCCTGCTTACCCTCTTGCCTTCTCCCCTTTCTCTGCCGGGGAGGCCCTCCCTCCCCCATCATGTCTTCCTTTCTCCTTCTCTCCCTCTTTTCATCTACATCCAAAAAACCTTTTTCATATAAAATCTACTCTCTGTATCATCATTTTATTGGTCCTAACAATAACTCTAATAGTCTTATAAAAGAGCATATACACACTAATTTATTTTCTTTACACATTCATAATAATGAAAAATAAAACAGCTAAGAAAATGTTGCTATTTGTGAAGCATTATTGTCTGTACATTAATGATTACAGTTTATCATCTCAATTACCCTAGGAAGTAGGTGCTATTGGTACTGTCCATTTTACAAACAAGAGAATTGCATGATGACAAAGCTAAGCAAGAGATCAGAAGTAGCAAAAATAAGAATTCAAATCCCTGTAGTCTGATTTCTAATCTATGTTCTTAAACCACCACTCAGTTTTCCTTGTAAGTTCCAAACTGCATATCTTATTTATTCATGTATTCATTGAACATTTATTGCTTGATAATATTTGAGCCATTTTGGCGCTACTGCCACATGCCCACATTTACCATTCATTTTCAACACCTAATTTAGAGAGGTATTTGTGTGTGTTTTGTTGTGTGTGCGTGCAGATATCCACACATAAGCATATACCCACAGGCTCCAAGGTGGGCTTTGGATCCCCTGAAGCTGGAATTTGCAGGTATTCTTGAGCTCCTTGATTTAGGTGCTTGGAACTCAATTCTGATTCTCTAGAAGAGCACTGAGTACTCTTAACTACTGAGTCATCTCACCAGGCCTCAATTTAGAGCTTTGATGGCCTTTATACAGCTCTTTGTTATAATTACATATTCAGTTCAATTACTCTGTATTTTTTATACTACATTTCTGGTAAGACGGTGGAAATTTGAAAAGAATGATTCAAACATGGTATTTATATGTTCACGCAGATCACTAATTAATTTGAGAAAGTAGGTACTGAGTATGCTACATCCTGGACCCCAGAGCAAGAACACCTAGTAAGTCTTGTAGGAACAAGTAACAGCTGGAGATTGGTTTTAGCCTGACAATATAAGGAGGTTTGAGGTTTTGTTCTGTAGCAAAACTAAGAGAGACTCTAAAGCCAAAATAGAACAAAACACCAAACAACTTACTTAAATAGTAATAATGACCTAAATCAATAAGTAATTGTCAGGCATCATGCCGCACACCAGGCTATTGAGAACAAACACTGTGCAACCTCAAGTCTGGAACTTTCCTCTCTGGAAGAGAAGGATGTCAGCTTTGCTGATCCTTGACTAAAATTGAATGTTAAGTTAGTGCAGTCAAAAAGTAGTGACTCCTTTCTCTATCCCACTTCCAGTCATAGATTGTAGGCTGCCTCTTGCATGTGAAACTACAGAAAATCCTGGGGTCCTGCTTATCCTTTTTTCTTGTCCCAAAGAGATGGCTCCCCAGCATTAATGATGTGGAAGTAAAGTTCTCTAACAGCACCACATCAACTTACAAGCACATCTTCATTGTGAAAAGATGGAATGCTGTAGGTCAAGGGATGACATTATCTTGGTTATCTTTATACCTTAAATGGCCACTTATTTTCTGTTTCTAAGTCTGTCTTAAGATCCTCCTGACCACTAGGTAAAATTCTGGGAATGTTATCAGTAAGCCCAGTAGACATCTAGTCTCCACTAAAGCCGTAAAGGTAAGAAAGCTAAGAATGCTAGCAGATAACATCTGACATCAGCATGTTTTTTGAATGTATTATCTCAAACTTTTTTCTTGTTCTTTAGCTATGAAAGTTCATGAAACCTCTTTCATTTTGGAACATGTCATTTAAGTTAGTCTGAATCCACATTTCTGGGCCATTGCCTCTCACATTTGGCTAAGAATAAGCTATTTTCTTACATCCTTTAGAGTAAGCTATTATTTTACACTGACAAAGGAAAGTTGGGAGGACTTTAGAGTGTTATACTTCTCTCCATGAAGAGGACAAATGTTAGAGGAGAAATGTTGCTCAGAAACAAGACTGCTATGCTCCCTGTCTCCAGATCCACAACCCTTGATTAGCTATCTCACCCTTGAAGATATACAAGCCATAAAGAATATATCTTCTACTATTCTCCCAGGAGAACCTAGTTCACTTTCAACTGGAGAAATTCCAGACAAGATTGCTCCAGAGCTGTGATGGGAGCACTTAGGAAGTAATTAAATGGATTTGGTAAAGGTAGTTTAATGTTGTCTGGCTAGACTCTTGAGGAAAACTAAAAGAAATGGCTGAGAGGAGGTTTCCTGTAGTCAAAACAAATACCGACACTGATCTTGACCCAGACATGGTGGCACACATGCCTATAGGCCTAGCACTCAAAAGGCTGAAGCAGGAATAATTCTGTTTTCTGGAAAGGCTGGGCTACAAATCAAGACCCTGACTCAAAATAAAACTGAACAAACAAAAACCCCTGGCCTTGAGAACTATTCTTTTATGAAAGGCCACATTCTACTAGTTTTCAGAGCAACTGATAACCAAGGGAATAACTGGGAACAACACTCAAGAGGATATTAGTGAATTCTAAGGTCAACATAGTTAGTGAAATAGTAAGAAAGCCTTGTTAAAACAATTACGAATAAAGTGATAGTACCATTCTCGGGAGATGGCTCTGTTGGTATAGTGCCTTCCCCTTAAACATAAAGCCTGAGTTTATTCCCCATCACCCACATAAGAACCCCACACAGGTCTGTAACTCTGGTGCTGTGAGCAGCAGCAGTGTTGGTACTATAAATACATGCTACCAATCCCATATTTTACATGAGTTTGGGGGATTAAACTGCTGAAAGTGTCTTCCAAAGTAGCTGTACCATGCCACATTCCTACTAGCAATTAATGAGAGGTCCTGTTGCTAAATATCTTTGCCAGTATGCATAACCAAAATGTAAGCAATGCATATAATAGAATAATCATATTTGACAAATAAAGAGAAATAGGTACTGATAGATACTGATAGATATGGATGAATCTTTAGAATGTTATGATAAATAAGCCATGGGAGACTGTGTTTTATTCATTTTTAAAACTGTACAGATAGACGGTATACTAAGTTTAGCTTAGGGCCAGGAGGATAGGGGCTTAGGGGTTTCATCCTGCTTCTTTTTATCTGATATAAACTTACAGAAATCAGTTGGAGTGGTGGTAGCACAGACTGTGAATACACTGAAAATTTTAAGTGAGTGAATCGATGGATATTCAAATGATGTCCTAAATATTCTATCTTGGTTGCAGTTTCTATCGCTGTGATAAGAAACTTGGGATAAAGGAGCTTATTTTCTCTTATAGTTCCACATCACAGTCCATCACTGAGGGAAGTCAGGGCAGGAACTCAAGCAGTAGGCAAGCACTGATGTAGAGGCCATTGAGGGCTGCCACTTAGTAGTTTGCTCTTCATCCATCAGCCTGCTTTCTTATAGCATCTAGGACCACTTGTCTGGGGGTAGTCTCATGCACACTGATCTGGATTCTCCCACATCGATCATCCATCAGGGAAATGTACTACAGGCTTACCCAGAGGCCATTCTGGATCAGGGCACATTTTCTCAGTTAAGGTCACCTCTTCCCAAACGACTTTAGCTTGTATCTAATTGACATAAACTAGCCAGCACATTTTTCAAAGGTATGCTATAGAAAGATGTTATTTAAAAAGAAGGAAGATATACCTGAGATAGATAGGAATTATCCAGGCTAAGTATATAAGGGATTGATTAAGAGTGTTTTGTTAATGAACCACATCTAATTTATCTGCACAGTAACTGAGAATTAAATTAAAAAAAATGAATTTTTCACACAGTGGTTAAGTGTAAGTGTATGACAGCTAAGACTCAAATGCATTTCCTTAATAAGGTTTAGGGATATTTATCAGGTAGATTTAAGGCTTGAAAAAAATACAATTGGAATAAAAGTATTCATGTAGTCTGGACAAGCATAGTCAATCTTCATGGCTGTTCAAGGGATGTATGGTCAGAAAATGATGGTATACGTATAACAGTAAAGTAAACTTTTCAGCATTCTGGTAGAGTTGAAAGTTACACAGTGGACATCTCTATGGGCCCAAGTGAAGAGCTGGCAATCTCTAAAACAGTGATCTTCAAGTCCTTGAAAATTAACCTAGGCAACCATCATCCTTGTGACCCACACTCCAGGGGTGTAGTGTACAGTATACCTAGAATGAGACTAATACATAGCTCATCTACTCAACCTACAGATTTTGTGATATCTAAAAACAAGTACATGGCAGGAGAAGAAAGGGGTTAGGTAAATTCATATAAGTAAAAGGTAAAAAATGTTGTTAAAGTAAGGAGAAAAGGTCAAGTTTGGTTTTTTGTTTTGGGTTGGGTTGGGAAGTTGATGGTAATTGTCGAAGTTAGGAGTCTGTCCTTCCAAGTAGCTTTGAAGACATAGGCCTTTTTTTGATGGTTAAGTTCTAAAAGTTCTTTTACTGTTCTTGAAAGATGAGTTTGAGACAGAAAAAAAGAAACATATTTGCAAATTGCAAGCCCTTCTTTAGGAAACACCCAGATGAAGGCTGTGGCCTAGCCATGCATAAAAAGGATTGGTTTTATTTCTAGTGAGGTGAAAGCGTGGGAACCAAGACCAGGAATTGAAAGAACAAGGACCTTGGGGAAACTGAAAAATAATTTTTCAATACAGTGCTGCCGTTATTATTTACTAAATGCCAGCCGTTTCAGGGCAGTGAGTAATAGCAAGGGCCTTGGGGTTGGGAAGATATTTTAGTCATGAAATGCATGCTGTTCAAGCATCAGAACCTGTGTTCCTTCCACAGTGCTCACACAAAAATTCAGGTATGCTGGCACAAATTTGGAATCTCAGAGTTAGAGAGGCAGAGGCAAGAGGATCTCTAGGGCCAATGAGAGACCATCTAAAAAAAAAAAAAAAAGCAGATGATGCCCAAGGAATAACACCCAAGTTTAACCACCTCTGGCCTGCATATGTATATGCATGTACACACAGGTGCATGGAGACACCACACATACACACACACACACACATTTTGACTTTAGGCAGGCATTTCACTTAACAGCTTTGTAATCTTGGCTAAGCCTCACATTCCATCCTGTACATTGTTAGATTAATGCTATAACATCTGGGAAAGAACTCAGCGTTCATGGAAGTGGAATGACTCTGTAGAAACCCAAGCAATAACTTGATTTTCATAGTGTAAGGGCAATAGAATTTCCTATTAGAAAAGTTTAAAAAAATATTTCCTAAACCAGCAGAGGTCAAATAGAGGCCTGGTAAACACCACACTGCCACTTAAATAAAAATGACCCTTCCTTTAGCAACAAGGGACATCAGCTTGGTATTTGTATTACTCTATACCTTCTGTTCTGCCCCAACCCCCAGTTTGTACAAAGGTTTATTTAGCAAAGTGGCAGAAACCAAAGCTCAACAAAGCAAATACTCCACAAAGAGACTGGAGTGGACTGATTCAAGGCAGGGGCAGCTGAGTGGGTTCTCCCTAGTGATTTTAAAGAAGTTTTATAAATATTTATGAAGTGTATATTGGAGCATTTAGGCCTTTTAGACCCTAAGCAAAGATTACTCTAGGAAGGCCCTGCTCCCATAGCTACAGCCACCAGCAGTAGGAAGCCCAGCCCCCTACTGTGAGGTAGGTGTCCAAGGCAACTTGAATTATACTCACACATTAATCAGCCCTGTCCCTCCTCTTATCTTGGTCAGCTTTGCTTTCTCATACCCAGCCTTAAGCCCTTTTAGTTCTCAACCCCAGTGATTCTGACCTCTTCCTTTTAATCCTAGCATACATTTAAACTCCCACAATTCTTTTTACACAGTAAGCCTAAACCTTTGCTAATCTGGATTTTTTTTCAATACAGAAAAGTAGATACACTGCCCTTTGAAAGGCTCCTTGTCGATTGCATTGTTAACCTGGAGTGGGCTGGTTTCTTTGTCTTTAGGAAGTAAACATGAACTGGGTGTTTATGATTCTTTTCTTTTAAGCTGGAATAGGGCATTGTTTTATTTGTATGCCCAAAGATTCTAGCAAAGGAGGAGGACACATTTACAGGCAAACTTGAATGGAGGCAAAGAGAAAGTACTTACACTGGCATGGAGAGATAGCTTAGCAGTTAATTGCACTTGTAGCTTTTTTACAGAGGGATTGTTTTCCAGCACCCATATGGGAGCCCACAATTGTCTGCAACTCTCAATGTCCTCTTCTCCCCTCCACAGGCACTAGACACACAGGTGATGCATATACATACATACATACATACATACAGGAAAAAAAACGCTCAAACACGTAAAATAAATATGTCCTTTCTTAAGTAAACAAAAATTAAGTAATTACAGTAAGATTTAGTGAGATGATGGAATCCCTGGGAAAAGTGGCCCATCTCCCTAGTGAAGAAAGCATGTTGTATCTCTTATCCTTCTTAAAAGTGGAAAGGAGACCAAGGTAACTGTATATGAGAAAAAAGGTCAAAGGTGAAAAACAAAACAAAATATAAGATCCTGCATTAGCCAGTGTAAATGAAAGCTCTTGGAAAGAACTACACCTACACCTTACAATAAACCTTCTACAAAGGTGGTTGTGATTAGAAATTCAGTCATTTTGGATAGATGAGAATGTTGCAGGTCCAGAGCCTAGTTACAATTTCTCTTCGGCTACCTTTGACCTACTTTCCTGGTCCATTTCTTTGTCTGTTTTGATGTGCTTGTGGCTATCCAGGGAAGCTTTTGGGAGAAGACCACTATTTTCCATTAACTAAATGGCTAAGAATGCCCTGAGATGGCATGTGAGGCCTATAGGAGAGATTTTCCTACTGACGCCAGGGAAATCAAGGTCCTATTTGGGGATTCTTAGTCTCATTTTAAAAAACAATTTCAGAATGGAGTCAAACAAAAGCTCAGAGACAAATTAACTAGAGTTTAAAAAGAAAACCCCCAGGGCAGGCCAGCTGTAAATTTCAGTAGTGTCCTGGAGGAGGAAGATGGAGAACGGAAAGTGTGGGGGGTGTTGTGGGGGGTTGGGGAGAGACAGAGCAGCTGTTTGTGTTACACTGGTGTAGAGGTCAGCCACATGGGAGGGGTGGGAGCTTTAGAGAAGGAGTGGAGCTCAGATTGTTAGGAAAAGCAGCCTTAGAAAAGAGATTGTAGACAGCCCTGAGGAGACAAGATGATCAGATGGAAGGGGAGGAGATCCTCCCCAGATGGTGGACTTGGAGGGGGCGGGGAGGAGATGAGGGAGGGTTGGGGAGGGTGGGAGGGACTGAGGGAGGGGGCTACACATGGGATGCAAAAAAACGTAACCTGTGATTGATATAAAAATAAATAAATTTATAAAAAAAAGAAAAGAGATGAAAGAAATGGAAAAGCTGAAGTGTCTGAGCAATTCAGAAAAGTGGACAGACTGAGGAAGCCATGACTGCCACCCTGTAAGCTACTGTACTAGGGAATGGTCCTACTTTGTGTCTTAACAATGTATAGCAAACAGGTACTATATAAAAGTCTACCTAACTCGTTTAAATAGCTACTTTACCACACAATACTTACCTAACAATAGTAAGGAAGATGTGGAACAGAACAGGAACAGAAGATTTCAGGAACATTTTTTTTTTTCCAATTAAAAACAGACAAATGGCAGGGCGTGATGGCACACACCTTTAATCCCAGCACTCGAGGGAGGCAGAGGTAGACAGATCTCTGTGAGTCTGAGATCAGCCTGGTCTACACAGCAGAGTTGTAGGCCAGTCAGGGCTACATAGTAAGACCCCATCTTAAAAAAAAATTCAAAAGGTAGTGCATACCCCCCCCAATGGAATGTGGAAAACTACATCATATCCAATTATCCAACAAAATTACCCTCAGTTGATGTTGTTTTGCTCTGTCTCTCAGCACTCACATGATTGGTGGCTTACCTGTAACTCTAGCTCCAGAAGGTCAAAGCTCTCTTCTGGCCTCTGTGAGCACTGCATTCATGCAGCGCTTAGGCATACAGAGGCAAAACACACATACTTTTTCCTGTTTGTTTTTCAAGACAGAATTTCTCTGTGTAGCCATGCCTGTCCTGCACACACTTTTGTAGACCAGGCTGCCCTCAAACTCACAGAGAGCCACCTGCCTCTGCCTCCTGAGTTCTCAGATTAAAGGCATGCGCCACCATGCTCAGCACTGTCCATACTTTTACAAAGTATGAAAGTATGTGATATGGGGCTGATTTTTAAATATATTTTCCTATTGTTTTTAAATATATTTTTCTATTGTTTTCTTAGGGAAATATTTACACATGTTTAGTCCTGTCTTTAGTACTCTGGTGAATATAGTGGCCTTAACACTTCTGCCTCAGTTATTTTGAATTAACATGTTAATGTACTGACTGCATAATATATATTATATTAATAAATTGCCATATGCTTTTAAGATTACTGAGAATCTGGCTCTGAAAGCGGGTTGCATATTTGTTTCCAAGTATTCTCCCAAGCCTCTTGTCTGAGGATGGTCTAACCTCCCTGAGTCTGTTACCGGAAAACAGCCCCAATCAAAACATGGTGTCCTTGAGAACTGTTAGAAGGCAAACAGTTTCCAACAGATCTGCCTATTGCTTAACCCAAGAATCCAAATGTGGCTGCAATAGGAAAAAGAAGCTGGGAGTCTGGAAGCTCAGCCATGGGAGCTCAGTCCTGAGGAGAAAGCTCATTCAAAACCTTCAGCTAGCTACCTTATCCATCCAGTCCGTTGGTTTTTGGTGGGTGTAAACTCCTGATTTGATGATGTTATCCCTATCTGTTCTTTATTGTTCTTTTAATTAAAAGCCTCACCTAACGGGGCGGGGGACTACTCTGTTCTGCCAGGGACTCTCCATAGAGTACTGTATTCAGAACTGCACATAATTGCCTCAAGAGCACTTCCTCAATCAGTTTCTGCTAGATATATTGAGTGTGTGATTTGATAATTTTTATCTATCTGTCTTCTGATCAAATGATATTGCTGTTTTTTACTTCAGCTTCCTGTATAATTGATAAATTCTAAACAAAAATATCCCTCCAGACCATGTAGCAAACTATGTCTTACAGTTTTGGATAATTCAGTCTGGTTTTAAAATTACCACATTGCCCAGACTGATCTTGAACTCATGGTCTTCTGCCTTTGTCTCCTGAGAGCTGGGATTATGGGCACCACACACTACTTTTAGTACAATTTTAGAGTTCCTCAAAGACTTTCTCATAAGGCTTGATATCACCATGATGTATTGTAAAGAACAAAGTGTTATTAGTAGATGCAATCTGCCAAAAAGCCCTGACTGTTCTTATGTGTTCTTACTGCATATGCCAAGAATGTAGGGCCCTGAGCACTCTTTACCCAGGCAGATAATTTTCCAGGTTTTCCAGTTGTGCTGACAGTAAGCAACCTTTAAGTACGAGGTAACATCTTTCCTCAGACAAAGAACAGGCTTAGGATTTCTTTGAAAATTGTCAATCTCTCCGTTCCAGTGTATGTTTAAGCATTTATTTCAGTCTCCTTTGTCACTCTGTGCGATATGGAAATCAGACAGACAGTACAAATCAACATTAAGTTCTAGTTAAGGCTTTTCTATAATAAGGTCCTTAAGTCTCTGACCCAGTACTTTAATGTCTTCTGCCAGCATAAGCTGAAAAATAGCAGGCTAACTTGTTAGTCTGTAAGTAGGATAAAAACCTTAGATTTGGTACAGTTTCTGACAGGCACTTGCAGATACTCTTCCTAAAGCAATTACGCTATGAATTTTTTTCCTATCAGTATAATTTTTTTTGCATCTCTGTGTGCCACTATAGCCATTTACACTGTGTTCTACTTAATACTTTTCTTCAAACTAACTCAGTTATATCATTTGAATAATTTTTCTAGAAAGGGAAGTTTATAACATGACCCTCAACCTAAATTGTTTTCATACACTTTAACTCAAAAGTATTTAATAATGTTCAAATAAATACATGGACATTACAATGTAAAATGTGTACATACTGTCTAAAGTCACCGTCTGCTTCCACAAGGTCCTTCTCCCTTAACAGAAGCTATCTGATTATATCAAAAGCCATCATGTCTGGGACAAAGATTCCTGCAATCAATGTTTCTGTTTAGTGAATTCTGAGCTACTGCCATGTTTCTTTTGAAAAGTATCCTTCGATTTCTCCTGATAAAAGAAGGAAGTCTGGTATTTTGATTCGCAGTGACGGAAAACTGCCCCCTTTTAAGATAAGTTTGCCCATGGCAACCTAGCCATCAGCCCTACTAGATTACTGCAGGTTGTAGCAGAGACACCAAAGATTCACCCTGGAGAAGTGTGCTGTAGGTGAGCCATTCACATCCTGCTCCTGTTACCACCTTCTGGGCTACAGAAAACTGGATTTACTTCTTTCTGTAAAATTGGCAATGCATGCCCTGAGAATCTTACCTTACTCCAGACAAAGTTCCAGCCTCATCATCATCTGTCCAGCTGTCATAGTCTTGAAGAATGGAAATGAAGAGCTCCCAAAAAGAGTATCATAAATGAAAAATTACATACAGGTAGCTTATGACCATAACACTGTTTCCGGCCATGGTTAAGAACATCCCTAAATTTTGACTTCAGCCTCCCTATAAAACTGACACAAGTGTCAGGGTACCTGTTGAACCTGGGGGAACCTGTTATCAACCTGCAGGGGAGAAATCACTCATTATACAGAAGCAGGAATCAGTAAGACCAAATGGCATCCAGGGCAGAAATTCTCCTGTTACTATTGTTGTTATCCAGACTTGTGTTTTGGTCAAACTCTCACATGAGCTCATTGTATCTGAGCCCTGTAAGAGAAAATAATATCCTAAAGCTGTCAAGGTATACCCATAAGATGATGTGATCCAAGTACACTAAGTGTCTATCAAAACAAAAGAAATTTACATTATGTGGGAGAGGGGCCATGCTAGTTTCAAAAGCAATTATATGGGAGTCTAGACAGGCATAAAGGACTATGTACCACTCACCTAACAGTTGCTTGAGTTTGTTCTCAGGCACAGTTATGAATATTACTTTCTCTATGCTTCCAAATAGCAGAAACAAATCTCTAGTAATGGAGATAAAACAGCTCTAATGCCTTATTTGACCACCACAAAATTCCTACAAGATTATTATGTTTATTACAGCAGATGAGAATCGATATAAATTATATTTTTAACTCAATGCTAATATTGTCAATGAATAAAAAGGGTCTTAGTCTTAGAAATAAGTTGGTAAGTGCTATTGGATGCTTATTTTTAGTTATAAAACCTTTATTATTTTTAGCAAGAATAATGCATGTTCATTTTAGGAATATGGCAAATACAAATAAGCAGAAGAAAAATCATCTTTCACAAGTTTATATGTGCATATATGTAACATACAAAGGTACTCTTGTCTTTCAAAATACGATATTCTCATATTATTTTGTAACCTTTCTCATTTTGTATCCCATCAGAAGCTCATCTTTTTTTCCTACAAATCAGTAAAGCTCTTTTATTAAAAGCTAGAGATGTATAGATTGGTTCAAATATAGTCAACAGTAAGATACAGACAAGAAGAGATACACCTAAAACCACTAACTGCAACAGATTCAAAGTAGGAAGATGGGCAAAGGCATATCAGGAAAATGATAATAAAAAGAAAGCTGTATTGCAATGGTAATATCAGATAAAAGAGAAACCAAGGCAAACTACATTAAATAGGGGTAAGGATGGCTTCGATTAGCTTTCCAACGCATGACTATAAGTTTGTTTCTCACTCTCCTTATCTCATCTATTTCATCCACGTCTCTAAACATATCTTCACTGCTCAAATGCCTGTTATGTATATCCTCTTTAAAATCCTGAAGAGACTGAATCAGCCTCTCCCTAAAAGTTTCTTCTGATTTTTCCTCCTCTTCTGGTTCTTCCCCCTCCTCTGGCTTTTCCTCAGGCTTTGGCTCTTCCTCGGGCTTTGGCTCTTCATTTTCTGAGTTTCCTTCCATTTTTTGGCAGGGTTTCATCTTGTGTATGCTTTTCTTCTTCCTGCCTATTCGTGAATGCGATTATTTCTAGGAAGCAAGTAGAAGGCAGTAAGTGAACGATTTGTTAAGTGTGCAGGTGGTGTGCACAAAGGTCTCCTCACCATTTGCTCCCACCTTCTCCTCCTCTTTTCTTCCCCCACTCCCCTTTTCGGGTCTGTCTTCACCAAATACCTTCCACCTGAGAAACCCAGTCTGCAATCAAGGTTTTTCCTGTCCCCACCCCTCTTGGCTCCATTTTCCACTCCCTCCTCTCTCTAGTCCCTCCTTAAAGCATTTTCCAAGGCCTTCCTTCCCGCCTCAGGGCACCAGCCCTACCACAAATCTTTCTCCTAACACTGGGCCCTGAGAAAGGGGACAGGTTGCCTGAGGGAGAAGGTTCAGGGGAGTATGGACTTTAGCCTCTGCAGGCCTTCACCAACCCACACCCTGGGAGGCTTTTATAAAGTTCCCCTCACTTACCAGGTACCGATCTGGTCGGTTTCTTTTTCTGACTTATTTTAGCTTGGAGCAGTACAAAGAACAAACCTGCAGGCAAACGGAGGAGGGAGAAGATGTTGGGGGTGGGGCGAGCGAGCCCTCGGTGTTCAACACAGCAGCACCACAGAACAAGCTCAGGGAGCTTCCTGTATTTAAGGTCTTGCTTCTGGAAGTTTCCCACCCTTTGTTTCCTGCAGGACTCCCTCTTTCCACCCCACAACTTAGCCTGTCTTTCTCATCAGACAGGGGTAAGAAAGGGATATTATCTCCCAACTATTTGTATATCCGAGCCGATGTTTGGGAAGCAGAGGGGGTGTCAGAAAAGAGGTCCAAAAGCTCAGATTATGATCATTTCTGAATCATCATATGCTCCCTTGTTTTCTTTTGGGCTCCCCTAGTTCCTTTCACAAGTGTCCTTTCCCATAGAATTGAAGGTAAGGGTTGGAGGAACAGATTTAACGGGGTCTCAAGTCTTTTCCCTAGGCCACCCTACACTACAAAACCCCAGGCAATATCGCTTCTGACACCAACCTGCAGAATTCAGGCAAGCTGTCTCCTTCTTCCGCCGGCCTCTCACACCGCCGACTGCAAAGCTGAAGGGAGCTGGTACTCAGATGGAAACAAGGACCAGACTAGCAGGATTTCTGCACACGTCGACTCCTGGTCACATGAGATCTACGTCACCAGTGAGCTCCGAGCCCCAATCTCCACTCCCACAAAAGCGCGGCAGATGTGGGCCCGCCCTCTGCTCTGTCATCCACCCGATTCCCAAACACATTTGGCCTTGTCAGTCTTTTCTGGAGGAGAAATAAAAATGCGCTGTTGTTTTTAGTTTGTTTATTTTTGCAGTTCTCTGATTACTAAAGAGGAACATCTTATTTTCTGAAGCTACGGATCTTTTCTGCTTCTTTTAATAAAAGGCCCTTCCTGTCTCCCACTGCCAACTGCCAGTATCACTAACTCTGGAACCTATCTTTTCTTAGCTCTTCCCTTCTCATCTGAAATGTACTCCTTTGTTGTTGTAGAGCCAGGTGGGTAGGGTAGAACCGAGGGGAAGGAAGCAGAATCTTGGAATCGGAGAGGGATTTCTTGAAGGCAATTTAAACTTTATTCTTAATACTTCTGTGGTCTTTTCAGAAGTCATGTTTTACAGTTTGAAGTGATGGTACATGCATGAATTCATACATGTATATTACTTAAACTAGTGCTTGGTATATAGTAGATGCTTTAAACGTATATGCCATTAAATTGTTATTATGTTGTGATATTATTTGGGTGAATGATGTAAAAATGAAGAAAAATAATGTTTAATTCTATAGACTTGGTGGTGGTATTGCCAAAAAAGTTTTCCTGCCTGTATCATCACTGTTTGATCAATTGCCAGTGCGTATTGTTAGCTGACAGTCTCCTCATCTTGGTAATACGGTACACATATTGAATTGCTGGAACTTCTTAACACTGTGGGTTTTTCTTGCTCTAAACAACTTAGCTCATAGAAAACCTTCAATATTTACTGATTCCCTATATATGTATATGTATGTGTGTGTGTGTGTGTATATATATATATATATATATATATATATATATATGTATATTTTCTGGGAAGCAACTGCATTTGAGATATAGATAACTAAATACTCCATAGCTTGGGTCTGCTGGAAAGAACACTGGAGTGAGCGGAGTTTGGATATGGTTTAATTATGCTCCCCTTTACCTTTTATTTGACTTTGAAAGTCAACTTACTAATTTGATGATGGAAATTCTTGGCTTAGAGACTTGAAAGCCTCTTTAGGTTAAAGTACTGGCCCTTCACTTGGTTACACATACCCAGTGAGTGTCTAAAATATGTAAGAAAAAAAAAAAAAACCTTGGCATTGCTGCCTGGTTGTTGTGTGTTTTCTTTGGATACCTTAAATTTGGAGTCAGATTTCTGCTCAATTTTACATGTATTTAAGACATGGTTTGTTCAGAACAACAATATAAAGTTGATTTGACCTAAAGAGTAACTAGAAAAATATCCAGTTCTTTGCCATTGGAACTTAGAAATTTCCAGTCGACAGTTCTTTGCTATTCATTGCCTTTCTTCCTTTTCTCCTGTAAAAAAAAAAAAAAAAACCAAAAACAAAAAACAAAAAAAAACTGCTTTGCATTCCTGAATCCACTAAAATAATCTTTGTTGGCAATAGCTTCTCATTCTTTGCTTTGTTAGCATTCCAAGTGAAATCATTTCCTTGCCTCAAAAACACACCCGCAAATGATCATCTTTTTCAAGCCACAAGTAATGTCTTGAATTTGATAACACCTTGAAGTTTGTATGTTGGGAACTTGGTCCACATTGTGGTCACATGGGAGGTGATGGAACCTTTAAAAGGTACAGTCCAGCTGGAGGCGATTAGGTCATTGAAGGGTATTGTCTTTGATAGGAATTGATGTAGTTCTCAAGGAACTCCCATTATTTTTCACAAGATGGCTGTTATGAAAAAGCAAAGATCATCTCCCCTCCCCAACACCTTTGACTATTTTCTGGCTTCCTCTTTTTCTCACAAACATACTTGCCGTGTTGTCATCTATCATGCTATGATGCAGTCAGTAAGCTTTTATCATAGAAGTGAAAACCAGGTGTCATGACCTTAGTCTCAGAAACTAAATGGTAAATAAATTACTTTTGGTTAAGTGTTCTGGCCTCACATATTTCACTATAGTAACAGAATTGAAACTAATCCAGTCTTTGTAACAAACTGAGAGCTGGTTAAAAGATCCTCAGTAAAGTATACTACTTGTACTGAGCTCATCTCCCATATTAGTTACTTTTTTTCTTGTTGTGACAGAACACATGACAGAACAAACTTACTAAAGGAAGGATTGTTATTGACCCATAGCCCAAAAGTACAGTGCATCATGGGAGGGAAGGTATAGCTGCAAGTGCACGAAACAGCTGCTCCAATTCCATCTGTAGTTAGGAAGAAGAGAAAAAGAAATGAATAGAGGTTCTGTGCTTGCCTTTGCAGTTTTGCTTTCAGTCTGTGATCCTAGCCGGTGGAATGCTGCCATGGGTCTTTCCTCTCCGTTAAATATATCTGGAAACAACCTACTAAGTATACCGTGAGTTTGTCTCCTGGGTGGCTCTAATCTCTGTCAGCTTGATGATCAAGGTTAACCATCCAAATCTGCCTTCCTAAGAGTGGCACATGGCTACACAGCAGGTATCTTCACTCCTGGCCTGAAAGCTAGGGTTAGCATAAATAGTACAGCTATAAACACAGAGCCTTCTTCACATAAGGTAGTTTAGAGAAAGGCTAAAAGAGAGGAGCATGTTGGGTCTTGACACATGTCAAAAGAGTTTAACTGGAGTTTCAGAGGGTGGGGAGGATATAGATGGAAAGAAAGAAAGGAAACTAGTCCACTTGAACCCAGGTGCTGTGCCCTACTATTTGTTATCCTACCCCATCTTATGGTTCCTTGCTGTTCATTTGTTCCTTTTTAGCAGTATGTAGGTCTGTTGATGGTGGATGTGGCTGAAAGTAGGTTCAATCCAAGCACATTACAACATACTCTGTACTGTACCAAGAATTTTCTAATTACTTTACAGATCACAAACTCTAAATACTTTTGTCTTTCTAGACAGTAAGAACGTGAAATATTTATCCCCTTTGAGAATGTAAACCCAGTTCTAGGCATTCATCTTGAGAAAATATATTATTATAGTCACAATGATTTACAAAAATAAAATATGTAGACCTGAACTCCCGGCATTAATTCTTTGTCTTGGACATGAATAAACAACAGGAAGCACCAGGTGAAAAGCAGTCATGAAGGAGCAGAAGGAAAATAATTTGTCCAACTATAGAGTAGACATGACCACAAGCATGTGCACATACATGTGTATATTTTTATAATTTCCAGATTCTCCTGGATGATTTTTATAAGAGGATAATAAATAGCCCCCCCAAAAGTTGTATTTTGAAGCATAATGCCAAATATAATGGTATCTAAACATAAAGCCATAGTAGGAAATTAGATCAAGATGGTCAGGCTCCAGTGAACGATATTATTACCCCTCTTAAAAGAGGCAGAAAAATGATGCAAGAAGGAGTAGGGAGGCAAAAGAGGGAGAAGGGATGATGTGAGAGACTTTACTTTCTTACTCTTCTCCCTGCCCTGTGATGATATCCTAAGAGGGCTACCTGTAAACCAGGAAGTGAATACTCAAAAAAGACTAGATCTTGTTGGGGCTGGAGAAATGATCAGAAGTTAAGAGAGCATCCTACTTTTGCAGAGGATGCCAGTTTAGTTGCCAGTACCCAAGTCCAATGGCTTTCAACTACCATAATTCCATCTCCACAATAATCTACAAGATGCAAGGCACTTTTTCTGGCCTCTCTGGACATTGCAATTACATGCAGAAAGCTATGCTCACACATAAACATATAATTATAAATTTAAAACAGACCTAGATTGGGGACCAGATTTGACTCTAGATTAGGCCTACATGTGCTGGAGAAGTTTCACATCTCTCAGTAGCTCTAGAAGTTGCTGTGGACAAGGAGGGTAGATCAGTATTGAACTAGTATTAGTACAACATTAAGACTACACAAGAGAAGTTTCTTTATAAAGTGGATGGTGGTTAATGCAGAAACATACAACCTGTCAATGTGGGAGCCGGGAGTGGTGGCACACACCTGTAGTTCCAGCACTTGGGAGGGAGAGACAGGCTGCTCATTGTAAATTCCCTGAGCATAAATGTGGCTGCATTTCTGGATGTTTTCCCTGAGAGAAGACATATCCTAGCCCTCTAAACATGAGTGTGATCCTTAGCCTAAATAAAAGAACAGAAGGGAGCAGAAAAGTACAGTGAATAGCAACAAGCATCTCTCTTTTTCCTCGAAGCAGAAGCAATGTGACCCACTGCCTCATCCACTTCCTGTTTCATTCACCCTTCATTATGTATAACACAACCATTCATGTAAATAGTATGTGTAAAACATAAGGACACACATACATAATTTAAATATTTATATATCCAGAGTCTACAACCCAGTACTCTGGAGGATGTGACAAGGTGAATGTCTTGTTAGAGGCTACACTAGCATATATAGTAAGTTTTAAGCTAACAGGGTTATATAATAAGACTTTCTCTTGAAAAAAAGAGAAAAAAAATAAAACAAGAAGCATATATTCAAGATATAAGGTGCAGGAGAAGGGAAAGGATATCTTCCTGATTCACTGCTTGTGAATGGGGTGGGGCTTTCAGATACTCATATTCATAAGTCCTACTGTGAATGTTATAGTTCATTCACATGGATTGTCCACACAAATGTAAAAAATGTTTACATTGTATCATTTCATTTTTTTGGCAATGCACATAAAAATAAAACTTTCCAGACTCTTAGGTCTAGCAATTTTTTCAAAGTACTTATGTGTGCATATTTCCTTTTATGTTTTATGCATATTTTCTAGCTAGTATAACAATGTAAATATTTCTGTGCTGTCAAATATTGCATTCCATCATGCTAAAATAGTGACAATTTAGACTACTCTTCTTTAATATTCAAGGTGCCTGTAGGAGTTTGTGTTCCTATCAACCCAAGCCACTAAATCTTCCTATAGAACTGTAGTTACAGTTTGTTGTTGTTGTTGAGTGATGGTTGGTTTTGTTTGTTTGTTTTGTTTTGTTTTCAGAAACAGGGTTTCACTGATGTAGCGCTGGCAGTCCTGGAACTCTACCTGTAGACCAAGCTAGCCTCGAACTCACAGAGATTCCTCCTGCCTCTGCCCCTCAAGTGCAGGGACTACAGGCATGTGCCACCACTGCCCAGCTGTAATTATTTCTTATGAATCTCCAAGACTGACATCCAGGTCCCACATTTTGATATCTGCAGCATCCTGGAGAAAGATGATAGGATTTGGAAAAGGGAGAGACTCCTAGAAAACACCTATATAAGTACTCTCTGGAAGAAAACAATGGCTTATAAACAAGTCTCTGGAGGAATTATCCTAATTAATGATTGATATAAGGGGGTTGGTGTGTATAAGAAAGCAAACTGAGTAAGACATGAGGAGCAAGCCAGCAAGGAACATTCCTCTATGTCTCTACTTTAGTCCCTGCTTTCAGGTTCCTGCCTTGAGTTTGTGCCTCAGTGGGAGTGTGACCTGAGTGGTATAAGATAAAGCAAAGCCTTTCTTTTCAAGTTGTTTTGTTTTTTTTGTTAGTGTTTTCTGATGGCAATAAAAAGCAACTACGATACAAACTGATACCAGATTTGTAGAGTATTGCTTTGACAGAAATGACCATGTTGTTTTGGGGAGAATTGTAAAGGATTTTGAGTTGGAAAGCTATTAAGTGTTCAGATCTTAATAAGCTGTTGTGAAAACTTGAAAGATGATGTCTAGAATAGTACAGATGATGGAGACTGGGAATGTGAAGCAAGAACTTTATCAGAGCCATTTATGTGATATTTTGGAACAAGATAAAGTGGCTTCTGGTCATCTGTGTCTAAAAATTCCACTCTAATTAACAAGAGAACAGAACTACAGAAGTTTGCTTTATTGGAAAAATCACTGCTTGTTAACTGAGGCTTAAAAATCATCTGATTAAGGAAAGAGCAGCAACCCAGGTACACTCCTTTAATCCCACCACTCTGGGAAGCAAAGGCAGGCAGATCTCTGTGAGTTTGAGTTCAGCCTGGTCTACAAAGCAGGTCTAGGACAATCAAGGCTATACAGAGAAATCCTGTCTCAAAAAAAAAAAAAAAACAAAACAGAAAAGAAAAAGAAAAAAGGAAAGAAAGAAGGAAAAGAAAAGAAGAGAAAAGAAAAGAGCACCATCGCCCAGAGAATGCACTTAGTCCTGATGCGACTTGATATGCTGGGATGGGTTGGTGGGGTGGGTTCCCCTTTCCTGAGGAGTAGGGGAGGGGGGATAGGGAAAAGATGGAAGGAGGATGGGTCTGGAAGGAGGGGAGGGAGGGGGCTACAATTGGGATGTAAAATGAATAAATAAATTTTAAAAAATAAAGAAAATAAATGAGCAGCATCATTAAGGCAAACTCTGGGAAGTATTTCTTCAGGGTCAGCACACAGAAGCTGCTCAAGCTGGTAGCTGAAGTTTGGGGATGGAAAAGAGTCTCCTATGTGCTACTGATTTTGACATCAAGGAAGCCACAGGATTGAAGGGGTCATGGAGAGCACCTGGTGCTTGACATTGTATGATTTAAGTCCTTGAATAAAGGCCAGGAAAGGCCACTGGTGAAGATACAGGCGGGTTTCAGTGAAGAGCACAGCATATTCAAGATACCAGGACTGTAAACTAACCACCAGAGACCACAGCACATGTGGATTGGAACTGGTCTGTGTCTTAGAGACAAACAGGGGTGTGCTGGAGATGGTAAGGCTGTCCAAGCCCTTTGCAACCCAGAAAATTGTTGCGTGAATCTCAGATGTTGGCCACTGAGCTATTAACAGTATTGGGGTTAGTCTTTGCTTTGATTTGGTTGTTACTGTGCCCATGTTCTTCCCTCTTTGAATAATATTGTACTTAACTTGTTTTCATTTTGACAGGTGTTAGATTTCTGAAGCAGTATAATGATAGATTTCTGAGACAGCTTAAAGAGACAAGGAACAGAAAAGAGACCAGGTTTGTTTTAAACACAGGAGTCCACAGTTGAGAGAATTTTAGTTTTTAGAGAGACTTGAATAATTTAAAGTTAACTTTTTGTTTGGTTTTGTCTGGGGGGAGTTGTTTGTTTGTTTTGTTTTGTTTTCTGAGACAAGGTTTCTCTGTATAGCCCTGGCTGTCTCAGAACTTCCTCTATAGAATAGGCTAGGCTCTGTAAGCCTCTGCCTCCCAAGTGCCGGGATTAAAAGGCCTTTGCCACCACTGCCATGCTAAGACTAAACTTTTAAAGTGTTTGAGTTTTTAAAAGACTGTGGGAATTTTTAAAGTTGATATGCACCAGGCAATGGTGGTAAGGCCAGCCTGGCCTACAGAGTGAGTTACAGGAAAGCAAGGGCTCCACAGAGAAACCCTGTCTTGAAAAAAAAAAAAATTGAAATGTGTCTTAGATTGTGATATCAATATTAACATGATATCTTGGAGATAAAAAAGAAAGGAAAAGTTATGGTTTAATAATGATGTACTGATACTGAGAAAGGATCAATTGCTCTGGTTAGCTTTTTGTCAACTTGATACAGGAAAAAATCATCTGGGAAGAGGGAACTTGAATTAAGAGAATGGCTCCACCAGATAGCCTGTAGGCAAGCGTTGCAGCATCACTCATTAATTAAGAAAACACATACTTTCCTAAAGACATTTTCTTGATTAATGAGTGATGTGTGAGGGACCAGCCCGCTGACAAGTGGTCCTGAGTTGTATAAAAATGAAGCTAAAAAATCAATGGGGGCAAGCCAGTAAGCAGTGTTTCCCCGTAGTCTCTGCCTTAATTCTTGCCTGAAGTCCTCTGTTTAAGGTCCTGTCTTGACTTCTCCCAGTGATGGAATGTGACCTGAGATCTTTAACATGAAACATATGTTTTTTCCTACATTCTCAGTGTTTTATCACAGTGACAAGGTGCAAACTAAGACAATCTTTCGGTAGTAATGGGTACAAAACAGAATAAGCAGGAGATATATCCTCCAGGAAAAAAGAGGAAGAGAAGCTGGTTGAAGAGAGAGGAGCAAACTTCTGAGACATATGAGAGGGGGGTGGGGAGAGAGGCAGAGAGAGAGAGAGAGAGAGAGAGAGAGAGAGAGAGAGATCGCAGAAGAAAATATTAGGATTTCACCAAAATTCTAGGTGGGAGAAAATACCCAATAGTCCTATCAAAAGTATTGATATGCTAGTTAAGAAAAAAGCCCAGGACACTATTGGAATATTCATGATCACTACCATGAGAAAATTTGCTTTGTATATTGAAAGGTGAAGTTTTCTCTCACATTAATACTTTACAACTTCCCTTTCAGTTTTCTTCCCTTGTGTTGATGCGAAATTATTGAGCTAATTGTTTCATTGCTTTAATGTTGCCAGCCTTTTCTTGAATATTGCCTTTGAATTAAACAATAAATCTCTCTCTTCTGTCAGATCTATCTTTATTTTTATTTATGTATGTTTATGTAAGTCTACACCGTGTATGTCTGGGAGCCTGTGGAAGCCATTAGTATGTGTTATATTCCCTGGAGCTAGAGTAACAGGTGGTTGTGAACTGCCTAATGTGGATACTGGGAACTGAACTCAGGTCTTCTGGGAGCACAGCACAAGTCCTGTGGACTACAGCAAGTGGTCTTATCTTCTGAGCCACTCTCTAGTTCAACAAATCGTTCTTTGTCAGCAGGTAAGATTTGCTTAATTGAAAAGAAAGATGACTGTTATATATTTAAAAGCAAAAATTAAATAAGTTAGTGTGAAACTTCATTGCTGCTTTGCTTCAGATAATGTATGTTTAACTTATAGATATTAACAATGTTTTAAAAGCACGTATACTAAAATGCAAAATATCTTAATTAGGAGCTTCTATAAAGTTTTTTTAAAAAGCAATCAGGTTATCTGCTTGTAATGTACCATGTCACAGAGCAATGATTTCATCCCAACTAGAAAGACTAAGGGCAGACTAAAGCAAGTCTCAAACACAGCAGAATAAACACCAAATGCAATCCTTCAAGTTATGTGAGATTTTTTTTTTGAGATGGGATTTTTCTGTGTATCCTTGGTTGTCCTGGACTCACTTTGTATAGCCGGCTGGCCTCTAATTTACAGAGATCCACTAGCCTCTGCCTCCCAGAGTGCTGGGGTTAAAGGTGACCACCACCGCTCCTGGCTCTTTTTTTCTATAGAATTCAATTTTTATTTCTTTGGGCAAAAATCATTTACATTACCCTCAACAATCAATTTATGGAATAGCTAAGAGACATGAAAAAAATGAAGATAGCTCAGAATGTGTTAGACAGGACTTAATGGCACCATCTGGGAACCAAATGGCTTCAATAACCCCGCCCCCCACTTGTCCCCAGCTCTGTTGCCTTTAGAACATGTGGCCTCTCTCATGTGGTAGCTCCACTTGGTTCTTGTAGCTTTCCTCATCAAACACTTCACATTTCTGGCATGAATATCTTGGAGTTTCCACTTCAACTTAGGCTTTACTCACCGTTTCACACACAGACCTCTCAAGAGCTCCATTCAGGGAATCAGCTCTTCCTATATATTGTCTGGCTTCAGTACATTCCTAAAACCTTGATGCAAGCCTCCAGCACCCTGTAACTCTCTCATCTTGTATGTGCAAAGAACCAACATTGAGTAAATGGTTGCAAGTTCTACTGTCTGCTTCAGACATCAAGTAGCCCCTTGTACCACAGCTACAGTAGTCTTTGTATACCTTTGAGACTGAGCCTAGGAAAGCATGGGGATGTGTCTTTGTTCAAGTACTGTCTTCAGCCTCATTACAACTTGAAGACCTAAATGAGTGAAATCTTGGCATCAAGTTCCTATTGTCCTGGTATAAGCATTGAAGTTTCTATTTACTCATGGCAATCTCTTTGATAATCACCCACTCTTCAGCTGCATTTGCCGTATCTTCAATTTTAACCAGGTTCACACTCCTTTCCCTACCATGCTCCCCACCAAACTGTATATTTTTTATGTTTTTCTATTCCACTTTGTTTCTTCTCACTCTAAGTCTGCCTAAAACGGGAGAGCAATATCTATAACACAATCTGTATGTTATGCTTCCTTGAAATTTCTGCCACCAAATAAATCAGTACAGTATTTTAAAATTCAGCCTCGCTTAGATGCTCAGGATGTAGTCCATTTCTTTGCCAAAAGAAAGCGTAAGTAATCTCCAGTCTAGCCTCCAATATTGTTCTTATTCTCCCATAAAAGCTTGTGAAAAGCTTGTGAGTGCTGGCCTTCCTATTGACCTTCCTATTGTCATTTAGAGCTTCTAACCTTACAAAGGAGCTACTACCCATTAAGTTCTTCTTGTGCCATGCTAGGGCTTCTCTAGCTCATGGCTCCAAACTTGTGCATATTCTCTCTAAAACCCTACAAAATATGCTTAAGTAGTCATAGCAAAAACCCTAACTTCTCAATATCAATTTTCTGTGTTAGTTACTTTTCGTGGTGCTGGGACCAGCTTTTTTTTTTTTTTTAATAAACAACTTAAGGCTGAAGGGTTTTGAGACCAGTCCATTTCGGTGGGGTAGTATTAATGGTTTGTTTCTAGCATCTAACAAGAAATACAGAAAGGGAAATGCCAGTAGTTAGGTGATTTTTTTCCCTTTGTTTCTTTATTGCACCTGAATTTCCAGCATATGCAATGGTACTGCTTACATTCAGGGCAGGTAATCCTCTCTGAAAATGCTCTCTTAGACACAACCAAAGGTGAGCTTCACTCATGACCCCAGTATTTGTTAATCCAATCAAATTTACAATCAACAGTCATGCAGGAAATACCTACGCAGAACTGGAAAACAAAAGCAAAATTCCTGATATTGAGGACTGGAGAGTTCATCAAAGTCAGTTCAAGTTATGGAAAAAATGAACACAAGAGAAAGCAGAAATAAAAAGCAGAAGTCAGAATACAGAATAAAAAAGAACTCCATATAAAAGGATACCTTCTAGCAATGGAAAGGGAAGGTATATATTGATTGTGCTGGCTAAAAAATGAAAAAAAAAAAAAAAAGAAAATATCCAGGCAGAATCCTTTGGTGATTTGATGCATAGACCTCTTCAAAAATTAATGTGTAATATTTAATAAATATTATTCTTTAACTTGTAAAAAATGATTTTTTTCCTTATCAAATTGGTTGTTTATTGTAAAAACTTTGTGTACAGTAAAGGGCCACCTTGTGACCCTATCCAGTATTGCAATTTGAACATACCTGTGAAGGATCTATGGTTTAGAGAAACAAGTGGCTTACTCTTGATCACTGCTTATCCACGTGTTAAGGCTAAGGTGCCTTTGAAATATCTTGGGAGACAGTTACATTAGACAACTATGTAGAAAATCATAGGGTTTTGATTTCTGGGTTATATATGTGGAATTGAGTATCTTCATTCCCAAGACTACTGTAACAACTGTAGAAATTAACAAGATCAGCCAAGGACAACATGGAGACTGAAAACAGGGCACTTGCCATATCTATATAAATGATTCTGGACACTGACCGCACGGCCATTCTTTTTTCTAGCTCGGTGATAAACTTTCTTTAAAAAGAAAATATGAGTCCCTTTTAGAAACTAAGACTTGGTGGCAGACTTTCTCCTCAGAGAATCCACACTCCATCTATAGATACACACACAAACAAACTTTGTGCACACAAGTTTTCGGGATCCATAAATTCTCTCTTAAACACTTGAAGTTTGACTTAAGCCATAGAAATAGAGAAGATGAGGATCAATTGAGAGGCACAGCACAAATATTATCAGTAGAGTGAGTTTAAGTTGGCTGAATAATCTAAATAAGATGAGGTAAAATAGTAAGTCACATGTTGCTTGCAAGGATAACATTTAAAAATAAGGACTGAGAAGGATAGAAAGTCAGATGTTAGAAAAAAAAAAGGCTTTCCTGTAGTATCCACATTAGAACCGGTGTAACTACAAATAAAACTAATAAGGTGAATGTTAAGACAAAAAACCCATAATGTTACAGTATAAGATGTATATTTTATAATGTTAACATGTCCAACATAACAGCAGAGGCTAGAGCTCAGTGAGTAAAGTATCTGAGGCTGTGGATTTGATCCCCACCTAGTACTGAAAAAAAAATCAGTCTTAGAAGAAAATATTAAAGTATTTTATGTTTCCTATTAACATTGGGCATTAGCCCAATTTCCACTACTATAACAAAATCCTTGATCCTGGGTACCTTATAATAAAAAGAGCTTTATTTAGTTCCATGTTGGAAAAGTTCAAGATTATGTAGTCTCACCAATTTGCCTGTTAATGGACTCATAAAGACCAGAGTCATGTGCATCACATGTGCAAAATAAGACAGTAGCCATATGAGTAGAGCAGGAAAAAAGACAATGTGGTTGAGCTATTTTTCACTTTAGCAACAACTCACTCTTTAGTGAACTAACTGGAGTTCTATAAGAAGTATGACAGCTGCCGGGCATGGGGGCAAATGTCTTTAATCTCAGCACGTGGGAGGCAAAGACAGGCAGGTTTCCATGAACTCAACGCCAAACTGGTCTACACATAGAGCTACAGGCCAGCCAAGGCTGCATAGTGAGACCTTGTCTCTAAAATAAAAAACAAAGTATGCGAACCACATTAAACTCTTTGAGGGCCAGGGAACTTAGTGAGCTAGTAAATTTCTCTGAGGCTTTATCTATGAGATGTTCCACTGTTTATATTCATTCATTTGTTTATCTTCTCTCTCTGTCTCTCTCTGTCACACACACACACACACACACACACACATACACACACACATACATGCCATAGCATGCATGCAGAGGTCATAAGATGCCAGGTGGAGCATAATAATATTTCTCTGGTTCTACCATGTGGATAACTGAGGTGGACCTCAGTTCCTCAGGTCATTAGGTCATCAGGCTTGGCAGCCAGCACTTTTACTAGCTCAGCTATCTCACCCGCCCATAAAAGACTTATCTACTCAGTTGGTTTACACAGTATAGTAGACGAGAGGTCAAAAGTCATCTGGTTGTCCAGCCTCGAAGCCATATATGAGGCCGAGCAAGTCCTTATCTTCACCAGAGGCCTGGAGGATGCCTGGGAATTACCGGTCTTGAGTTCATGTTGGAAGCAGAACTGCGCCTTGCTTCTGTTATTGATGAAGGCATCTGCAGCTGCAGCAGGAGGATATATGAAATCACCATTGAGAGTAAAGGGCAAGCCAGCAAAGAAGGGGAATTTTTCTTCTGTCACATGCTTTTATCTGAGCCTCTAGCAGCAGATGCTGCCCACATCTAGGATGGCTCTTTTCACCTCACCTAACAAGTGCACCATAAGATGCCCACAGGCCGTTTGATCTAGAGAATTCTTTTTTTATTCTTTAAATTCTTTTATTAATTACAGTATATTCACTTTGTATGCCAACTGTAGCCCCCTCCTTTGTACTCTCCAGTGCTTCCTTCCCTCTTCTCCCTTGCCCCTCCCCTAGTCCACTGATAGAGGAGGTCCTCCTCCCCTTCCATTTGGCCCTAGTCTATCTGGTCTCATAGGGACTGGCTGCATTTTCTTCCTCTGTGGCCTGGTAAGGCTGCTCCTCCCTCAGGGAGAGGTGATCAAAGATCAGGCCAATCAGTTCCTGTCAGAGACAGTCCCTGTCCCCATTACTACAGAACCCACTTGGATACTGATCTACATCTGCGCATGGGTTCTAGGTTATCTCCATGAGTGGTCCTTAGTTGGAGTATCAGTCACAGAAAAGACCCGTAGGCCCAGATTTTTTGGTTTTCTTGCTCTTCTTGTGAAGCTCCTGTCCCCTTCAGGTCTTTTATCCTCCACTTCTTTCATAAGATAATTCTTAACTAAGACTTTCCTTCCAAGTGATTCTAGGTTGTGTGAAGTTAACAGTTACAACTAACCATCTGGACAAGTAGCAACTCCCAAATTGTTTTCAAGTTAAACAAAAGACTTCTTTCTGGATGTGGTTACACACATACTTGTAATTTCAGTAGTTTAGATGCAGATTCAGAAGTGCCACAAGTTTGATGTCAGCCTGGTCTACATAGTGAGTTTCAGACTAGCCAGATGACACTGTATCTCAAAAAGCCAAAACCAACAATAAAAAAGAACCCACACTTATCCATAAATTGTGGCCCAAAGAAACGATATTCAAATGTGTTGATATATTTAAAGGAGTGATCATGAAAACAGAACAAACAAAACTTGTGGGGATGCAGCTATATCTGTATTTGGTGGGGAACTCTATATGCTCAAAAAACTAAAAAAGAAACTTTGACAAATTCTATTATCTAAGTTGTTTTTTAAATACTAAGAGAAGTATACTGCTTTTAGCTTTCTGTTTGGATTTTTTTTCCCTAGCATTTGGATAAGTATTGTGTTAAAACACTAGCTGAAGTCATACTAAGAAAAGATGCTTCACTGATATCAACTAGTAACAAACAGTGTTTACAGAAATATTTTGTAAATTTCATTACAAATAAACAACTACAAATCAGCAACCTCCTGCACTCGTGTGCATGAGTGCTTGTGCACGCACACGCGCACACACACACACACACACACACATCTATACATCTTGGAGATGGTGGAGAATCTGACTGATAAAGTTGTTACATCATGTTGCTCAAATGTTCAGTTTTCACTAAAGGGCACACAAGGTAACAGGAAAGTGTATTTTACTGAAAGGAAGAAAAAACTAGAGCCCTTGTGAGAGCACTTAACAGGTCATGTTTTTATCTGTTTACATTAAAAAATTACATGTTTATTTATTCATGTGTTCTCACACATGCATCTCACTGAGCAAGTGTAGAGGTTAGAGAACAACTTGTGGGAGTCCTTTCTAGCCTTTCACCATGTTCACCCCAAAGGTTGAATGCAAGCTGGTCATGCTTGGCAGGCAACACATGTATTTACCAAGTGAACTATCTCTCTGGCCCAGTAAATGCTTTAAAACAACTATTTTAAATGTCTTCAAAATGCTAAATATGGCTGTGTGAATAAAAGAAAAATGGAAAGAACATATGACCAAGACAATAAGAAGAAATTATTAAAAAAGAAACTAAACAAAAACTGTGCAGCTGCAAAGTGAAATGAATAATTCACCAGAGTAGAAAAGTGTTCAACTATACACCCCAAAAGGCTCCAAAACTTCAAGCAGTGTAAATTGAAAAATATCTATACTAAGATGGATTATGCTGTCACTGCTTAGAGCTGAAGACAAAAACAGAATCTTGAAGGAAACATGAAAAGTGTCTGGTTAAGTACAATGGAAGCATGATAAGATTTCAGCCATGTAATTCTCAAAACCGTACTGACTAGAGAGCAGCATTGCAGGATGTTTAAAGTTCTGAAGGAAACAATTGATACCCTGCCATTCAGCAGTTCAATACTTTGTATGAAGCTGCCTTCAAAAATGTGGGATAAGTAAGTCATTCTTAGACAAACAAAAGCTGAAAGAGGCTTTTTTCCCCTAAGAAACCTGTCTTACCTGAAATTTGAAAGGGTATTTATCATGTCAAAGTGAAAGGACACCAGACCATAACTTAAAGTTACATGAGGAAATGAATATGTTAGATCACATTAACTGGGCAGACATAAAAGCCATTACCTTATGCTTGGTTTGTAACTACACTTTTTATTGCTTGTTTGATTTAGAAAAACAGATAGACGTCCACATTCATGTAGAAAAAAAGTGGCACATATTCAAAACGGAATTTTACTTACCCACGGAGAAAAAAAATTGTTAACTTTTCAGGAAAATAGATGTAACTGGAGTATGTTGTTTTAAGAAATGCTGCAGAGTTACCTTCTAATTTTCATACCTGTATTAATGTGGGAATGGATGTATTTAGTGGCCAGGAAACTAGAAAAAGCCCTCGAGAGGAGAAAGGAAGCCTGTAAAAAAGCAAATTTCACCATCCTTCAGACTTCAAAAAAATTTTTAACCATACAGGAGACAAAGAAGGTCACTATACTTTGATTAAAATTATCAATAAGTTCTAAAATAATCTGACAATAGCGAAAAATGAGGATACTTGGATAACACTGTCAATTGAATATAAAATATATATACAGCAACTATCACAAAACAACAGTAGAATACACATTGTTATTAAATACCCATGGAAAAATCTCCTAAAATTATAATTTTATAAGTGTTAATCATTATTAACATTTTTTAAAGATTTATGATATACAAAGTATTTCCCCTAACCACAATCAAATGATTAATATGCACAATATGTTAACAACTTCTGCAACTCAGAAAAAGGAGAATAAACCTTTCACAATTAAAATGGTAGGACTTGAGTCTACAAAAAAGATATAACCAGGGACTATTATCAAGTAAACAAATGTCCTGTATCATTTATTGCTAGCAATAGAACAATATGTCATGCTCAAAATGGAAAAGCTTGTCGAATTGTGTCCAAAATTCTGAAGAGAGAGTTCTGTGCTCAAGTACTTCCTTGGTTTATACAGTTCAAGATCTAAACCCAGGAAACAGTACTGCCTTTTTTCAGAGTGGATCTTCTCATCTCAATAAACCTAATCAAGAAAGTTCCTCATATGCATATGCTCAGAGGCTAACCTAATCTAAGTAATCCTTTGCAGATGTGCCTGAACATTTGTCTCCTTTCTGATTCTAGATCCTGTCAAGTTGACAATACTAAAGATCACAACTCAACCCCTTGTCAACTTTACACTCAAGTCCATCACTCTAAGCTGTAACCTTCCGCCTCTTATCCCCATAATCTTATCTTACAATACAAAAATATGCCCCAGCCAACTTCAAAATCCTCCACCACCTTTAACCATTCCAACACTGTTTAAAAGTCTGAAGTCTCTTCTGAGACTCAAGGAGGTCTTGTAACAGTGGACTCCTATAACATTTTTTTTTAATTGCACAGTTCTAACACAGTGGTTCCAAATGTAACCATCAATTCCAAAAAGAAGAATTGAGTCACACCAAGGAATGATCAGAGCAAACCAAAACTAAAACATACAGCAAAGGTAAGCAAAAAATAAATAAAAATAAAAAAAAAATCCTGCAACTCCGCTGGCCAACATTTAGATCTTGTGATGGATCTCCAGAAGGCTGGAATGGCCCCACTCCAGTCCTTCTCCAGTTCTGCTGCTTGAAGCAATATACCTTCTCTTGGACAAGCTCCACTCTGTGTCTGCAGCTTTCTTCAGTTAAGGTCTCACTGTCCAAACATCTAGAATATCCTAGGATCTCCATAGATTCACCTTCCAATCATGTTGATGGCTCTCATGAAACTGTGGTGAGAGTCTCAGAACACACCACCATAATGCATCTCCTATGCCTGCAGAGTCAGTACCACATGGGTGGCTAAACTTTTTCTAAATTTTCAGTAGCAGCAAGTTAATTCTCCTGCTTTTGTTGATGTATCTCTCAGATTTGGTATTACCACTTCTGGGTTCTTTGTGTCATAAATGATAAACAAATCATGATGGTATCTCCACCATGGAGATGGAGGCTGTGTTCTTTTTAAAGTACTAAACATTGCAGATGCTGTAGAGAGAATTATTTTTAAATCTAAGAACGAAGATATTTTAAACAACAAGCAGGCTGTTTGGCTCAGAAGTTCAAAGAGGTTTTCTGTATGGCCAACCATCCTAGTGAGTTTCTCCAGTTCCTCCTATTTCTGTGATTGGAAGAAAATAAAATCCTTATGAGCAAGTAGACTACTGATTCCTAAGACGTGGCTTGTCATCCGGAAGTTTAGCCCTGAATCCCAAATTATTGTGTAAAGAAGGTGCTTTACTTTTTAGACCTGTGAGTTTAAAAAAAATGCCTGAAACAAAAGGAGGAGTCAAGAGTTCCATTAAATCAGCTCCTATCATCCATGCAGAGACAAGTGTAAAAGCATATATAAATGATTCCTTGTACCCTTTGGAAATTCCTTTGCAAAAGAATGTAAGCCACATCAGCAGACCATGACATTATTAATATTATTTTTCTTTCAAAAGAAGTGGAAAGTACAGATAAGTCTGGAGCTGGGAGAAGACCAATCTTTCTTTTTGTAAAGAAGATACTTGCAAGAGATTATTATCTCTTGGAATGTGGCTGCACTGAATCTTCCAGTACATTTCAAAAGATAGCAATGTAGTGTGAGCTCTTGCTGTTCAGCAAGAGGTCATAATGTCTGTGGGAGTTCAGGACCATGTGGCTTTCAGTATTTATAAGACACCAGAGAAATGAAAACGTTTTGTCTGAAATACACATAACAAACCACTACAAATTGTGGTATACATGGGTGCCACAAGCCATAACATATAAATGTTCACTATAGTTTTCAGACTTAGTGCGACTCAACTGTAGTAGCCTACAAAGATGGATCCCTAGCTAGCTACATTTCATGAAAATGTCTGTTCCCAGTACTGGACAAAATAACTTCTTTTGACTAGAAAGATAATGCAGAAAAGAAAAAAGAACCAGAATATCAGGTTATAGGCCAAGACATCACCTGGGGGCATTCAACAATACTTCCTTGCTGTTTGGGAAAATACAGTGCTGTTTACTGTGTCTTAAAAATGAAAGTGACACCAAGTTTGAGAGCCACATTAATAAAATCAGAAGGATTAATTTGTACCTACTAAAAATTCAAACAAGCCTAGATTTAAAGAGCTAGAAGTCAATCCATGAAATACCAGCCATGCTTCCTCTGCCTATTAATTATCTAAAAAGAGAACAGGGAGGGTTGATAGTCACATGGATGAGTCTTAGATTCCCTTACATACCTTTTTATGTCCCTGGAAGGATGCCCAGTCTTTGAATTGTGATCCAAATGCAGTGAGGCATGGTTTGCCAAGCATTTCCTTAGTGTTAACAGGGAGAGAAGGAGCCATGTATCCCCAGGATGTGTGTATACAGAAAACACATATCAGGCATCATTGCCAATACGGTTTCCTAAAATTTGTTTTGTATGATGGATTATTATAGTTGATGGAGGCTGTGTTTAATATTAAATATATGTATTTACCGTAAAGTAAAAATTGTTATCACACCATTATTAACAGTATCCCCTTGCCTACGACATAACTCTCAAAATAGCCAGACTCCAGTGTGATAGTCACCAGTGTAGGAGTGTTGACAGCTGTTTCTTATGTCAGTTAACACATCTTGTACATAGAATAAAATTATTTTCCATTGAATTATCCAGCTATGAGTAGCATTAATATAATCCATTTTTATAACTAATAGTTAATAAAATGCTTGACTGTTCTTGGATTTGGGGATGTTAAATGTGTCCATCTTTGCCCTAAGAAAAGATTTGTATTTTATAGCATTTAATTTTCAGATGCTAACTTAAAATAACAGGCTGCTACAGTCACGTACTTTCATTAATTGAGAAATACAATTTTTAAAACGGGAGTAATGAAAAAAAGAGAAACCAGAAGAAAACCACACAAAGACATGACTTCATTTCTACTAGGGTGACTACAATAAGAACATTTAAACAAAAAAGAAACATGTTGTCCAGGGAGATGGCTCAGTGGATAAACATGCTTACTGTGTAAGTGAGAGGACCATAGTTTGGATCCTCAGAGCCCACATAAAAGCTTGGCAGGTGTAGCAGCTGCCTGTAATCCTAGTACTTGGGATTCAGTCACAGGATCCTTAGGAAGGGCTGGCTAGATATAGTATCTGAAATTGGTGGGTAAGGTTTACCAAGAGACCCTGCCTCAGTAAATAAAGTGCGGGAAGATCAAGGAAGACATTCATCAACCTCAGGCCTCCATAAGCACACACACACACACATTACCTACGATGTAGAGAAATTAGAAACATTATGCATTGTTAATGGCTGTATTTGGAAAGCAGAGTAGAAATTCCTGTATTCATTAAATAGAATTAATTTATGACCCAACAACTCTACTTCTCAGTATGTACCTAGGGGGCAGGGGAGAACATGTCTCAGGACAGTGTGGAACTGGCAACGTTCCAGCAGTGTTAGCTGTTTTAGATGTCACTAGAAGGCTGGTTTTTAAGAAGACACTGAGAGAGCAATTCATTGGAAGTTCAGTGAAGTTTTGATACATAAGGCTCCCAGTGCATCAGCAGCTGTGGGGCTATCAGAGAGCAAAAGACCAATGCAGAAACAAAGGTGGAAACAAGGGTGGAAACAAAGGTGGGGTTTAAAAGCTGAGGGTTAAGATGGAAGGCCCCACCTCTGCCTTCTGGCATTGTTCTTGAGCATATATTGAAACATTCCATGTCCTCTCTCAAATGGATGGCTGTATACAAGCTAGGTTTCTGTACGCACATTTGCAAATAAGATCTCACCAAACATAGCCCGGAGCTACTGTCCCACATATAAAATCTCTGTGAACCAAATATTTTCCCTATGAAATGATCAAGTCTTAAGCATATGTATTTTATAATGGTCAGTTTATTCCTTTGGCTAAGGAATCCAAAGATAATTTGCAGTTGACATGCCTTTCTTATACTTCTGCTATTAAAAAGTTGCGTTTCCACTGCTTTCCAAAGACGACTGATAAATCTTTTTCATTTATGTCTAATTGTTTCCTTTATGGGATACAAAATTTAAAATACAGATAAATATATATTCATTTTATGGAATATGAGAACACAGAATACATAGATTCACCTCTTTGGCATAGAATAAGCTTTGCATGATATGCATAAATGAATTCATAAGGCATACATAGTGCTTCTTAGCTTGCAATTTTTAGTTTACGATAAATTACTAGATGATTGTCCTTTCATGTAAATGAATAAAAACTTCTTATTAAATCAGTAGGGTGAATCTGGAAGATGAGGTGTAGACAACATGACGTAACCGATCCTGAAATATTTAAGTGAAATGATGGCAAGTATTTATGAAGGAAAACTGAAACAGAAAACAGTGGAAATATTAATAACAGAAAATAATTTTGAGGCTACTGCTTTAAAAAGGATGATCCCGAGAATGGGCATGGTTAGAATGCAGAGCCCTAAATTTTTTTCTCAGACTTCTTATTTCTTCCAAACACCTTTCCATCTCGTCTTCCTCTCCTGTCATTTCTTCACCTTTAAAATGCCTATAGTCTATGTCTTCTTTAAATTCTTCAAGAGACTGAAGCAGCCTCTGTCTGAAATTCCCTTCCATTTGCCGGGCTTCAAATGCTCCATGGCGATGTTCACCCTCCACCTTTGGCTCAGTGCACTTGGGCTTTTCATCTTTTTCTTTGCAGGACTTTTGCATGATGTTGTCGTTTACTGCTTAACTCCATGGAGAAAATACACAGACAGATTATTTTCTTACTTTTGAATCATTTTCTTTCAGAATCAATGTATTAGTCCATTTTCCCACACCTTACTGATCCACAGTTCCAGCTTTCGGAAAGTGTAAATATCTCAGCTTCTTCAACTTCCTGTCCAATCTCCTTTTTCTCTTTCCAACCCCTCAACCCCAAACCCAAACCTTTTGCCAGAAGATAAATTGAATGGCTCCCCTGAAGAGCCATTGAGGCTGCAAATTTTACCCAGCATTGTCTCTTCACAACTCCCACCCCCAGAATCTCAGTCTAAGTGACTCCCACATACTAACCTGTACAAATGCAGGGTAGTTTCTCACTTCTTTTAGCAGCCAGGTGGTATCTGTGAACAAAGATTCCTGGACCTACAACAGAAACAAGGGATCAGGGAAGAGAGTATTGAGACCAGAGACATTATTAATATCTGGAATCGGGATTCTCCTCTCTGGTAATTTCAAGTACTGTACTGCCTGTTTTGTTTTTCCCTATACCGATCCACCCCTCTAGAATTCTGTGCCTATTTGCCACTCCTCACTCTCAGGCACTCTCACTCTCACTCTCACCCTTGTAAGACACAGCATCTCCCATCTCCCATTTTGACCTCCCCATTGTAGGTTATAAACGAATGAGGTGAACTATTTTTAAATTATCTCAGTTTTTCCTGTCTCCATCTCATTATATCAGTCTTTCTCCATCCATTAACTAACATTTCAGGGCTACCATCCTCTCTGATGAATTGGGGAAAGACAAAGAAGAGGGCAAAGTTGTCCAGGACAAGAGAAGCCCTATCACTAAATCTCTAGGTGTTTCTCAACCCTTAACCCAATTTCCCTGGTTAGATCAGCAAGCTGTTTTAGTGGTTAAAGGCACTTGCTACTTAGTCTGAAAACCTTAGTTCAATCTCTGGGATCCACATGGTAGAAGTGAAGCAACTCATGCATACTGTCCTCTGATTTACACACATAAAAAGTAGACCTACACAGACACACAGTAGAACATGCACTCACAAACATGCATGCAAATAGGTAAATTAATAAAAATTAAAACATATGCAATTATCTATCTCCCAATTAGAGATATGGGGAAATGAGGCTAGATGGATTCCCATCATGTTCAGCCACCATCACTCCAAGGGGTCCTGGTGGTTTCTGCACACCAATCTGTTAAGATTTAAGGAATTTACCTTCTCTTCACCTTGGCCACAATTCTTCAGGGCAGTAAAGAGCTCGTATCCAGAGGAGGAAGAAACCTGGATATATAACGACTTAGGCTCACATCAGTTTCTAATCACGTGAGGATTATGTCATCTTCCAACTTTTGTCCCTACTTTTCCCTCCCCATCAGCAGTGCTGCAGAAGTAGACCTGTCTACTAACCTCCCACCCCCACCACATCAGGCCCTGTCACTCATTTTTGCCTTTGCTAACTTCAGAGGTCAAAAGTGGCCCCTTCTCCTTGTAGATGGAATGTGCCTTTCTCTGATTACCAGGGAGGGGCTGCATCTTCCCATGGTTATATTAAACATCATTCCTTTTTTAGGGGTTGTGTTGAGAGACAGGATTACTAGTCCTTGCCTTGGTTTTGAGAACAGGTAAGGAGCAATCTTGCCTCTACTCGCCCTTCCCTCAGAAATGAATGAGTATCATTTTCCTTACAGGTTAATATTTGAAACCAAATTGGAGTATGAGAGATAAACTGGGCAATGAGGTAATGATTGGGTTTATGAATTTTTCCAAATATCTTCCTATTTTTCAACTTTCCATAAACACAATTTGAAATAGGGTAAAGACATGCATATTTGGAAAAATAATTAAAAACAAGAAGATAAAAAGACCCAAGCACCTGTTCCAGCTAATGAAGTCAGAATATAAATATAGACCTTTCAGGCGGACACATTTTTAGAAGTTCAAAACGTACAGAGCAGTTGGAGCATGTCCTTTCCAAGAGCAGGTGAAGTCCTTCTGTCACATGGTTAAGTAAGACCATAATCCAACAGCATTCTGTGCTTAGGTATGCAGATGGCAACAGTCAATCACAAATATCTACTAGTTTGATTTAGCATTTTCACAGATTGTGCCATGCCATATTTATTTATTCCCTTGAATGTTGTGTCCTGGTTATCCCCCTTTTAAAAATCGTTACCCTCAGTCTAAACTTTTTTTGTTTGTTTGCTTCTCTTAATCATTTCTGTCCTGCTTATATTTACTTAGGCTTTATTCAGCCTCATTAAGAAAACCAGTCACAGAAACCAGCACAAATCGTACAAAACATTTCTTGCTAAGGATTTTAGTACTTACATAAATGGATCGTATACCTGAAAATAAGCAATGAAAAAAAAAACTATGCTAAGTTATTCAGCCTTGTTAAGTAGGGCTTTGTTGTACCCATTTTTAAGGAATGATTAGTTTCAAAAGAGAAACCAGCTAGTGAACAGCCAGAGGAGAAATAAGACTCTTAGTCCAAAAGCTCACTGGAAACTAGATCCTACTAACACATTTGTAATTTAAGAAGTGGATCTTCTTGTAATTGAATGCTAATGTGACACTGTCATTATCAACACCTTCATTTCAGTATTGTAAGTGACCTTGAGGTGATGCCATCCAACCTAAACTGATAAAAGTTTGTCATTTTCCATTACTATATATAAGGTCAATTTCTAATTCAAAAATGGATAAAGTATTAGTTACTTGTCTCATTACTGTCACAAATTACAGAACAAAAGCATCTTTTTTTTGAGACAGGTTTCTCTGTGTAGCCCTGACTGTCCTGGAGTCAATAAGCAAGTACAAACTACTGATGAAGGTGGTCATTAAGATGAAGCTAGACATGAAAGAGTGCACGTGATAAAATTCTGCTTACACAGTGTTTTTCATGTGAAAACTCTACCTATACTGATGGGAGTTTGGATACTAGCCTCCTGGAATGAAGGGTATTTGGAGTATTGATTCCAAAGAGGTGTGGCATTCTGGGGCAATACTAATGTTGAATGTAATAAATGTGGTTTCGTGAGGGTATGTTTAATTGTTATTACTTATTTACTTTTAAAACTGTTATTTACATACAAGTAATCATACACATATGAAAAAGACATTTTAAATGAGTAACAATAAATATACACCCTCATGAGATCATGCTTATTATATGAAAAATTGCATCACCCAAGAAAGTCATGCTCCTTTTTAGTCAGTCCCTGAACAGCCACACATGAGGAGCTTTATACCTGTGAAAAGCCATGGAACTACTTTAGACAAACAAATGCTAGGCAGAATCTTCCTGGTCATCATAGCTCTGTTGCACTTTTATCTTAAATGGGTATTATCTATGGACCGAGAAAAAATAGGAATGAAATTCTGAGTAAGTGTATATATATCTGTATGCCTGCCTATATTTATGTATATATATAATTTTAATATATGTCAACAAATATATACATATATTAACACATATGTATATGCACTTTTGAAATCAAGACACACATAGACATTAAGCTACAGCGCTTAAGATTTTGCCTTTGTTTAGCCGACACTATTTATGCTTATAGGTTTACAGGGACCACGTTTAACTTTTAATTCTCTGTTAATACTGACAGTCATCTTTCAATGCGATCCTGTGCTATTAACATTAACACAGTCTGTCTGTTTAATTTTTGTAGTCACCCTGCTTCTGTGCCTTGTCTGATTCTCATGCCTTCCATAATCAGTATGCCTTGCATTTACTTTGACAGCTGCATCTGGCACTTTCCCAGTTTGTATCCTTATCTTACATGTGAACTGCTAGGACAGATGATTCTCTAGTGTTCTTCTATTTTCTCTCTTTCACCTCCACAGATATCTATGTAAAAAGTGCAAGGTCACTTATCTGGTTAGTGCTGTGTATTACAGTCGGCTCAGGATTTGAAATGAAGTCTGTCGCAATCTGCCACTACATTCTCTTCCAGCTTTTACATACAACTGCCATTCTTTTATGCATTTTATGCAGGTATTTTTTTTACTTCTCCTGATGCCCAGTACTACCTTCTTAGAGGCAAGTTCTACACTGCTGAGAAATTTATTCTCTCTGGATGGTGGTTTAGAGAAAAGTTGAAATGACTGTTTGCTCTCTATTTTCACATATACATCTTAATTCTGGATATGAAGAAAACTGTCTTCTTGAGATTTTTATACAGATTACAATGAATGAAAAGAATTAACTTGGGCATAATTGAAACCTCCAAAATATTAAATATCCCAACTAATAATCACTGATTATTTCTACACTGATCTTAGTCTCTTTTTAATGAATATCAAAATAATTTTATAATCTTCAGAACACAGTTATTGTATACATTCAATAAGATTTATTTTTAGATTTTTATTTTAATAAACTTAAAAAAAATTTTAAATTTTACGTGCATTAGTGTAAAGGTGTCAGATCCCTTGGAATTGGCATTACTGATAGCTGTGAGCTTCCTTGTGGGTGCTGGGAATTAAACCCGGGTCCTTTGGAAGAGCAGACAGCGCTCTTAACCACTTAGCCATCTCTCCAGCCCCTTTAATAAACTTTATTGAGGTATAATTTACATAAAGTGTGCACATTTTATTTTTATAGTGGAGAGAATAAAACCTGAGCTTCTTCCGTGGCAAGCAAGCTCCTTACCATTGACCTACATCTTCAACCCAAGATAATCATAGTTAAACTGTATAATCCAATATTTTCACATTAATCAACAGATAAAAATGCCTATCAAGATACAAAATATTTTCCTTTGCTGAATAAGTTACGTTGTGCACCTTTACAGTCAGAAAGACCACAACTTTCCAGTTAGACAATGGTCCAGTTTATATTGTATATGATACTTCTGTTTATTCTAAAAGTCATGGATTACAATCATTTGGAAAACACTCCTCTATATCTTTTGAGGTTCATCTGTCATTGCTTATACGAGAAGCTTGTTCTTCCCTTCGATCAGTAATGTTACAATGAATGGATACATAAAATCTGGTTTACTCATTCCTTTATCACTAATTATATTTTGATTCACATTGTAGGCATTTTGATTCACTTTGTAGTGATGTTGCTATGAACATTCCTATGTCAAAATTTCCCGCAAAATAATTTTTCAATTGTTGGAAAGAGTCCTAAGAGTTGAATTCTAGAACATACGGTTTATGTAAGTTAACTTTTCATGGAATTGCCAAAAAAAATCCTGCAAAGTGGTTTAACTTCTTATCAGCAACGAATGAACACTCTTTTTTCTGTATCCAAAAAGCAGAATGGACTGTCAGACACATTATCTTTACCACTGCAATGAGTTCATTTTGGTTTTTAATATTGTTTATATTGTACTTTTGTTGTTGTTTTGTTGTTTCTTTGTTTGAGACAGGGTTTCTCTGTATAGCCAGGCAGTCCTTGAACTTATAGTGATCTGCCTGCCTCTGCCTCCCTGAGTGCTGGGGTTAAAGATGTGTGCCACCGTACCTGGATTCTTTGTCCTTCTTAATTTGAGTGTCAGGAGTTCTTTATACATCTTCTGGCTACAGATATATAAATTTGTACTATGTATATTTTCTACTTGCTTCAAACTAGATTGTTTGTTTGCTTCTTTGTTTGCTGAGTCAGGATTTTACTGTATTTCCCAGCTTGTTCTCAGACTTAAGGGCTCCAGAGTAGCAAGTACTACCTGTGCTCACCACCACATGACCATCCTTGATTTTTCCACTGTTCTTTGTAATATTTTGAATTTTAGTTTTAATTTTTCTTCTAGGGCTGGAAATTAAATAGAGGGCCTTATATGTACCAGATGAGTGCTAACATGGAGCTTAATTCCCAGCTCTCCAGACAGTGTGTGTCTGTAGTATATATAAATGTATTCATGGGTGTGCACATGTGTAGGGGCACATGCTAGAGTGTACATGTGGAGTTCAGAATTGGATAACAGGGGTCTTCCTCAATCTCTCTCTCTCCCTCCCTTTGTATTTGAGATATCTATTTAATGAACCTGGAGCCTGCTGATTTGGCTAGACCAGCTGCTTATTAAGTCCAACTGATGATATTGTCTCCATCTCCCCAATGCTGGGATTACAAGGACATATTACCCAGCTGATTTTTACATGGGTGATAAGGATTCAGACTCAGGTTCACAAGCTTTCCCACCTGAGTGATCTCCCTAACTCATCTACTTCATTAAAAAAAAACAACAACAAAAACTATGTCTTTTAAAGGGAAATGTTTTAAATTTGAGAACTCCAATTACTTGGGTTTTTTTTTTTCTTTATAATTTGTTGTGCTCCACCTAAGGGATCTTTGTTTCCTAAGATTTTCGTGTTTTTATGTCTCATTTTTAAAGGCTTATAATTCGAGTTTTTACACTAGGGCCTGTGGTCTGCTTTGAACTAATTTGTGTAAGTAAAGGTAAAAGAAAAGGTCTGTTTTGTTCCTGGAGGAATTTCCATTTGCTTTAGAACTATTTGCTGAAAAGTGCACTTTGCCTGATACCTTTGTAAACAGATGAAATGGCAGGATATGCATTGTCCTATTACTGGTCTTAATTCTGCCCCTGTTATAACTGGAACACTCCTTTACTAACACCCCAATACTACCACTCTCCTTTACTAACACCCCAACACCACCATTCTCCTTTAGTAACACCCCAACACTACCACACTCCTTTACTAAGACAACTTAAACCATGAAATCATGATATCAATCCTCCAGTGGTTTCTCCTCAAAATGAGTTTATCTATTCCAGGTCCCTGGTTTTTCTACATATATTTCAGGTGTATGCTTGTCAATTTATAAAAGACTGTGTGCTGGCATTGGAAGGTTCGATTAAACAAAATGTGTAGATTAATTTGGAATATTGAATTTCAGAAAAAATTACCATTATATATGTTTATGTTTTTGGTGTTTAGTTGCTTTCATCATTGTTTTAGTTTTAGTATACAGTTTACTTCTAAACATTTCATTTTTAGCTAGGAAGTGGTACCGCATGTCTTTAGTCCCATCACTTGGGAGGAAGAGGCAGGTGGATGTCTAAATTGGAGCCCAGCCTGGTCTAGAGAATGAGTTCCAGGACAGCCAGAGCTACACAGAGAAACCATGTTTGAAAACAAAAACAAAAATCACATTTAAATCTCATAAAGTATATGTGATACATCTGCATTTCAACTTTCAATTGCTCCTCACTAACATATAAAATAAAAGTGTATTTTCTATGTTAATAATGTATCCAAAACCTGCCTACACTGAATTCCCAGTCCTCTGGGGCATTGGCTTTCCCTGTCATCTGCTCCCAGAATGCCCCTCCTTCCCCTGGCTTTCCTCTCAGCTACCAAAACTTGTCCTGAAATAGACCTACTGTATATAACTTAAGATTATTTAAGACATGCTCATTGACTTGCAAATACATATGAACCATTTGAAGCAGAAATGGCTGAAAGATTTGTTAATTCTTTTCCATTCTGAAAATCTGAGGAGGTTTTGTAGCAGTATATTCTGACTAACCTCATGAAAATGTCTCGCATGTCTAGGGGCCCCTCAGAAGGGGAGCCATCAATTGCCCTTTCCTTTTCCAAGGTCCAAAAACAGCAGCTGCTGCCGGTAGAGTCTATATTTATATAATGCCTTACAGAAGAAACAGATGGTTGGTTTTTTTTTCCAAATTTAATCCTATTTTCCAAATCAGACTATGATTTCTTTCTCTTTCTTCCCTTTGTTTCTTTCTCTCTTTTTTTCTCTCTCTCTCCTTTTAAATGAGACAGCATCTCCCCAGGCTAGGCCAGTGTTCCACTAAAGATCCTTCTGCCTCAGTTCTCTTAAGTGCTGGGTTTTTACAAGCAAGAGACATCAATTCTCCTGCATTTTCTTTTTTAAAAATTTAATACAAATATAATACTTTTTTCCTTCCCAAGCCCTTTCTGTCCAATTCCTTCCATGCACCTCCACTCTCCAATTGATAGTCTCCTCTTTTCCACTATTATCATTACAAACAAAAGATGTATGCTTTTCTTTTATCACCAAAAGTACAATGCAAAAATGCATTAAGAAATTTAAAAAATAGACAGTCGGGGGTGGCACAGACCTTTAATCCCAGCACTCAGGAGGCAGAGGTAGGAGAATCTCTGAGTTCAAGACCAGCATGGTCTACAGAATGAATTCTAGGATTGCCAGGGCTACCAGAGAAACCTTGCCTCGAAAAACAAAACAAAACAAAGGTGTCTCTGCCATATCGCTGCCATCATGGACATGATCCAAGTGCAGCCCATCAAACTAGCTAAGGTAACCAACGTGCTGAGCAGGACCAGTTTTCAGGGACTGTGCAGGCAGGTGCATGTGGAATTTATGGATGACAGCAACCGATCTACCATCTCAAACGTCAAAGACCCCATTAGAGAGGGTGATGTGCTCACACTATTGGAGACAGAAAGAGAGACTGGGAATTTGCGCTGACCTTGCTGCTGGGTCCTGGATATCCATCACTTAACCCATGGGACGACCTGTAGCTGTTAAATAAAGCATTTGTATTATTAAGAAAGAAAGAAAGACAGGCAGAAAAAGAAAGAAAGAAAGAAAGAAAGAAAGAAAGAAAGAAAGAAAGAAAGAAAGAAAGAAAGAAAGAAAGAAAGAAAGAAAGGAAGAGAAAGAAAGAAAGGAAGGAAGGAAGGAAGAAAAGAAAGAGAAATCAAGAAAGAAATTAATTTTAAAAATCTGCACTTTTTTTTTACTGAAGGAAAAATAGGTTTGGTAACTGGGGGGACAGCAGAAGGAAAGAGGGGCATCCTGAAAACAGAGGAGAGGGAAATCAATCCCCCAGAGAACTGGGAATGGCAAGCAGCCCAGAGAACACACTGCCCTTCTCTGTCAGGCCATGAAACGCCCAGGACTCAGAGTGACAGGCCCCAGGCTGGAGATGTTAAGGGGTCCTGGAGGTGAGGAAAGGGCCTGGACTTTGCACAGAAAGACACTCAGAGCGGGAGGGGGAAGTAGGGGCTGGGGCGGAGGTTTGGATTGTGACGTGAGTCCCACGTGACCAGCCCACGCAGGCTCACACCCCTCTCTGGGGTCTCTGGACCTGCCCTTGCTACCTCACTCCCTCCAGCCCGCCATCCTTGGCAGAAGCACCTGTTCCTGGTGGCCCAGCTCCTGGTGCTGCAAAACGCTCAGACCGGGCTGCGCGGAAACTAGGAAGTGGAGCGACGGAGCTGGTGAGGGAGCGGGCGACCTGGACCCGAAGAGCCCTTTGCTGGGGTCCCGCGACCCCCAGGCGGGCCATCGCAGTGCAGGCCCAGGTTGCAGGTGGTCGTCCCCTTGTGTGCAGCAGCACTGCCGCCAGATGGGGGCGGGGCCAGGCGGAGACCCTCGGGGACTAGGAGCATGCGCCCCATGGCAGCTTCCCATAGACCCTAGCTTGCCTGCACCTGGGATGCCCAGGGGTGATTGGGAGGAGGCGGGGCAGCACGAGGGGCCGGGGGTGGGGTCGGGGTGGTGGTGGTGGCGTTCAGTCCCCTGGAAGAGCCTGCGCGGGGTCGGGGTGCTCAGGGCAGCTGCACGGGTCCTCCCACCCACACTTCTGGGTTGTCCGCAGGTCTGAGGAGCTTAGCTTCGCATCCTACCCGGTGGTGAGCATCGCTAGGAGGAGGAGAAGACAAGGATAGGCCCAGGTAAGTGCAGGGTCAGCGCTGGGAAAGGGAATGTGTGAAAAGCTGAGCCTGACATCCCAGAGCCCAACTTGCCCTCTCCACCGCATCCTTCTTTTCTGTCCTATTCTTCCATTTTGGTGACGCAGATACCTTGGAGATGGATCTGTGTGGGGTGGGGGGAGGAATGGTGGGCTTCGGGGACATGTGGACTGGAATTAGGCTCTCTAGAGAGCCCATGGGCCTTACAGGTGGGGAAATGAATTTTGAAAGATGCAAAGTACGGACTCTGTCCTTGTTGCTGATCAGTCCACCAAGAAATCTTTCCTTCCTTACCTTCTCAGGAGCAATGGAGTCCAAAGATCAAGGAGTCAAAAATCTCAACATGGAAAATAAGCACCAGGAAAAGGAGGAAAAAGAAGAAAAGCCGCAAGATGCTAACAAAAGGGAGCCAGCTGTGGCCCTGACTTTCGAAGCTGGCGAACATAGTGTGCCTAGAGGCAGTCGCAGGTGGTTCCGTGTTAGGCCACCTGTCGTGCACTATAGATGGGACCTGATGCACAGGGTTGGAGAGCCCCAGGCGAGGATGAGAGAGGATAATGCAGAAAGGTTTGGGGAGGATGTGAGAAGGCAGCTCATGGAGAAGTTAAGGGGAAAGCAGCTGAGCCATAGTCAGCGGGCGGTTAGTACTGACCCCCCTCACCATGGCCATCATGATGAGTTTTGCCTTATGCCCTGAGTCCTGAGGTTTTCTCTCAAGTTAATATGGGGACCCCTGCTTCCAAAACTTTCGTTTTGTGATGTACTGCTGTAAAATTTTTGAGGTTACTTCTTTTATGTGGATCTCTTCCTGTTATTAGCTTCTAATTGAAACTAGTGTTTTTCACTGTAATTCTTTTTGTTAGCAGAATTTATCAGTTGCATGGAAAAATGCTTATTAAATATTGTGAAACTAATAAAGCAGATTTAAAAGGCATTCTCTGCACTTTTACTTAATTTTACTGAATATAGTCGTAAAATTTAAAAAGTAAGTGTTAATCACTCAGAAAACTGAAAACAATTTTCTTTATATTCATTTTTCAGAATTGAAGACATTATTTAATGAAGAATTTGGTGGTTTGAGAAATGGCTTAGCTCATTTTAAAAAGCAATTTTTACTTTATTATGTACACAACGTTGTGTCTATATGACAGAAGATGGCATCAGATCGCATTATAAATGGTTGGGAACCACCTTGTGGGGAGGGAATTGAACTCAGGACCCCTGGAAGAACAGCCAGTGCTCTTAATCTGTGAGCCATCTCTCCAGACTTGGGATGGTGTAGTTTTTAAGAGCACTGGCTGTTCTTCTAGAGGATCTAGCTATACTTACTGGCACCCATGAGGTGTCCCCCATCCATCTGTAATTTCAGTCCCAGGCAATCTTCTCCCTTTCCTTTCCTAGTGTGAAGGACAGTGATTAGAATAGGGTAGTTACCAAAGCTAGGAAGAAATTAATTGCACATCTCTAGTCCATGAACACCAAGGTGAGACCTAATCTTTACCCAACATTGCCTATCCTGGAAATCTTACCATGATGGCACAGTGCATGCTGGTTCCTAAATATTTCCTCCACTAATCTCATCAGCTACTACAGATAGTCTGTGACCATTTATCTCTCTAAGGGCTGGTCCTGTTATCACTGAAGTCTCAGGCTTTGCATTATGTCATTTGGATGCTATGTCTTAGTACACAGGGAGAGTCAAGAGTTCCCTAAGAAATGCCTCACTTACCCTCAGATTTCCAAAGTGCCTAAGAATGAAGACCCCACTGAGACAGTGTCTTCACTGAACATCTCCCTGAAGGTGCCTGGGACTTTGGCCTAAATCATTCCATTGACCTTAGTCCATTTGTCAGAGTTGATGAGAAGGTATCTGTCACCTACACAGAAATGCTTCTGGCAAGCAGCACACTTGAAGTACTCCAGGTGATATACTTTGTCTTTTATTCACATCATCATCTCGTAGGCATGGATACCCTTGTCACAGAAAGCACAGTCCTCAGATGGGTCCAGGCTCCTCTCGATTGCCTAGGATATTGGGGAGAAAGATGGTGTACCTGGCGGCAGGACTCTCCCTTTGTGTCTTGCAGTTGGCTTGCCACTTGGGCTCTGGCATGGCACCTCTGCTCCGCAGGCACAGCCCTCCACACTCAAGGAAAGTCTCCATGCTCTTACCCATCCTGGTGCAGCTGCCTTACCTTAGTCTCAAATAGGAAGACTGAAGAAGGCACATAAACTTTGGTCCCTGGTCTCTGGAACACATTCCTCAGGCTGCAAAAGCTAAGGTGACTACCAAAAAGCCTGAGAGCAATTCTGCTCATGAACAGGTACAATGCTCCTCGTTATGTACTGAAGGCAAAGTGCAACTGAGATTTTGTTAACTATTTGCTTATATGTCTAGTCTGTGGGACAACAATCTCTTCACATAATTTTGCTTATTACAGTTCTTTTTACAAAGACTGAATGTAAAAGTATCCACAACATTTTCAATTACACTAACAACACATTAATAAAATATAAATTAACAGAATTTTTATATTTGCTTTAAAAATCATTTATCAAATGCTAACTTCCAGATTATCTGGATAACTAATGATAGAAGTTGCTGGAAATCTGGAATCCC
>CM053742.1:58337860-58365767 GCA_028658305.1 Pachyuromys duprasi | reverse complement strand
AAGCAGGGACTGTTTCAGTCTTGAACTTGATGGCTGACTCTTTGACCCTCCCCCATACAAGCCGGGGAGTGACACACTGGCTGGATCCCAGTGGACGACATTGCAGCTAGCCCTGAGGAGACAGGATGAGCTGGGGTTGGATGGAAGGGGAGGAGGTCCTCCCCAGCTGGTGGACTTGGAGTGGGCGGGGAGGAGATGAGGGAGGGTTGGGGAGGGTTGGAGGGAGTGGGCGGGCTGGGCATGGGATGCAAAGTACCTAACCTGTGATTGATAACAAAAAATAAAAAAAATTAAAAAAAATTGTTGTGGCCAATCGTTATTCTGGATAGTTTGCAGAATGTATTAGATTTATGCATGCTAAACCTGTAGAACATATTTTTTTATGTCAAGAAATATGGCAACGAAAAGCAGAATCAATTTAAATGAAAGTCAGCCCAGGATCTGTGTTTACTCATTCTAAGATCTTTATCCTTGAAACTGCAGTGATAGCAAAGGAAGACAGGGAGGGATTGCTCAATGTATGCAAATTTACAATTAAATAAGAGGTATAAGTTTTAGTGCTCTCTACAGTTAGTGTAGTTGACTATAATTTGTGTAATTTTGAAGTACCCAGAAGAATAGATTTTTGTTGTTCCTACCAAAAAGAAATGATACATATTTGAGGAGATAGATATGCTAATTACCACAATTCGGCCATTGCACAATCACATGAATAGTACATAAACAGCAATGAAAAATGTGCAAGATGAATTTTTATATAGAGAGTGTCAGAATGCAAGACTATAGAAAAATAAACATAGAAAGCATCTGGATATCACAGTCATACCTAAAGGCTTTCTGGATAAGACAGTGGTAACCTGTAGCCTCCTCCTCCTCCTCCCTTGAATAGCCTGGTACACTTCCAGATTTAGAAGTATTTCCAGTGCAGTCTGAGTGTACACACACACACACACACACACACACAGAGATAATAATTAACTCAGATGTCCAGTCTAGCTGTTCTTCAGAACCTACATCCTTATTGTTAAAATTAACACATACACTTTTCTTCTCTTTTTACTAAGACGCGCATATTTTACATTTTGAATTATGTGTGTGTCTCTCTGTGTGTGTGCATGTATGTACAAGTGCAGAGGCGAGAAAAGGATGTTGGATTCCACAGAAGTTGGAATTGCAGGCAGTTGTGACCCTCTATGTGGTTGCTAGAAATCTGATCCTCTGGAAGAGCAGAAAGCATTTTTAATGACTGAACCATGTCCCAGCCCCTAAGAGATGTGTGTTTACATCAATACTATGTTAGTATCTTAAACTTCACTTGTGTTCAAAATCTACCCTGACTAATTTAATTTCAAAGCCAGCTGACTGTTACACTGTCATTCTGAAATTGCTCAGAGAAGACTGATGGCCTGGTTTTTTGTCAGGTGTGGTATTACTAAACTGACTGCATTTTCTTTTGTGAAACTTTAGGAAAATAGAGTTAATAATCCCCATCAATAACATCGCTAGAGCTGTGATCACATATAAGTAGAATAGGCAGAGAGGACAAAACTTTCATTTCAATTTTTGTGGGAACAGAAAGGGTTGTCTATAAGAAAACTGGACCCACATGGGTGTGCATGTGTGCGAGTGCACGTGTGTTTGTGTGTGTTCACACTAAGGATCATGCTCAGGGCTTAGTGCACACTAAGTTAGAGTTCTACTATTGAGATACATTCCTAGGCCACTCAAACTCTTTTGGAAATGATGAAATTTATGGGAGCTATGTTAGTTACTATTAGAAGAATCACTACAAAAACAAGAGAGTTGAAGAATGATCTCTGTTCTCCACCCACAATCCATATATCACTGCTGTCTGGTTAGAAAACCCCCTCCCCCAATACATGGACACATTCACACATAAGCACATGAAAAAGGAAGGGAGCTAGGAAAGTTTAAAGTCACAGGAGGGGTTCAACCTTCTTGGAACCATAAAATGCTTGAATGGTCCTTTTTCAGAGGAACCTATGTCCTGGAGGACCTCATATTATTAATATGGGGTTATGTTCATTTGATATGTTTGCTGTTGCTTCCAAATAAACCTCCTTGTTTTGGAATTATTACTTCTCTTTCCTGTTTTATCTAACAGCATCATTATGCTGAAAGAGAAAGACAAGACAAAGTGGGAATCAAGGATTGCTAAACTATAAGGAAAAGGGTATGATATGGCGAAAAAGAAAGACAGCGAAAGAGAATCTGGAGAAAGCTAGGTGGTGGTGGCCATGCCTTTGATCCCCCAGCACTCAGGAGGCAGAGGTAGGCAGAACTCAGTGAGTTTGAGGCCAGCCTGGCTTACACAGTGATTTCCAGCACAGCCAGAGCTACACAGAGAACCCCTGTCTTGAAAAATAAAAATAAAAAACAAAAACTGAGAGAGAGAGAATGAATGAGTGGAAGAATGAATGAATGAATATGGGGGATAAAAAAACTGTGTTCTGAATGTGGTGATGTGTAAATAAATCCTAATATTAGTTCTACATACAGAAATTTAATTTTGCTATTAATAATATTTGTAATGGTAGCATCACAAAGAGTGAAAACATTTTGTTGTAAGTTGTAAGGAAATCTAATTATATTTATGTTACACGGTCTCCTCAAATGAGAGAAAACCTGTATTTCATCTATGGAATGAATTTTGTGCTTAATTATAAATTATTAAACATTAAACCAAAGAAAATATTTATTTTTGAGGCCCTTTCTTTTTCAGTGGTGGACTATTCTGTGCAAATACATTCCGCTGTGATCACACTTGAAACAGACAGTCCCAGCCATACCCCATTCTTTTCTCTTGACTCTCCAGGTAGTCACTTCAGATACCACCATACCTGCAGATACTAGTGAATTCTGGGTTTCAGAAAATCAGCTTCTTCTTTAAAATAGTGCTATTTTTTTTACACCCTAGTGATAGTCTCTCTGCATTTTGATAACAACAATCATGCATGTTGATAGTTTATTTTATACACTTTTTTGAAAAAAAAAACCTTGCAAATAAAAGAATATCATGTGATAAAATTTACTAGAACCAAAGTCTATGCATCGCAATAAAGTTTTGTATAGTTAAAATAACCATTCCGAAGTTGTGGAGCCTCACATTGCAGTTTACACTTTCACTATTGAATATATTTTGTATAGTTTTCTATCACCAAAAAATGAGGAAGCCATAGCAAAGTTAGAACTAGAAAAGTTTGTCTTCTTCCATATCTCGTGTCCATGCCCTGGATTCAACCCTTCCTCACCTCCTAACATTAGACCTTTCTTGTTTTCATTTCTAAATGTTATACTGTATGCAAATGTAAATTTGTTTATATAAATAAATAAAGATATATATTTATTGATCAGGTTCTGCCAATGAGAGAGAATATGAGATTTTTTCTTCTGATATTGTGTGATCTCATTTAATATTATACATTTTAAGTGCATTCATTTTCCTGAAAAATTCTTTTCTTTTCTTTTTTTGGTACCGGGTTTCTCTGTAGCCCTGGCTATCCTGGACTAACTTTGTAGACCAGGCTGGCCTTAAACTCACAAAGATCTGCCTGCTTCTGCCTCTGAGTGCTGGGATTAAATCCGTGTGCCACGACGCCCAGCCTGAATTTTTTTTTCTGAACTGAACCGTATTTCTTGCTATGGTGAGTAAAGCAGCAATAAACACGGGGTGTAAATAGCTCTTTGGGAGGGTATGGAATTCTCTGAGATGGCTCTTCTTTTAATGGAGCACATTGAACACTATCAGACTATCTAGAGTGCCACGGATGAATGAAGGAAAAATCCTATGTGCTTAATAAGCCCAACAGTCAATGGTGACATACAAAGAGCTCTCTCCTTTCTGCTTCATTATAAGCACAATTTCCTTACAAACATTCTGTTCTTAATAACAAAAGTTTACCAACAAACATGTTTCTTTGAGTTCTACCAAAGTTCAAAGAGTGAAAAGCAGGCTTTTTTGTTTAACAAAGACACTGGATCCCACAAAGGGCAAGAAAAAGAGGTCTGTCTGAAGCCTTTATTTGCAAGTGGAAGCTGCCAGCAGTCATCAATTAAAAGTTCAGACGTCTCATAATAGTTTAAGCTCAGCCAGAGAGTGCTGGATTGTGAATACAAAAGTAAGGAGACAAAATTGGCTCTTTTCAGTTTGCAAACGATGCCATTTTAGTAAGATTTAAAAAATCCCAACACAACAGTATGTTGTAAATACTGCCATTTCATTTGTAACTATTAAATTATTTTTGAAACCTTAAAATTGATTTAATGAAGTTATTTTTTCCTCATCTAGTGTTAAGTAATTCATATGAAGTGTATCTTTTAAAATATTTTAAAACATGATTCTTTAAAACGGAACACAACAGACAGCTACCCAAGAGGGCTAGTGAAGCTAAACATTTATTCCTTTTCAGCCAGTCTCTCCTTACCCGCATGAGCGCGCACCTACGACCTTCCCCCATTTTAAAGCCGAATAAGCTTCCCAGAGAAATGGTGGACTGTAGGATTTGGGGGGAGGGGACGGGAAGTACAGGGAGCAAGGGAGAGAAAGCGATGGTTTCCCAAATTAGGAGAACTGGTCGTTGCACCCTAAAAGACTGATCTTTCCTGGTAATCTGAGAAAGGTGAATAGATACTTGGTGACGAGACCAGTCTTATTGTCTCCCATTGGCACATAAGAAAAAAGATTGACAGTATCAAGTGAACGGAATGTAGGGGGTGGGCTGCAATGTTAATGGGAGGGGTAGCCAAAGGCTGGAGCTCATTGATGACGCGGCCCTCACGTGACCATCAGTCGACGTGTGCAGAAGTCCTTATAATCCAGGCCCAGTTCCTCAGTAGCAGCTCAGTCTTGCTAGAGAGGAGGGGCCCGGCTTCTTTCAGGTACTTTAATAGTGGGCGTTGGCTCAGAGACCAGAAAGCACGCTCATCCCGCACTATCGCTCTTATCCTAGGGTTCTGCTTAACTATTTTGTGCGAGAGGTTTGGGACTGCTTGGTGAGGAGTGGGGCAGACTGGGAGGGAGGTCACTAACCGAGTGGGCAGAGAGAAAGAAAAGAGAGGAGGAAAAGGCGGAATGCATGAGATACGGAGAGAAGTAACAATAACAATGTGAGGAAAACTTGTCTGATTCCTTGCTCTCTTGCCGGGAAACAGAGGGTATAGACGAAGGCGGGGTTGCCACAAAAGGAAGGAGAAGAGGGGGAATGTGGAAAAACTTTGTGCTATCAAGGCTTATATTCGTAAGAGAGACCTTTTGATCCAGGCACTGGCGTGTTCACAAAGCACTCCTGTCTTTCTACAGGACTCTTGATCTTTTGGGAGCGACATAAAATCGAGGTTCAAGAAGAGAAAAAGATCTCCAGCTACCTACAGGTCAGTGCAAGGGTGCAATTGCTTCAGGTCCCTTTGGGTGGGGGTAGAAGTGTGGAAGACACCAAAGCACATCCCAGGGGCGCCACAGCGTCTTCCTATCCGGATATCTGCACGGGAGGCCAGTACAGATCCTGCGGCTGAAAGGAGGTGAAAAAGGGAAAGGGAGAGGCAAAAAAAAAAAAATTTAAAAGAGAGAGGAGGCCGCTGAGCTGAGCGTACTGTTGCTGGTTAGAGGCTGAGGATGGGATGACTTGGAAAAGCCCGAAAGGGCGGGAGTGTTAGAGCCTTGTGGGAAGGGACGGGTTAATTGCTTCCCCGCCGCTCCCATTTCGGTGCTTGGAGAGGTTTATTGCAGGGCCTGCTGGGAAAATGGTGGGCTGGAGCCGGGACAGGAGAAGATGGAGTTAGAGAGCTAGGAGAGGGGAGGAGGGAAGGGAGGTGGAGGAAGGGGTGGAGTCAGGAGCTCAGAGCCTGACTTTGCTAGTTAGAAAACTTTTTTGCTGTTAGAGACCTGAATCAGAAAAGTCCGTCGCTATGGAAGCGGAAGAGCTTGTCCAGTTGCCTGGAACCAAATCGGTTTTGTTTGCTTGTTTTATTTTTTTTTCTAGGATTAATTTATTCAAAAAAGAAATGCTCAACATGCAGAAGTCTTGTGATGAGAATGAAGGAACACCCCAGAACACACCAAAGGTAGATGATGGCCATCCTTCAGAGGATCCACCACAGCAGGCAGAAGGAAATCTTCAGGCTTCTGGAGAGAGTGTGCAGGAGGAAGCTGACGGAAGCCTTAGAGGAGAGCCTGCTCAGCCCAGCCCAGAACCTAAAGAGGACACTCCTGCAAGGCATCTGAACCCTGAAGAAGTGATAAGAGGAGTAGATGAGCTGGAAAGGCTTCGGGAAGAGATAAGAAGAGTAAGAAACAAGTTTGTGGTGATGCATTGGAAGCAAAGACATTCCCGAAGCCGTCCTTACCCTGTGTGCTCCAGGCCTTGAAATCTTTTTCCTCTCATATTGAAATCTGGCTGCTGCTTTCTTTCTCTTAGCATTTTCTGATGTATGTTTGAACTTCATTTTACTTTTAATTACCTGGCAGAATATTCTTTTAGGTAGTTTCGTTGTTACCAGCATCTCATCGGATTTTGGATTTTGACCCATTTTCCACGTTTATTTTTCAGTTGGAAAGTTTCACACTTATGCATGAAAATGGTGTTTATTCATTATTATACAATTAAGCAGCGAATTAAGAAGCAGCATATTTAGGGTCAGCTCACATATAGGAAAATTCCTAATTATGTGTGTACTTGTATAATTATACGTATATCAAAAAACTTAACAGTGCTCATTTTTGTGTGGTGTGTTTTCATTTTGCCTTTTGCTTATTTGTATTTTTTAATGAATATGTATCACCAAGAATGGCAGATTTTTTTAAGAAATGGGAGTTAATTAAAATTAATTTGTAACCAGCTTGTAGAGGCAATAAAGACACTAAACTCTTGGTGAGGAACTCTTAAAAAGAAATGTAAACCTGGAATTACTTCTGGATTTCTTAGCCAGAGGAATAAAACTGGCAATCATTATAGATACACTTGCTTAAGACTTGGTCTTTTCATGGGGGAAAATATTTGCCTCACATGGATGTGTGTGGAACTTAGTATTCCATCTTACGTTCTCTGCTGGCCGCACCACTGGGGCCTTGAATATCAAGGCCGCACTGGGTTTCCTTGAATCCCCATTTGAATTCCCATCTCATCTCCACTCCCAGTACTCAAATAACAGGTGGTGTCAGTGTACCTTGTTTTTTTGTGTTTAGGTTAAAGCGGGGTCTTATTATGTAGCCTAGGCTAGCATGAGTATAAGCCACCACACTCTGCTTTCCCAAAGTTTTAAGCTTCTGTTCTACAGTGATGAGAGGGGTGCATCAGAGTACTTACTGCTCTTGTGGTGAACCCAGATTCCATTTGTAACCCACATGGTGGCACATGACCCCTGTAATTCCAGTTCCAGGGTATCTGATGCCATTTTGTGGACTTCTACACGGACAAGGTATACATGTGCTCATACAGGGTCATACACATACACAGATTTTTTTTTTTTTCATATGGTCTTAAAAAACTGCTCTAGGTTTCTGAGGAGTCTTGCAGAGTTCTTAGTAGAATTAATCCCTTTTGTTTTTAAAGGTAGGGTGTTTTTTTCTGTAGGGTCCCAAACTGCTATATTAAACCTATTAGAGTAGACCAAGGAAATGAAGTTTGAATGAAAACTATGAGAGAATTACTCATAGTATTTGCTTTTTGTTTTGTTCTTTTGAGGCATCTCATGGATCCCAGGTTTGCAACCAACTTGCTTTGTAGCCTAAGATGACCTTAAGCTCCTGATCCTTTGGTCTCTTTCCAAGTGCCAGGATGTGCGCCACTGCTGCTTTCAGCTTAAATGATGCTAGGAATCCAATGCAAGGTTCTATACATACTAGGTAAGCACTCTGCCAGCTGAGCTTTGTATTCCATTTCCAGAAAAGCTGATTCTAACACAAAATAAGATCATGTCAGTGCCTTTTAAGACAAATGTCTGAAGGTTCCTGGCAGGCCCTACTACTTCAGGAGACCCTTGGGGAACAGATGTATGTACAAGGTTGTTTTCCGTCTCATTTCTTAAAAGATAAAGATGATTTATCAAGTGAATATGTATGTGCATGCATGTGTATCTAAGTATAACCACATCCTTCTACCCCTTGCTGAAATATAGAAAGATTCAAAAACTTTCAAAGGTACTATGAGCATGATGAATGTACTTGCAGTAGAATGACTATTGTATAAATGATAGGTTTTACATTGCTCCTGTAAAATAAAGGGTATCTTTTTATTCTGATACCCCCATATATTGATGGGTATTTGACTGATAATCATATTTTTACTATTAACAAGTACTTTTACTATAAAATTAATCAATTCTTTTTTAGAATGAAAAAAATAGAAAACCTGAATAAGCAAAAAAAGGGGGATGGTAGAGAAAAAAACTATCTGCTCCCTTTAATTAAGGCTTCATAAGTAATGAAATTCAGATGCCATTAAAAATATTCTTTACATGCTCAGTTCCTTAAGCTACTGTTTTCCTTAACCCTCTATGGCCCATGTCCAATATCAATATTTTCTTTTAAATTTTTAAATCATATTTATTTGTTTGTTTGTTTGTATGTGGAGGGGGCAGCATGTGCTGCAGAGAGTTTGTGAAGGTCGAAGGACAAATTGGAGAACTCAGTACTCTCTGCCATGTGCATCCTTTGATGGCACTCTCGCTTTGCAGGAAGCACTTTTATTTCTTCAGAGTTATAACAAATAATTGAACAGAAGAGGGAGAGGAAAGGGAGAGAGAGAGAAAAAAAAAAACCCTTGTAGTCCAAAAGCTTTCGAAATCAGTCATTTGTGAAGTATTGAGGATGCTGACCTCTGGGGCCCACATGTAATAGGCTTGATTTATATTCTTGACTCTGGGCTGTAAATACAACATAGCTAACAAACTGCCAAGGACCATTGGTATGCACAGTGTGCCTTCCAAAATAAATAAAGACTATGAGATAAATAGAATCAAACACTGGTAAATGCTGAAGCTGGAGGGATGGTTCAGCAGCTAAGAGCGTTGGCTGCTTTTCCAGAGGAAGAAGTTTCATTCCCGTCACCCACATGGTGGCTCACCATAAGCTGTGCATACAGTTCCAGGAGATCCAATGACCTCTTCTGGCCTCCACAGTCACAAGGTATGCACATAGTGCACAAATATACTTTCAGGCAAAACTCCCATACACAAAAGTTCAAAAAAAAAAAAACCCCATGTATAATAATTGTAAACATGAATTTTAGAGGAAATACTAACAGTACTCTAGATAAATAATAAAACTTAAAAGCTTCCTGTTTACAAGGAATGCAGGATTAAAAAGCCAAAGGTGAGATGTAACATAAGATACATTTTTTCTTTAACATCATGCTGAACTATGCATCCCCTTCTTGCAACATGAATAAAGCATATTAAAATAAAACTACAAATACAGATGCTTTTTCAAGATTGCCACAGGCTGATGGGTGCTGGTTGAGCTGGAATTCCCACCAGAGGAAGGGTCCAGAGGCTAGGCTCACTGTGACTGATTAGAAAGGCTATGATATTCAGCATCTTAGTACTCGCAGGGGCCACTCAGGCACTCCTCTGTAGCCTAGGTCCACCATTTGGTTTCTTGGCTTAGGCTTGTGTCAGGCACTGGGGCTTCCAGAGCTGAAAGTTGAACTGTCCTCAACAGACTTGAGAGCTGTTCCCATTCCAAGCCGGAGCATGTTATTTTTTCTTCTGTTAATATTTCTCTTTTGGAAATTGTTTTTCCAAAGGAAGAGATAAACCCTTAAAGCTTCTTTGCTGGGAACACTGATTAGGACAGCTTTTGAGCTAGTAGGTGTCTCACTGGGGTCACCTGTGATTGAAATACGAGGAGCTGACCCTTGCCTTAGAGTCCAATGAACTAGCCTCCAGAATCCCGCTTTACAGCAAGCACTTTTATTTCTCCAGAGTTATAACAAGTAATTGAACAGAGGAGAGAGGAGAAGAGAGGAAAGGGAGAAAGAGCAAAAATTAGGTTAGCTAGCAGATAAGATCTTCCCCATTCTTGTCCTATCCACCCTGTTCAGACTTCCAGAATGGCCTGAAATGTGCCTTGGCCTGTTTCAGTGGTTCTATGATGAGTTAGCTCTGTGTCTATGTCATGCAGGGCATCTCAGATCTGTGTCAGCTCAGACCCTAAAGCATACATGATGGAAGGTAAAGGGAGCTTGCAAAGGTTTGGGATCCTACATCTTGGGAGGAAAAAAAAATGTTGTTACCACTTGTTTGAATAACTCCACACTGCAGACTCCGCTTTTGATTTGGAGACTCAGAGCAATCTAACTGAATTGGTGTTTTGATGCTTTGAAGGAAGCTGGCTCAGAGATTAAGAGCACTTGTTTCTTTTCCATAAGACCTGAGTACAGTTTCTAGTACCCATATTCATAGGCTCACAACCACCTGTTACTCCCTCTTCAGGAGATCTGATGCATCTTGCCTCCATGGGCACTTCATTCTAGTGCATATGCATGCACATACAAGTAAAATGAAAAGCAAAATCATTGGAAAAACACAGTTAAAGCTGCTTTTTAAGGTGTTGAAGGTGGAGGAAGCAGTGCAGTTAAGTCGTGTTCTTCATATTTGTCATCTGAAAAAATATTTCTGAGATCTTTTTAAAAGATTTACGTTCATTAGTTTCTTTTTTCCTTATTTATTTATTTATTTATTTATTTATTTATTTATTTTGGTATTTCATGACAGGGTTTCAGCCTTGGCTGTCTTGGAACTCACTATTGTAGACCAAGTACTGGTATGAAAGGCATGCCTCAACCCTTTAATCCTGGCTGCTTTTGTTATTTTTAATTATATATATATGTGTGTCCATGTGTGGGTATGAGCACACATATGTGGGGTTGACCATGGAGGCCAGAGGCATCAGATGCCCCCTTGGAGCTGCAGTTACTAGCAGCTGTGAGCCCCTGGATGTGGGTGTTGGGAATCATAAGAAGCTGTCCTAAGAAGGGTCAGAAGAAGCTGTTAATCTTTGAATCTTCTTTTCCGGAGCTGAGCCTCAGCTTCTAGCATTTTAAAGGTAATGAGGTGAAAAGTCAAATTCTTTGGTTTAGAAATGCAAAGTGAGACCCTGAGGGATGTCTCAGCAGGTGAAGGTGTTTGCTAACAAACCCAACAATCTGAGTTAGAGCTCTGGCACCCATAACAAAGAAGGAATGAACCAACCCTTCCAGCAGGTTTTATTTTAAGTCCCATAGATAAAGAAAAATAAGGGGGGAAAAAGAAAGTAATAAGAAAAGAAATACAATTTAGTTAAAATATATATATATATATATATATATATATATATATATATATATGTCTTAAAGACAAATAAATGAATCTGTGGTATCTGTTTTCTCCCTATTGGTATATACATTGGGCTTCTATACATCAATTAGTTTTTCTTGAAAGACATCTACTTTCCTAAAAACCAGGACCTTCATAGTGCCACAGACATAAAACTATTAGATAAAACAAAATATTTCTTCTCTACCAACATTGATTGCCACTGTTATCATCGCCATCACCATTAAAGGTTGTGTAGAGTGAACAATCTGTGGACTCTGCTTGAGATCAGGTCACATAATGTGAGATTTGGAAATAATCATTAACCAAGCCCTGGAAACCTACTACCTAAAAGGATGAACTAAGTTTACTGGGAAAGCACATGGCAGAGTAAGATTTTCTGCTTTGAAGTATGAGATCACATCGGTTAATTTACCTAGAAATGAATTCTATTCACATATAAAATGGGACTGAGTTGCGGAAAACTAATTCAAGAAACTATATGTAATGCTGGCCATAAGTAGGCTTTCAGGGCATGTTGGTTTATCAGTCATCATTGTTGCTGTCATAACTCTCACCTAGCCTTGCATAAAAGAAGCAACTTCCAGACAAGCTAAATAAAATAACAATTAGGACCAATGAAATGATGATGTGCACAGCAGATTTTATATGAAAGAGGTTTATTGGGTGGAAATGAAGAGAGAGAAGGAGAGAGGGAGAGATGATAGAGGGAAAGGAGGGGAGCACCTGGACAGAGAAAGGGGCGAAGGCAAGAGGGTAAGAGACAAGAGGGCAAGGGAGCAAGAGGGCAAGAGAGAGACAAAGTGGCGGGTTGATCCTTTCATGAAACAACTGAACCACACCTGTCAGGTGTGGCTACCTGCCAGGAGACACATGATGACATCATAGGTTGTTGCTAGGCAACCCAGAAGAAGCTTGCCACATATTAACATTCTTCCCTTTTTCTATAATTGAAAAATGAGGAGCTTGGGCTGCTTCTCATATAAGGCAAGTTAAAGTATATAAAAGGTTCATTGGAAGCAGTTCTTGGTTGTCATGCAAGAGGGTAAAAGAGAAAGAGAAAAAATAATAGCAACAAAATATCCAAATTACATGGTCAAGAGGAGAGGGGGAAGCCCCTGCCCTGGAGAGTTCAGGTAGAAGGCTGCCAATAGAGAGTTGCCAGCCATGCAAGGCAACAGGTAGGGACTGAGGAATACTGGGAGAACCTGCAGCTACTTGTCCTGGGCCTGAAGCACACTATTCCAGCCTTCTGTTATTAATAACTGAATAATAAGGAGATTCTCTCCTGGCTACTTCTTGTTGACACTTGGGGAGCTGTAGGGAGGTTAAAAGGCTGAAATGTTGGCCAAGCCCAGGAAGGGTAGGCTGTTTTGATGCTGTCCAGGTTCTGTGAGAACATCTGTGGCTGGGAGGGAAAGTGCAGGTCTGGCTTCATGCAGTCTGTGAGGTCAGACTGGAACACCTGTGGTAGCTGCTTTGGTGCTGTCTTGGATGTAGGAAACACCTGGGTCTGGCAGGATACTAGAACATATATGTAGGCAGAAAACAAAGTTAAGTATTTTATAGAAAAAATCCTTTAGGTGTACATTTAGAACTTTTGGGAGAGTGAATAGAGGTGGAAGGTTTGGATCAAAGAAGAGACTTGAGCATGGGAACATCCATTTACCTGAGGGAACCTCCATTTGCCCAGTCACTGGCAGTAACTAAAAAGGTTTTGCTTTGGAGCTGTCATCTAAGGAAATTGAGGCATTTCATGAAGTAGAAGGGATAAAAGCTCACTTGATCTTACCCTTTAGTATGATTACACATTATGGAGATTTTTAAAAGATTTAAAATCTTGAGCTTGGAACCATGTTAGAGGGTGGTATCGTGGAATGTTTTTGTATTCGAGTTAGATTAAATAATCAGAGCTCTGTTGATAAACGTCAAAGCTCTGGACAGTCAATATAACAGTAGCATAGCAACAGAAGGAAATTTTTACCTATTTAGGATACCTTAAATCACCTTAGATCTTGCAACCTTTATAAACTTGCATTTACCAACCTTAAAACACTTTCTTAGACCCTCAAATATCTATAACTTGTGTTTACCAACCTTAAAACACTTTCTTAGATCATCAAACAACATTTTTCTTAGGCCTTTGTATTTAGTTATTTACCTTGAGACATAGGTGAGACTGTTATGAACATTTATTGTTGTTTAGCTAAAGGGATGGTAAAAGGTTACATCCAGGACTGTTTCTTGAGTCTGGCAACAAAGCATATTGTGTCTAGGCCTGACAGTAACAGCTCTAGAAGGCTTAAGGCCTGGTATCCTGCACATGAAGAGGAATGAGAAGGCATCTGAAGTCTCCCAAGACAGAAGTGGGCAATGTGTCCTTGGGACCCCAGTGTGAGGCTGAAACAGACCTGCAATGTTACCCTGGGCTGGGCAAGGGTGGTGGAAGTTGCTGAATCTAGGAGCCATTTGTCTTCTGCCAGACCAAGGAGTTTGAAGGCTAGAAGCGTCTGTGACTCTTGTGCTGGTTGAGCCTCCATGTCTGGGCACAGAGGACAAACTTGCATGGGAGCATTTTGACTTCCAGAGACCAGTCTGTCAGCAGACAATCATGGCTTTTTGAGGCAGCCCTGGGACCAGTGTCTTTCCTGGGTGCATTTGAAACAGTTACCTGGTAGAGTTGACTTTTGGCTATACCCCGGCAGGATGGGGCATTGCAGACATCTTGTTTTCTGTGCGGGAATGTTGACAGGCTCAGAGCAGCAGCCAAGGTCTGGAGCATAGTTTTTGAGCTGTAGATGAGCCTATTGGGAAGACTCCTCTCATTATTTTTACCAACTTCTCTATGGTGACTCAGGGACCATCCTCAGCTGTTTATTAAAGATAGCAATGAGGCCATGTCTGCATCTGTAGGACTATCAATATATTTTTGAACATGTTAAAGGACTTGATCATCTATCACATGACTGAACTTTTAATTTGCATTTGTTAACCATCAAATATTAGGACTTTAGGTTTTGTCCCTATTAAATTAGAGTGTTAAAATCACACAGTTCACAAAGAGAGATCATAGGAGTTTTTTGTATGATTTAGTTTATAAAAGGTTTACAGTTTATAAAGTCTAAGATTGTATTATAGATTAATAATATTACCATGTTCAGAAAACAAGACTAAACATATTTCTAACGCAGTGATTTTGGAGAGTGGAGAGTATAATGACCAAATTTTAATACTGTAAACAAATGAATGTCTCTAAAATTAATATATCCCAATGTAAAAGTATCTTTGGAATCATATCAAATAGTTTAAGGGTATCTAAGCAAAAACTTTTACTTAGCAATCCTGAGTTATCAGTTTTACCTATATTTCTTGACACATGGGAGAGTAATAACCTTTTTAGAATCAGAAATACAGTAGAATAGTATAAAACAAATTTTAAAATTATATTTGATTTTCTTATACCAAATCCATTTACCTCTGGAGGTGATTCCAGTGCATAGGCAGCTGGTGGTGCAAGAAATGGCATTCATTCACACACACACACACACACACACACACATATATATATATACATATATATATGTATATATATGCTCTAAACAGTACTTTGACCTTAAATTTTATATATCATATCCAATGAGTAAATCCAACAAGCAAATTATATAAAGTGTTAGATTAAATTCTTATAGCATAATTTTAAGACCTATTTATTTTGGGAGCAGAGTGTACAGAAATTAGAAAGAAAAGATTTTAACGGCTGGAAAGTAGAGCCTTTAGATTTCAAAGAATTTGGGAGTTAGGTTTAGAAAGCATGCACTTGGGCTCTTGCAGGCCAGCTTCAGGAGTAGTGGAAGGGGTGAGCCTGCAGCAAGTCCATGTGGAGATGCAGGAAGCCAGAGCCACATGGAGGAGTCTCCAAGTAGAACTTAGGATCAAATTTAACAGACAAACCTTAGGGGGTGTTCAGATTTGTGGCTGGAGCAGGCAGTATGATTTGTTGGTTTTGACCTGCTAGAGCAGGTGCTAGAGCAGTATCACTACCTCCTCCTGCCAGCCATGGTACAGCAGCAGCAGCAGCTCCTGATGAGTGGATGATGCACAACAGATTTTATGTGAAAGAGGTCTATTGGATGGAGATGAAGAGAAAGTGAAGGAGAAAGTGAGGCATGATAGGGGGACAGGAAGGGGACCCCCAAAAGAGAAAGGGGAGAGCAAGAGACCAAGATGGTAAGAGAGAGACAAAGTGGCAGGTTGATCCTTTTCTGGAGAAACTGAACCAGGCAGGGTGACACATGATGGCATCATAGGTTGCTAGGTAACCCAGAAGCAGGCTACCTAAATACTAACAGTATGTATTCATTTATAATTATAATCTTATCTATTATTCATATAATGCTTTAAAAATTTGCCTTGGTAGAATTGGAGCTCACTGTGTTAAGTAGAACAAGACTCAGAATGATGAAGGGAATTTGCTTTACTACATATGAAGAACTTAGAATTTTATTTTATTCAAATTCATATTAACATCTTATGTGTATGTGTATTTTTGCCTGCATGTCTTTCTGTGCCTTTTGTGTGACTGGCATCTACAAATGTTGTTAAAGGGCATTGACTTCCTTGGAACTAGAGTTACTTACAGATGGTTGTGAGCCATAATAAGGGCGATGGGAATTGAATTCTATCTTCTGGGAAAGCAGCGAGTGTTCTTAACTAGTAAGCCACCTCTCCATCCACTCTATAATTGAAAAAATAAAAGACATGCAGAAGAGAAACTATTGAGGAAGAGAATGGGGAGCAGTGAAAGAAAGGGAAATACGGAAGTGAATAAGATCAAAGTACATTTATAAGCATTTGTGAAAATAGTGCAGTGAATCCTATTCCTTTGTACAATTACTATATATTAGTAAAAACAGGATTCATCTTGGGTAAAGAGATAAACATTTGTAATCTCAACACCTGGGACATGGAGGCAGGAGAATTAAAATTCAAGGCCAGCCTTAGCCACACAAGGAGACACTGTCTCAAAGAAATAAATGCAAGAATAAAACCAACCAAAGAAGACGGCTTTATTATATGCGAGTTAAGGGGTACATGTGTATAATCCCAAACTCAGAAGACCTATTGTCCCAGAGCTCTGGAGGCAGACACAGGGCTGTGTGTTCAAAGTCAGTGAGGGCTGCATTTGAAGTTTGAGAAAGTCTGAGTTATTCAACAACATCCTATCTATCTATCTATCTATCTATCTATCTATCTATCTATCTATCTATCTATCTATCTATCTATCTGTCTGTCTGTCTGTCTGTCTGTCTGTCTGTCTGTCTGTCTGTCTGTCTGTCTGTCTGTCTGTCTATCTATCTATCTATCTATCTATCTATCTATCCATCCATCCACCATGCATACATACATATATGTTATAAATAAAATAGTTTTTGTAGCTGTATGCATTGCTAGTTTATTCTTTTACTACTATTTCTACATATTACTCCATAGTGAAATACAGAATAGATTGTTTATTCACACAGATGCTGTGTGATATATAAATTGTTTCTATTTTGTCTATTATACCTAAAATATTTACTTATGTTTCTTTTGATTTTTTTTCTTTAGTATTTATTACAATTTATTTACTTTGTATCCCGGTTGTAACCCCGCCTATCAGCTCCTCCCAGTCTCCCTCCTTCTTCTTTCCCTATGCCCCTCCCCTAGTCTACTGATAGGGGAGGTCCTCCTCCCCTTCTATTTGACCCTAGTTCTATCAGGTCTCATGAGGACTGGGTGCATTGTCTACCTCTGGGGCCAGGCAATGCTGCACCCAACCATGAGGAGGTGATCAAAAAGCTGGCCACTGATTTCATCTCAGAGGCAGACTTTGCTCCCATTATGAGGGAACCCACTTGGAGACTGATTTTCCACGGGCTACCACCTGAGCAGGGGTTCTGGATCCTCTGCATGCATGGTCCTTGATTGGAGTATCAGTCTCTGCAAAGACTCCTGGGCCCATATTTTTTGGCTCTGTTGTTCTCCTTGTGGAGTTCCTGTCCTCTCCAGGTCTTTCAATCTCCCCCTTCTTTCATAATATTCCCTGCACCCTGCCCAAATTTAGGCTAAGAGTCTCAGCATATGCTTTGACATACTCATCAGTAGAGTCTTTCAGAGGTCCTCTCTGGTAGGCTCCTGTCCTATGTCTTCTCCTGCTTCCAAAGTCTATCCCGTTTGCCCTTCTGAATGAGGATTAAGCTTTTCACCTAGGGTCCTCCTTGTTGTTTAGCTTCTTTAGGACTACGAATTTTAGTATGTTTATACTTTATTATATAGCTAATATCCACTTATAAGTGAGTACGTACCATGTATGTCTTTCTGCATCTGAGTCACCTGACTCAGGATGATCTTTTCTACTTCTCTGCATTTGCCTGCAAATTTCATGATTTCCTTGTTTTCAGTAGATGAGTAGTACTCCGTTGTGTAAATGTGCCACAATTTCTGTATCCATTCCTCAACTGAGGGACATCTGGGTTGTTTCCAGGTTCTGGCTATTACAAATAAAACTGCTATGAACATGGTTGAGCAAATGTCCTAGTTGTATAGTTGAGCATATTTCAGATATATGCCTAGGAGTGGTACAGCTGGATCTTGAGGTAGTACTATTCCTAACTGTCTGAGAAAGCACCAGATAGATTTCCAAAGCGGTTGTACAAGTTTACATTCCCACCAGCAATGGAGGAGGGTTCCCCTTTCTCTACATCCTCTCCAGCATGTGTTGTCACTTGAGTATTTGTTCTTAGCCATTCTGATGGGTGTAAGGTGAAATCTCAGGGTCATTTTGATTTGCATTTCCTTGATGACTAAGGATGTTGAGCATTTCTTTAAGTGCTTCTCTGGCATTCTATGTTCCTCTATTGAGAATTCTCTGTTTAGCTGTGAACCCCATTTTTAATTGGGTCACTTGGTTTGCTGGTGTTTAACTTGAATTCTATATATATTCTGGGTATTAGCCCTCTGTCAGATATAGGATTGGTGAAGATCTTTCCACAGTCTGTAGGCTCTCGTTTTGTTCTGATGGCAGTGTCCTTTGCTTTATAGAAGCTTTGCAGTTTCATGAGGTCCCATTTATTGATTGTTGCTCTTAGAGCCTGTGCTGTTGGTGTTCTGTTCAGGAAGTTGTCTCCTGTGCTAATGAAGTCAAGGCTTTCCCCCACTTTTTCTTCTAACAGGTTTAGTGTGTCTGGTTTGATGTTAACGTCTTTGATCCACTTGGACTTTAGTTTTGTGCAGGGTGATAAATATGGATCTATTTGCAATTTTCTACATATAGACCTCCAGTTAGACTAGCACCATTTGTTGAAGATGCTATCTTTTTTCCATTGTATGCTTTTGCCTTTTTTGTCAAAAATCAGATGTCTATAGGTGTGTGGGTTTATTTCTGAGTCTTCTATTCAATTACAGTGATCCACTGTTTCTATTCCAATACCATGCAGTTTTTATTACTGTTGTTCTATAGTACAGCTTGAAATCAGAGATGGAGATCCTTCCAGAAGATCTGTTGTTGTACAGGATTGTTTTAGCTATTTTTTTTTGTTATTCCATATGAAGTTGAGAATCTTTCTTTCAAGTTCTATAAAGAACTGTGTTGGTATTTTGATGGGAATTGCTTTGAATCTGTAGATTGCTTTTGGCAGGATGGCCATTTTCACTATGTTAATCCTGCCAATCCATGAGCACAGGAGATCTTTCCATCTTGTTCAATTTCTTTCTTCAGAGACTTGAAGTTCTTTTCAAATAGGTCTTTCACATGCTTGGTTAGAGTCACACCAAGGTACTTTTATTATTTGTGGCTATTATAGAGGGTGTTGTTTCCCTAATTTCTTTCTCAGCCCTTTTGTCTTTTGTATACAGGAGGGCTACTGATTTTTTTTGAGTTAATTTTGTATTCAGTCACTTTGCTGAAGCTGTTTGTTAGCTGAAAGTGTTTTCTGGTAGAATTTTGGGGGCTTATGAATATTTCTGTAGGACTTTCTGTCCACACACCTTCTCATTTCTCTTGGGAAATGCTTAGAAGAATAATTGCTTGTAGTACACAAGATGAACATTTAATTTTATATGAAGATGCCAGACAGTTTTCCCAAGAGATTGTAGTATTTTATATTCACACCAGCAATCTGAGAATTCCAGTTGTTTCATGTCCTTATCAAAATGTCAATGCTATAAAAAAGAAACTGCTCTAGATTAAAGGATGTTCAAATTCATCTGAATTTACTGTGACATGTGATATTTAATAAGGTTAGTAGGTCAGATAATAGTATTTTTATCAGTGCTGAATTTATTGAGTGCACCATGATTTTACTGGTTGTTTAGAAGGGTGTCTTGGGAAGAAAAGAACATGTAATCAGAACATATTATATGAAAACATCTATTTTCAATAAAACAAAAAAATAAAAATGAAGTGTGATTTATATTTGTTTTGAAGTTGTCAGCAAAGTCAAAGAATGTGCACTTGAAGCAATTTTAAAATATTAATTGGCAAATGCAATACAGATGTGGAAATTTATTTTATTATCCTTGAAAAATGTTAAATTATCTACTTTATTATACTTGAACCCTTTTGCAAGTACATTGAACCTATCTTCTCTGTACTTAAAGAAGGGCAAGGAAACACAAAGCTGGCAAACCCCTAAGACATGTTGACAATCCATTTTCTCCTGCTTCTTGGTTGTTGCTCTCTATTTAAAAAAAAAGTGTGATTTGGCCTTGATGGGAAATCTTTAGGGTAAAAAAATGTGCAACTATATATTTTTCTTTATCTTTGCTGATTCAGCTCGAAACTATATATTAAAATGATCTTCTTTTATCTCTTTCCACCCATCATTCTTCAGCCCTGTAACTCAAATTAGGACAAGGCAGAATTCTTCTCGTGGGTTATGTTAGACCTGGCTGCGAGAAGACATTGTGTGAGTTGCTTTGTCAGTGATGGGAGTGTCAACAAAGGAGAAACTCGTCCCTGTTCCTTTTAACTATCATCTAATGTGGGAGGAAAACAAGAGCCAGGAGCCGGAATGGAGAACCAGGAAGCAGAAGGATGTGACAAGGATGGAAGCCAAGCAAAGTAATGAAAAGAACAATGCATTCTGAATTTACACAAAGGACAGAAGTGAAACCATAGCCAACTTAGACTTACATCATATTTCTTTTTTTTTCTTTCTTTTCTTTTCTTTTGTTTTGTTTTAAGACAGAATTTCTCCATGTAGCTTTGGCTGTTCTGGAACTGGCTCTGTAGACGAGGCTAGCCTTGATCTCAGATATCCACGTGCCTCTGACTCCTGAATGCTAGGATTTGTCATTTGGTTTCCATTTGATCATACGAGATTTTCAACCATATGCCTAAATGGCTGTTTTGTTCTTGCATCCTTGAATTTGAACATAAAAATGGGTAGATGACCTGGTTAAATACATGACTTAGTTGAAAGAAATTACCTATATGAGATCAAACACTGTATATCAAACATGCACCAGTAAAGTTATCCAAGAGAAAAATGACTGCTGGTAAGTAGACCAAGGTCCAGTGTATGGCCACACATCCATAGGTATATGGACAACACAAATTTGACTCAGTAGGTTGTACAGAGGAAAAATAAGACTAAAATTTAGAGAAGGTCAAGAGTGGATATTAGAGGAGTTAGAGATAGGACATGGGGTGAATATGATCAACATGCATTGCATATATGCATGAAATCCTTAAAGAATTAGTAAAAAATATTATTTTAAAAAAGAAATAGTTGAAATTTTGTCTTTTTGATCTGAAAGCTCTTGTGTCATGTGTAACTATGATTACCTTTTCACTTGCTAAGCTATCTTTCCTTATAGAGGTGTTGCTTTTTTGTTTGCTTGCTTGTTTTTTGTTGTTGTTGTTTTGCTTACGACTCTTTAAAATAGGCAGAAAAGAATCACTCCTTCCAATCCCTTTGAAAACACAGAAGTAAAGCCTGAACAAATAGAGACTTTGTCTATCTGAAGTGTTCTCTCTTGCATGTGTAGACACTTTTGGAACCAAACAGGGGAAATGACAGTTTGTTGAGGATTTGAGACAAGAATAAAATATTTTCCCATTATAATAGCTACTTAATATTTGTGATTCAACAATGCTAAATTCTATTTTATGTTCCCTATCCTTTGTGATTTATTTAAAATGGTGTGTGTGTGTGCTGGAGATAAAATCCATGGCCTTGGTTATGCTAAACAAATGCTCTACTACTGATTATACCCCAAGCCCTCCATAGGATTTTCAAGCAACATTAACCTGAATTTATTACAAGATTATAATCTTAACCGGGAATTATCTCTTCCTAGGAACCTGAACGTGAAGTGCTTTTCAAATACTTTGCTGCTTTCTAATTTTCCAACAGAAAAGCCTAAAACAGTGGTAAAGAAATGTAAAAGGGTTAATCCTGATGCTAAATCGTTTGAGCTAATGGAATGGTAAATTAAAACCTTTTAAAACCTTTAAAAACAATCTTCTTTTCCCAAATGGAAATAATGCTTAATGTTGTTGTACTTCAGATTTTTAAAGACACTGTATCAAAAATTGAGAACTAATAAGATCACACTACAGATAATTTCCATCTTTGGTGAAAAAAGAAGGTATTTGGTGGATATCTGTGGCCCAGATTGTGGCTGGGGTTAGTAGGCTAAAGAAGGGAAAGGAAAATATAAATCAATGCCCTCTGAGGGAGGAGGAGGAATGGTTTAAGGGGTGGGAGCGCAAATTCCAATTATAAGGAAGCATTTACCACTTGTAGCTCTTTAGACTGGCAAATGTGGAATGATTGGCCGGGCTGTGTGTGGATAGGGTTAGGTGCCCAGGGAATAACTGGAAAGGAGGAATGCTTAGGAACAAGGCACTATCTATCCAGAAAAATAGAGAAGGACAGTCCCATAAGCCCGTCAAAAACAATGAAGAAAGAAGGAAGCAGAGGCAGAGGAAAAACTGGATGGAGAAGAGGGAGGAGTTAAGAAATTAAAAGTCTACTGGCAGTGGTGGCAGACTCCTTTAATCCCTGCACTTGGGAGGCAGAAGCAGGTAGTTTTCCGAGTTCAAGGCCAACCTCGTCTACAGAGCACAGCCAGAGCTACACAGAGAAACCCTGTCTCAGAAACAGAGACAGAGAGAGACAGAGACAGAGAGAAGCAGAAACAGAGAGACAGAGACACATATACAAAGACACAGAGAGACTAAAAGTCAAATGAATGGAAGACTTAAAAACTTAAGAAAATGCCAGACCTTCTTGTAGTGCCAGGGTTTTGGAGGCTGAAGCAAGAGGATAATGTGCTCGTGCTACATAATGAGTTTCTGGGCAACTTGGATGACATAGTATGTCTCAAAAACAACAATTAAGAAATTTAGTGTAGACTGGGCAGTAATAGCCCACACCTTTAATTCTAGCAGTTGGGAGGTACAGGTAGGTGGATCTCTATGAGTTCCAGACTACAAAGTGAGTCTAGGACAACCAAAGCTACACAGAGATACCTTGTCTCAAAAACAAACAAACAAACAAATAAAAAACAACAAAAAACAGAAAGAAAGAAAGAAAGAAAGAAAGAAAGAAAGAAAGAAATTTAGTGTAATGTTAGAAATAGAGTCTCAAAAGTGGCCTTATCCTCTTTAGTTTTGATCTTTCTTATATTATTAAAGGCTTGGTTTCAACATCTCTGCTCCTGTTTCTTGGTCTTCTTTTCAATCTGTCTTACTTTTAACCTTATAATATGATGGTTTGAGGTGTTCCTTTTTTTGGCATTATCTCTTGCACTTTTGCCTTGTAATGTCTATCAAGTATGTATTTTAATATAGTTTCTCATTTCCTTTTTGTTGTTGTTTTTAGAGAGAGGATAGCTTTGACTGTCCTGGAACTCTCTCTGTAGGCCAGCTGGCCTCATGCTCAGAGATCTGCATGCCTCTGCCTTCCAAGTGCTTGGATTAAAGGCATGCACCACCCGCCACTGCCTGGCATGGGCTGTTTTTTCAAAATATTTTATCCATGTGAATGCCTTGCCTGCATACATGTTTGTGTACCACATGCATGCCTGGTGCCTATAGAGGCTAAAAGAGAATTTCAGATCTCCTGGAACTGAAGTAACATTTGTGAGCCACCACATAGGTGTCAGTCTTCTGGAAAATCAGCCAGTGATATAAACAGCTGATCCATCTCCCCAGCCCCCCAAATTTATGTTTTTATAGTAAACAAAACTGTTGTATATGGATGGGGTGTATGCATGTTCATTATGAGTGTGTGTATGTGTTCACACAGAGTTCAGAAGACAACCCTGGGTGTCATTCCTCGTGTCCACTCCAGCATTCATGCATGCATTCATTCATTCATTCACCATCAAGACAGAGCATTAAGTTTTATTTCTGTAAAGGCTTGTAAATGATAGAATTAATTTTTTAAATAATTATATACAACAGTCCAGATTGTTCCATCTAGGGTGTTGTGGAAATTGGACAATAACCATCTTCAAGTTAAATATCTCTTTCTCCTTTATCACTCCATATTTCCACCAATTCCATGTGAGATTTTTATTTCAGTTGCTGCATTTTTCACATGTAAAAATTCCAGGAGTACTTAAGGTTTATACTATCTATTGCCACTGATGAGTTCAACGTGTTTTTCAAGAGTGGTGGCAATTTTGAGCATTTTTCAAGTAGCTGATTTATATGTCTGTGTGAGTCATACCATCATTGGTATATAGCGATTGCCTTCACCCATGTTTGTTTTTTAATATGTAGCAAAATATGAAATTTTATAGTTAACAATTCAAATACTATGAAGTTGTAAGTCTTATTAATTGGTGTTTCACTTTGTAGTGTTCTTCCCCAGTACATCTGCTGTTTATTATTTGCTTTTTGAAGATCTCCTATATCTATCTGGATCACACATACTGCTAAGTTTTCCAGCTAAAAAATGTTGGAATACAGCAATTGCATATTAGCTAGAATCATAAGTGCTCTGTATACATTTGTTTAATTTCTTTGATTTGATGAAAAATAACAGATGTATAGAGGAATTGTCAGGGGGTTGGGGATTTAGCTCAGTGGTAGAGCACTTGCCTACCAAGCACAAGGCCCTGGGTTCAGTCCTCAGCTCTGGAAGAAAAAAAAAGACAAAATAAAAAATAGAGGAATTGTCAGGAAAAAATAAAGAAAATTTCCTTTAAACTTTAGAGAGTAATTTGCCAGGGACTGAAGTAAAACATTTGCTGTGCAAGTTTGAGGACCTGAATTTGTATGCCTGGAACCCACAGAAAGCCACTAGTGTTAGTATGTGTCTATAATCCCAGCACTACCATAGTGGAATAGGAGTCAACAAGAAGAAAATTTTTGGAAGTTCACAGGCAAGACACTGTGTAACTGTGTTGTTCACATTTTCTTCTTTCTTTATTTTTATTGGTTTTTTTTTTTTTTTTTTGGTTGTTTGTATGTTTTTCAAGACAGGGTTTCTCTTTGTAGCTCTGGCTATCCCGGAACTCACTATGTAGACCAGGCTGGCCTCTAACTCACAGAAATCTGCCTGCCTCTGGCTCCTGAGTGCTGGGATTAAAGGTGTGCACCACCACCCCCAGGATGGCTTTCTTTCTATATTGTTTCTTTCTTTCTTTGTTTCTTTGTTTCTTGGTTTCTTTCTTTCTATCTTTTCTTATTTCTTTCTTGCTTTCTTTTCTCTTTTTTTAATATTAACATAATTTTATGAAAATTTGAGTGTTATTTGAATCCATTGGAATTAGAGTTGAGTCTCTGATATTTACATTTGTTTTTACTATAATTTCATTTATTAAAATGTATTCACTTTGTATCCCAGCTGTAGCTCCCACCCTCATCCCCTTCCAATCCTGCCTTCCCTCCCTTCCTCATCTTCTCCCATGCCCCTCCCCCAGTCCACTGATAAGGGAGGAACTCTTACCCTTTCATCTGATCCTAGGCTATCAGGTTTCATCAGGACTGTCTCTCATAGTCTTCTGTGGCCTGGTAAGGCTGCTCAGGCTCAGAGGAAGGTGATCAAAAAGCCAGCCACTGAGTTCATGTCAGAGACAGTCCCTGTTCCCCTTATTAGGGAACATTACTTGGCTATTCAGCTGCACAGGCTACAACTGAACAGAGGTTGTAGGTTTTCTTCATGAATGGTCCTTGGCTGGAGTATCACTCTTAGAAAAGACCCCTGGGCCCAGATGTTTTGGTTCTGTTGCTCTCCTTGTGGAGCTCTAGACCCTTCCAGGTCTTTCTATCTTCCCCTTCTTTCATAAGATTCCCTGCTTTCTGCCCAAAGTTTGGTTATGAGTCTCAGCATCTGCTTTAATAACCTGCTGGGTAGAGTCTTTCAGAGTCCCTCTGTGGTAAGCTCTTGTCTTATTCCTTGTTTTCACCTTCTTCCAATGTCAATCCCATGTGCCTTTATAAACATCTTATCTAGAGTTGTCCTTCTTGCTTAGCTTCTTTAGGTGAAGAGATTTTAATATGATTATCCTATATTATATGTCTAATATCCACTTTCAAGTGACTATATACCATATGCGTCTTTCTGCTTCTGGGATACCTCAACTCAGGATGATCTTTTCTAGTTTCTGCCATTTGCCTGCAAATTTCATGATTTCCTTGTTTTTAATTGCTGAGTAGTATTTCATTGTGTAAATGTACCACAATTTCTGTATTCATTCCACAGTTGAGGGACATCTGGGTTTGTTTCCAGATTCTGGCTATTATGAATAAAGGTGCTATGAACATGGTTGAGCAAATGCCCTTGTTGTATACTTGGGCATCTTTTGGATATATGCCTAAGAGTGGTATAGCTGGATCTTGAGGGATCACTATTCCTAATTGTCTGATAAAGCACCAGATAGATTTCCAAAGCGGTTGTACAAGTTTACATTCCCACCAGCAATGGAGGAAGGTTTCCCTTTCTCCACATCCTCTCCAGCATGTATTGTCCCTTGAGTTTTTTATCTTAGCCATTCTGATGGGTGTAAGGTGAAATCTCAGGGTCATTTTGATTTGCAAATTTCCCTGATGACTAAGGATGGTGAGCATTTCTTTAAATGCTTCTCTGCTATTCGATATTCCTCTATTGAGAATTCTCTGTTTAGCTCTGTACCCCCCTTTTAATTGGATTACTAGATTTTATTCTTTTTAACTTCTTGAGTTATTTATATATTCAGGATATTAGCCTTTTGTCAGATATAGGGTTGGTGAAGATCCTTTCATAGTCTGTAGGCTGTCATTTTGCTCTGAGGACAGTGTCCTTTGTTTTACAGAAGATTTTCAGTTTCATGAGGTCCCATTTATTGAATTTTGCTCTTAGAGCCTGTGCTATTGGTGTTCTGTTCAAGAAGTTGTCTCCTGTGCCAATGAGCTCAAGGCTCTTCCCCACTTTTTCTTCTAACAGATTTAGTGTGTCTGGTTTATTTGAGGTCTTTGATCCACATGTGCAGGGGGATAAATATGGATCTATTTTCATTTTTCTACATGTAAATATCCAGTTAGACAAGCACAATTTGTTAAAGATGTTATCTTTTTTCCATCATTTGGTTTTGGCATCTTTGTCAAAAATCAGGTGTCTGTAGGTCTGTGCGTTTATTTCTGGGACTTCTATTCAATTGCCTTGATCCACCAGCCTGTTTCTCTATCAGTACCATCCAGTTTTTTATTACTGTTGCTCTTTAGTACAGCTTGAGATCAGGATGGAGAAACATCTAGATGATATTTTATTGTAAAGATTGTTTTAGCCATTCTGGGTTTCTTGTTATTCCATATGAAGTTGAGAATTTTTCTTTCAAGGTGTGTAAAGAATTGCATTGGTAATTCGATGGGAATTGCATTGAATCTGTAGATTGCTTTTGGTAAGATGGCTGTTTTTACTATGTTAATCCTGCCAAGCCATGAGCATGGGAGATCTTAACATCTTCTGATATCTTCTTCTATTTCTTTCTTCAGAGATGGGAAGTTTTTTTCATACAAGTCTTTGACTTGCTTGGTTAGAGTTACACCAAGGTACTTTATGTTATTAGTTGCTAATGTGAAGGGTGTTGTTTCCCTAATTTCTTTCTCAGCCCATTTGTCTTCTGTATACAGGAGGGTTTTTGATTTTTTTAGTTAATTTTGTATCCAGCCAACTTTGCTGAAGATGTTTGTCAGCTGTAGGAGTTCCCTGGTAGAATTTTAAGGGTCACTCAGGTGGACTATCATATCATCTGCAAATAGTGATACTTTGACTTATTCCTTTCCAAACTGGATCCTCTTGATCTCCTTTAATTGTCTTATTGATCTAGCAAAGACTTCAAGAACTATGTTGAAGAGATATGGAGAGAATGGGCAGCCTTGCCTTGTCCCTGATTTCAGTGGGATTTATTTAAGTTTCTCCCCATTTAGTTTTATGTTGCCTATATGCTTGCTGTATATTGCCTTTACTATGCTTAGCTAAGTGCCTTATACCCCTGATTTCTCCAGGACTTTAAACATGAACGAATGTTGGATTTTATCAAATGCCTTTTCAGCATCTAAGGAGATTATCATCTGTTTTTTTTTCTTTTTCTTTTTTTT
>CM053742.1:58321417-58337360 GCA_028658305.1 Pachyuromys duprasi | reverse complement strand
CCCTTTTGTCTTTGGTGTACAGGAGGGCTTCTGATTTTTTTGAGTTGATTTTATATCCAGCCACTTTACTGAAGGTGTTTATCAGTTGAAGGAGTTCTCTGGTTGAATTTTGGGGTCACTCATGTATATTATCATATCATCTGCAAATACTTTACTTTGACTTCTTCCTTTCCAATTTGTATCCCCTTGATCTCCTTTAGTTGTCTTATTGCTCTAGCTAGGACTTCAAGTACTATGTTGAAGAGATATGGAGACAATGGGCAACCTTGCCTAGTCCCTAATTTTAGTGGGATTGATTTTAGTTTCTCTCCATTGAGTTTGATGTTAGCTATAGGCGTCCTGTATATTGCCTTTACTATGTTTAGGTATGTGCCTTGTATTCCTAGTCTCTCCAAAACTTTAAACATGAATGGGTGTTGGATTTTTTCAAATGCTTTTTCGGCATCTAGGGAAATGATCATGTGATTTTTCTCCTTCAGTTTGTTTATATGGTGGATCACATTGATGCATTTCCACAAATTGAAAGGCTCCTGCATACCTGGGATAAAGCCTACTTGGTCATGGTGAATGATATCTTTGACGTATTCTTGGATACGGTTTATTAGTATTTTGTTGAGTATTTTTGCATAAATGTTCATAAGGAAGATTGGCCTGAAATTCTCTTTCTTTGTTGGGTCCATGTGAGGTTTAGGTATCAAGATGACTGTGGCTTCATAGAATGAGTTTGGTAATGTTCCTTCTATTTCTATTTTGTTTAATAGTCTGAAGAGTATTGGTGTCAGCTCGTCTTTGAAGGTTTGATAGAATTCTGTGCTGAATCCATATTGCCCTGGGCTATTTTTGGATGGGAGACTTTTCATGGTAGCTTGTATTTCCTTAGGGGATATAGGGTTATTTAATTTATTTACCTGGTCTTTATTCAGCTTTTGTAAATGGAATCAATCAAGAAAATTTTCTATTTCATTTAGATTTTCAACTTTTGATTGTTTGGATTTCCTAAGTGTCTGTTGTTATGACCCCCTTTTCATTTCTGATTTTGCTGATTTGGATAGTGTCTCTCTGCCTTTTCTTTAGTTTGGCAAAGGGTTTGTCTACCTTCTTTGATTTTCTCAAAGAACCAGCTCTTGGTTTCATTGATTCTTTGAATTGCTCTATTTGTTTCTAATTATTGATTTCAGCTCTGAGTTTGATTATTTCCAACTGTCTACTTCTCTTGAGTGTGTCTGCTTCTTTTTTCCCCCCTAGGGCTTTCAGGTGAGCCAGTAATTTACTTGTATGAAATGTTTTGACCTTCTTCTTGAAGGCACTTAGTGGTATGAACTTTCCTCTTAGCACTGCTTTCATTGTGTCCCAAAAGTCTGGGTATGTTTTGCCTTCATTTTCATTGAATTCTAGGAAGTATTTAATTCCTTTCTTTATTTCTTCCTTGACCCAGCTGTCATTGAGTAGTGAGTTGTTCAGTTTACATATATGTTTAGGTTTTTTGCTATTTCTCTTGTTGTTGAGGTCCATGGTGGTCAGATTTATTTCAATCTTCTTGTATCTGTTGGGGCTTGCTTTGTGACCAAGTATATGGTTGATTTTGGAGAAGATTCCCTGAGGTGTTGAGAAGAAGGTAAATTCTTTTGTGTTTGAGTAAAAGGCTCTGTAGATGTCTGTTAGGTCAGTTTGATGCATGACCTCTGATAAAGTCATTGTTTGTTTATTTAATTTTTTATTGACCTGTCCTTTGTTGAGAGTGGGGTGTTGAAGTCTCCCACTATTAGTGCGTGTGTATCTATGTGTGGTTTAAGTTTTATTAATATTTCTTTTACAAATGTGAGTGCCCTTGTATTTGGGACATAGATGTTCAGAATTATGATGTCTTCTTGGTGGAATTTTCCTTTGATAAGTATGAAGCGACCTTCCCCATCTCTTTTGAATAATTTTGGTTGAAAATATATTTTATTAGATATTGGAATGGCTACTCCTGCTTGCTTATTGGGTCCATTTCCTTGGAAAACCGTCTTCCAGCCATTTACTCTCAGGTAATATCTATCAATGTGATTAAGGTGTCTTTCTTGTATGCAACAGAATGCTGGGTCTTTTTTACACATCCATTCTGTTAGTCTCTGTCTTTTTATTGGAGAATTGATTACATTGATGTTGAGAGAGATTAATGGCCAGTGGCTGTTATTTCTTTTGATTTTGCTGTTGGTTGTGGTAGTGTATTTGTGTGCTTGGTTACTTCTAGTTTTGCTGTAGTGAGTTTTTTTTTTTTTAATTTTCTGTGTTTCCCTGACTGTAGTTAGCTTTCCGGGTTGTGTTTTTCCTTCTAGTATCTTCTGTAACACTGGATTTGTGGGTAGGTATTGTTTAAATTTGTTTTTGTCGTTGAATATCTTGTTTTCTCCATCTATGATGACTGAGAGCTATGTATTAGCTGTGTATTGTAGCCCGAAATGACATCTGTGTTCTCTTAGGGTTTGCCTGATATCCATCCAGGCCCTTCTGGCTTTTATAGTCTCTGTTGAGAAGTCATGTGTGATTTTGATGGGTTTTCCATTCTATGTTACTTGGCCTTTTTCCTTTGCAACTTTTAGTGTTTTTTTTCTTTGTTTTATATACTTACTGTTTTGATTATTATGTGGCAGGATGATTTTCTTTTCTGGTCTAATTTATTAGGTGTTCTGTAGGCCTCTTGTATGCTTATAGGCCTTTCCTTTATGTTGGAGAAATTTTCTTCTATGATTTTGTTGAAAATATTTTCTGGGCTTTGGAGACGGGAATCTTCCTTTTCATCTGTTCCTATTATTCTTAGGTCTTGGATTTCTTGAAAGTTCTGTCAGGAATTTTTTAGATTTAACACTTTCTTTGACAGATATATCGATTTTTTTCCATTGTATATTCCACACCTGAGATTCTTTCTTCCATCTCTTGTAGTCTATTGGTTTTACTTACTTCTGTAGTTCCTCTTTTCTTCCCTAAGTTCTTACTCCCCATGATTTCCTCCGGTTGTGTTTTCTTTAATTTTTCTAATTCTATCTTCAGATCTTGAGCCCTTTTGTTGACTTCCTTCACCTACCTGTCTGACTGTATTTTCCTTCAATTCCTTCACCTGTTTGTTTGAACATTCTTATGTTTTTTTTTAATTTCTTTCCATGATTTAATTATTTCCTCCTTGACGGCCACAAACTGTTTCGTTGCAGCTTCCCGTATTTCTTTATGGATGGCCATAATCTGTTTATCTTTATCTTCTTGTATTTCTTTACAGATGGCCATACTCTGTCTTTATCTTCCTCTATTTCATTATACGTTTTATTTGTTTCCTCTAATATCTTCTTCATAAGCATAGATGTAAGGTCATTTTCTTGAATTTCATTTTTGCTGGGGTGTCCAGGGCTGCTTGCCCCTGGATAACTGGGTTCTGGAGATGCCATATTGCTTTGGCTTCTGTTGGTTGTACTTTTACGGTGGCCTCTACCCATCGGGTTGTTTCAGGTGTTGGCTGTTAGTTTCTGGTGTTTCTTGGAATCCTGGGGTTGGGAGAATACCCTTGGCAGGAAGATGGGTGTTCCTGAAGGAGACCTCCTCAGCTTTTTGGGTATGGTCACTGAATGGCTGGTGCTTCTCAGGAATTGCCACAGCTCACCTCAGACATATGGACCTATTTGGTAGCTGTGGTCGTTGGTAGTCAGGGAGTCTCTCCTCTCATCAGGAAAAGTCCTGGAAACAGCTGCCCTGCCTCTGAGTTTCTTGCTCTGAATTTAGTGAGCTGCTACTGTTGCTCTTACACTATGTTTGCTGGGTTCAGCCCTCTTGAAGAAGCACGGAGCCTTGTGGTTTGGTCAGTTTATCTAGGGAGACAGGTTGTGCCTTGGTATTGGGGATTACCCTGTGGATCCCAGGCTTCTGTAGGTCTGAGGTTGGATCTCTGTGCCCCAGGACCCAACGGTTAATCAGTAGCAGGGGAGCAGAGCTCTTATGCATGCAGCTAGAGGCTAAAGCCTGGTTCCTGAGGGGGCCCCAGAGCTGGATATCCTGAGGTCAGACCTGATGTTTCCCCCACTGTGAAGTTTCCTCCTGACAGGGAGACCCAGTCTGTGGTGTTTTGGGGTTCACAGTTCAGACTGGGATGGTAAGTAGAGCACGCAAGCACAGGCGAATGGCTCCTTGCTGACGACTGGGCACCTGCAGGAACTCAGGAACTTTTCCTGAGAACTTTTCGGGGAGGGGGTTTCTGGCTGAGTGCCATGAGGTTGAACCTGCTTTCCCTCACTATGGGCTTTCCTCCTGGCAGAGAAAACCAGTCTCTGGTGCCCAGGGCCCACAGTTCTGTCTGGGATGGTGAGTCTGGCCCCATTCTCTGGGATGGTGGCTGAGCACCTGCCAGAGCCCAGGACCTTTTCCAGGGATTGTCTGGGTGACCTGAGGTCGGTTCTGATTGCTTCCTTCACTGTTGGGTTTTCACTAGAATGTAAATCTCAGTCTCTGGTATTGTGATGCCCACAGCTCAGTCAGGGATGATAATCAGAGCACGCATGTGTGTGGCTCTGGGTTGAAGACTGAGCCCCTGCTGGGACCCAGGAACTCTTCTGGTGTTTAGCTGGGTGACCTGAGAATGGACCCCATTGCTTCCCACACTGTGGGGGTTCCTCTCACCTGGGAAACACAATCGCTGGTGTTTTAGGTCCTTCAGTTTGGTCTGTTAGTTGCTGTGCAGTCACTGCTGTCCTGCTCTTCAGACACAGTGTCCTCTCAGTGCCACCATCTTGGATCCAGCCCTTATTTTTATTTTTTAAATTTATTACAATTTATTCACTTTGTATCCCAGCTATAGCCCTCTCCTTCATCTCCTTCTGATTCCACCCTCTCTTCCACATTTGTCCCTCCCCTAGTCCACTGATAGGGGAGGCCCTCCTTCCCTACTCTTGGACGCTACCCTATCAGGACTGTCTGGATCCTCTTTCTTTGTGGGCTAGTAAAGCCACCTCACCAGGGGGAAGTGATCAAAAAGCAGGCAAGCAAATCCATGTCAGAGACTGCCCCTGCTTCCGTTACTGGGGAACAACCGTGGAGACTGAACTGCCCATGGGCTACATCTGAGCAGGGTGCCTAGGTCCTCTCCACACATGGTCCATCAATCTCTGCAGGCCTCTTTCTTTCTTTCTTTCTTTCTTTCTTTCTTTCTTTCTTTCTTTCTTTCTTTCTTTCTTTCTTTCTTTCTTTCTTTCTTTCCTTCCTTCCTTCCTTCATTCCTTTCTCTCTCTCCCCCTCTTTCTTTCTTTCTTTCTTTCTTTCTTTCTTTCTTTCTTTCTTTCTTTCTTTCTTTCTTTCTTTGTTTTTGCTTTGTTTTTGTTTGTTTGAAGACATGGTTTTTCTGTGTAGCCTCAGCTGTTTTAAAACTTGCTGTGTAGATTATGCTTAAATATTAAATATTTAAAATACTACATTTAAAGCAGGGGGTTTCTAAAATCATTTAATCAGTTTTTAAAGCTAGTAAACAAAATAATATATTATGGTATCTTTACACATACTTTCTTTTTACACCTCATCCCACTGCTCTCTACTTGCCACCCTTCCCCTGTTGTACATCCTTCTCACAATTGTCCCCTTTCTGCTTTCCTATCACAATATTCCATTTTTTAACATCACTTTCTCCCTTCCCATGAACCACTTCTAGCTGCCTGATCTACACACACACACACACACACACACACACACACACGACTTTTAAAAATAAAAGAATAAGCTGTCATCCTGCTTAATGCTCCATCTACCTGTTAGGTGGCTGAATTTTCAGATATTGTTTATACTTTCAACTCTTTGTGATACTCCTATCATTATCTAAATTATACATAATCAGGGAGAGTATTTTGGTATTAATTTGATCACACAAGCCCGTTAAAGGAACAAAGTTTTACCTATCTAGTGGAAGAAGGGGAAGGCAGATACATCTGAAGCATGATAAAGCTTGAATGCATCACTTTTCCCAGACTTGAGGATGAAGGCGACCTGTGTTAGTCACTTTTCTGTTGTTGAGCTACAATACCACAACCAAGGCAACTTATAGGGAAAAAACCCGATATTGTTAGGAGCTTACAGTTTCAGAGAGTGAGTTCACATTATGTCAGGGAGCATGGCAGTAGGTAGACAGGCATGACACTGAAAGAGTAGCTGAAAGCCTACATCCTTATCTATAAATAACATCAACAAGAACTAGACAGAGTTTGGTGTAGGCTTCTGAAAACTCAAAGCCCAAGCGCAGTGAAATATCTCTCTAATAAGACCACACCTTCCAATCTTTCTCAACTAGTACTACTACCTTGTGACTAAGCATTCAAATATGAGCTTATGGGGACCATTCTTGTTCACACCCTCACATTCTACTCCTTAGCTCACATAAGCTTGGGGTAATATCATAATACAAAATGCATTTAGTCCAATTTCAAAAGTCCCTATAGTTTTTCACAGTCTCTGCACAATCTGTATCACTTGCAAGGCCAGAGAAAAACTTAAGAGCTGAAAGGAAAATTCTGCTACAAATCATTAACTAAATAAGGACATTATTTGTATAACTTTAAGAATCTGTGTTATATCAACAACCTGAATAAATTTAGAAGGGTCTTATCCTCCTAGTTCTACAAGTAAGGTTATAGGACAGTTAATATCTTGATTTCAGTCTTATGAGGTCTTAAAGAGAGAATCAGCCAATCTCATTCAAAATATTGATCTACAGTACTATAAATTAAAAACAAGTTGTTTTAAACTTATAACTAATAATTTGCTAAAAATTGTATTGTTCTCCCTCACACACACAAACACACAGACAAACAGTGATTGATCTTCAGGGAATAAAACTCTTTAAAAGATATTTTCCTATGTAACCATAATACAACGACTGAAATGATAAAATTAACATTGAATTAATAGCTGGGCATGTTGGCAAACACCTGTAATCTCATCACTTGAGAATCAGAGGCTGAAAGAGCAGTTCAAGGCCATTCTTGGCTACACAATAATTCTGGGACCTGTCTGGACTACATGAGACACTATCTGAAATACATAATTTTAAGAAAGAAATTTAAGAAATAAAATTAATACTGTTACATTACTACCATCCAAATTCAGACCCAGACCCCAATAATGTTTTACCAGTTATTCTAATGAGATCCTTTAATAAAACAAAGCTCTAGTTCAGAATGACCTGTTGAATTTACTGGTCATGTCTTCTTGTTATTCTATAGAACTTGTTGGTATTTTTTTCATAGACTTATAGTCATTTATTTTCTGTAGTGTCTTTTTTTTTTTACAATGTTTTATTACTTTTTGAGAATTTCATACAGTGAATTGGAATATATTCACTCCTTTCCCCTAACTCACCCATTACCACACTCTACACCCTCCCATCCCTTCCCACCCAACTTTGAGATGACATCTAGTTTTAGTAGTGCCATTTTATTTGACACTACTAAATATTTCATCTTGGGTGGATTCAGATTATACATCTTTAGCATGACTCATATTGGTGATGTTGCAATGTTCTCTTTCTATCCTTCCGTGTGGCTCACAATTTGTATTATTACTTAACATATCCTTCTTTGTCACTTGTTTAAGGTGATGCCTTCTAGACAATTTTAGAACCCCTTTCTCTTTGAAACTAATTGTTTTATAGGAAGCCATTTTGAAGCAATTCAATTATGTGCATGTATTTATTTACTTCAATAAAACTCATATTTTCCTTTCTTAGCTCAACGGGTTATGTCACAGTTCATCATTATTTATTTTGGTGTCCACACTGTCTTCTATTTGCTTTTTTATAATAATGTTAGGCTTCTTTCCATGGCTTTTTGATATGCTACCAGAGTTGCTTTAAGGCTTTAATTTCTGGAACAGTGAGTCAATGCAGGCTCACTATGTTCTCTTCCTACCTGGCCTACAAAATAAACATTTACCCAAAGAGTACCTATTCATTTTATTGAATAGTGATATCTAGAGGGCAAGACAAGGTTGTAGACAGTTTTTTGTTTTTATTATTGTTGTTTTTCTTTGATGTTGGAGTGTTGTAGCTCTTTCTGTAGAAAGTCTTAGGCAATATTTATATTTGTACGTTAAGTTGAACAACTTAAATATGCCAATAAACTGCAGGATGCTCCAGAATCTAAGACCTTTCCAGCACCAACACATCACACGTCTGATGATTCAATGTATAAAAGTTTTATTTTATGTAGAGAGATGTTGGAAGTAATATATTTAATCATCTTTAAGCCAAATACAGGAACAATATGTGAAACAAGTGAGATTTTGTGTTTAGGCCTGGGAACTTAACACAGTATTTCTGCAACTACACAATTATTACCAAATCCAAGGAAATACAAAATGTAAAACAGCTCTGAGCTTAAGTATTTTGAATAAACTATACTTAGTGTTTCACACAGAAAAGGACATAGTTATTTACATGTATGTATGTGTATATATATATATGCGTACACATATACCTATAATTCCATCTCTGTATATACTGAAAGCCATGACTTTGCAACCTAACACAATAGTTTTAGTATTTCCCTTTCCATATTTGTGACTCCCTTGTATGAAAATAAGAACCTTAGTTCCCATTATCTTTAAAATAGTTCTTGACTTGACCAATCTCCTTATACGGAAGGAACCTCTCCTTTTCTGTGGTTCCTGACTTGTTTTGAAATCCCACTCACCATCTTTCAGTCCTTAATCTACAATCCATCTTGCCAGCCTGTGATAGTTGAGATTTATGCTCTAGACTCACCTTTTCCTCACACAACGGCTAAACATTTGTCTGCCTTGCATTTACAATGGCCTTTTGTATGCAAAGCCCTTAATTGCCTTGCTTTATTTGTTTTGAGAGAGGGGCATCACTCTGCAGCCCAGATAGGCACAGAACCCTCAAATTTTCTACCCAAGGCTTTGGAGCATTGTGATTGCATGTGTGTAGTGCCATATCCAGTTGCCATTTGCCATATTCTTAAACGGCGGGGACCTTCAAAATCTTGCTTTGATTCACCACATACCATATTCATGTGGATATCCTGTTCAACCAGGTAGAATTCATTTTCACCACTTGGCTGTTTTCCTGCTTTACTAACCTTAGACTCTGACACACTTCAGTGAGCTAATCTAGTCTTTGTGTGTGTGTGTTGATAAACATGCATGCACCCTTTGAGAGAAAAAAAGACTCCCAAATTCTGAGTCTGTGCTCTTTCCAACCATTTTTCACTCAGAAAAGTAGCTGCTGACCAATCTCTTGCTTTCTTTGCAATGATTTAGATATCTTTGGTGACATCAGGTTCCAGGAATCCTGAATAAATCTTAAGAATTTCTGTCCAATGTTTGAGATAAGAAGAAGATCTCCTGTTCCTACTTCAAGTGTGAACAGGAAATACTAATACCTTTCATTAGAAATCTTCTTCCAAACTTCAAAAATCTTGGTCTCCTAAATGATTTTTAATAGGTTTGAAGTGGGTGGTTGTCTACAGATGACAGAATCAATGTTAATTTGAATTATTTTCAAGATTTGCTTTAACCACCTTGTTTCCTACTTTGCAAATAACAGCAACTGTCTTGGGATCTGGATCAAAAATAATACTGAAGTAGGTAAAGTTTTGTCTTTCAGCATAGCAATATAAATATGAAAAGGCTTGCAATTCATCTCTTATGTAAGGCATTTTAGATTTCAAATTTTATCCTCCTTATAAATTTGGGAGGAAATGGGCTCGTCTCAGGGAAACAGGGAGCACAGTATCTCTAGGCCCATGTTTATTAACCTTCAAAAACATCAGAGACTCCACCACTATCAACAAAGAGAAGATATAATGTGGATGGGATGGGGGGGGGCTTAATAAAAAGTCAAAAGTAAGGAGTGTTATGAGCCAGAATTCCATTTGCCCTATTCTCTTCCTTAGTTTTCTTTCACTTAGTTCCACATACTGTTCACTCCAGCCCTCTATGTCCTTGGTGCCTTGATGTCACAGCATATGAAAGCATGCCAGTAAAAAACCAATATTTCTCATTCATGTCACTGATGCACAGCACTTAGAGTCTTCAGTCCCTTTTGTATCCTTTAGCAGAAGAGCTGTTCCTTTCCTTGTAGCGATGCCTCGGTGGGGCTATCTCTCTTTAGAAAGTTGGTTGCTAAGGTAGGTGGACATTCTTAGTGTGATTCTGCGGCTTCTCTAGAGTTTAATTATTGTGTCTTCAGAAATCTCAGAAACTTAGAAGGAGCTATTTTCTGACTGTATCAGCAGTATACCTATTGTTTTGCTGCACAGTTAGCAGCACAGACTTTATTGACTTCTTGATGCTAGCACTGCTTCCATGTATTAAGAAGCAGCCTTAGCATCAATAGTGGAATGATTTCACATACAGAGAGTATCATTTTGGCTGTGCAGGTGGTGTGATTGCTTTGTCATCAACAGCTAGATTCTAAGTGATTAGATAACACATAAGCTAAACCTACCTTTGTCTTTGATTTAAACCTAACATTATTTACACTTCTTAGTTCAGTAATACTGTTACATGGTTCAGACGTAAAGCACAATTTGTTTGCTATTGTTTACACTGTTTTCCTTCCATTCTTATCTTTCTTTCTTCTTTATGAACAATACAGATACACTACTATCAGATGGGGAAGGTCAAGTTTTTATCAGGGGGAAGCTAAGCATGCCTCAGACTCTCTATGTGGCCTAGGCTGGCCTCAAATTCTCCGTGATTCTATTTCAGCCTCTCAAGTACTGAAATTTCAAATGTCGCACCATGCCCAGCTATGTTATATTCTCTGTATGTTTTGAGACGTCCTTTTCCTAAGTAGTTCTGGCTGTTAGAAACTATGTATACCAGGCTAAACTCAAACTCGTAGAGATACTCCTGCCTCTGCCTCCAAAGTACAAGGACTATTGGTGTGTATCACACACCTGACTTGTAATTACTCATTTCAGGAGAACAACATGTTGTATCTGTGAATATCTGAAAATGCTACATAAGAGAATGTCAATTTTGAGTCAATTTCCAGTTTAGAAAATATCCATATTAGATGAATATGACTATATTTGTCATGTGAGATTTTAATCTTTTCTCATTTATTACCTATCTTCACTGAAGGAAACTTTCATGATAGAATTGGCATAGTTTTCAGGTTAAAGAGTGAATAAAACCTCCAAGTGTGGTGGTGCATACCTTTAATCCGAGCACTTGGGAGGCAGAGGCAGGTAGATCTCTGATTTCGAGGCCAGCTTGGTCTGTAAAGTGATTTCCAGGACTGCTAGGCAACACAGAGAAACCTTGACTTGAAAAACAAAACAACAACAAAAAAAGGAGCAAGCAAAAAAAATCATAAGAAATATCTTAGATGTAGGCCAAAAGACAGGAAAAGAACAACTTCCAAGGAGTATGCTTGCAGAGGCAGTAGAAACAGAAGAATGATTGTTATTGCAGTCTACAAATTCTATTCGCCTAATGAATTTTCTACACTGACAACAATATCAACCTATCTGTGAGACTGGGTTCTAGACTGTAGATAAATGCAGGAAGGAATGTAATTTTAGGTAAATTTGTCAAGCATTTTTTCAACTCAGAGACATTGCCTTCATTATTCCCTCTACCAGGAAAACTCTACCCTCAGATGTTTAACTGGCTTGTCCCTCACCGCTGTCAGGCATTTCTTCTTTAAACTTCTCTGATTCCTCCAGTGAGAATGTGAGTTCCAAAGAGACTGAGATTTTATTTCATTTTTTTCAGTGTTATAATTTCTAACACATAAGACATGATCAGTAATATAGTACACACAAATCATTTTAAGTTAATGAGCACAGCCAAATTTATAAATACCCACACATACCTTAAGGATAATCAGTTCAATATTTTCCAGTTCAGCAAGTCTCTAATAATTCAGCTGTTGGTCTCCTGATTGATCATATAAATAAAGTTGGTGCAAGAAGTAATTGTTTATAGACACAAGAATCTACAAATATGGCAAAGGGAATGTTGGAGTATACCTATCACATATTATATATTCACTTACTTCCTAAGTATGTATGGATATAGGACCAGAAGATGATACCTTTAGAAAATATATGTATGGGTGTTGATATTTCATGTGCATGTATGTGTATTATATGCATCATAATTTCTCAGGAACTCCATCATAATCTCTCAGAAACTCCTATTTTCTCTAGATTCCAGTGGCATATAAACACCAAACAGAAATCTTGGTAGATAAGAGTTAAAAATGATGAGCCTTTTTGTCCCTTTGGCCATCATAGGAGGTTATGGAACAGATCCCTCCTCTTCCTATCTATACTGAACAAAATAGTTTGAGTCATAATTACAATTTTATTACATCAGTCCTCCAGATTGCAAAAAGGTTTAGAGAAGTTAGCCTACTTTGCTTGATTTGGGTTATTAAAAACTTCTGGTTACAGAGAGCAAAGGTCAAATATGAGCCACTAGTTACAGATTCTTAATTTTAAAGCTTCAATAAATTTCAATATTATGCTCAAAGTCCATTGTTAAAGGATCTTACCATAACACAAGAATTAAGCATTGTAAATGGCTTCCCCACACTGATAAGCCACAGTTAAATGTTATGGGCCCCAAATGATAAATGCAAAGCCCGAGTCTAAGAAAATTACCCAAGAGCATATACCTAGAAACATCACACCTGGGGATCTAGCTTACATCCTCAACTCCCAGGTGAGACTGGTTCACACAATTTTTACTACATCATGCTCATGCTCTGCCATGCATAACGCACACACACCTGGTGGGGTTCAGCCGCACTGGAGTTATCAATGGATCCCTGCCTCTTATCTCTCTCTCTTGCTCTTGCCCTCTCTTGCTCTCTTCACTTTTTCTGTCAGGGTTCCCCTCTCCTCCCCTTATCATGTTTCTCTCTCTCCTTCCCTTTCTCTCTCCATCTTCATCCAATAATCCTCTTTCATATAGTATCTGTTATGTGCATCAATAACATTGTTGCATTGGCCAGGAAAGGTTCTCCTGGTAGCCTCTGGTCTGGTCACATCAGGACCTCTTACAGGAACTACAATGCCAGCAAGAGATTTGTCTTCTGTTTTACCTATCACTAACCGCCACTCAACCACATATGCCCCAAACCTACACTTTCTCTCATTTACGGATATGTGTGTGTGGTGTGTGCATGTAAGTGTGGTAAATGTGCCGATGTGTACAGATCAGTACATAGGAAGGACAGCAGAATATTAGATGTCTTCACCACTCTCTCTGCCTTAGTCTCTTGAGATAAGATCTTTCACTGAAGTGGAAGCTTGTCATTTAGATTAAGCTGAGTGGCCAGTGATCTCTCAAAATCTGCCTGTTTGCCTCCCAGTGCAGGGTTATAGTCATTTGCAGCCCTGCCTGGCTTGTTATGTTGGTGCTGAGAGATTCAAGTTCAGGTTATGCTTCCACAGCAAGCCTTCTAACCCACTGAGCATCTCTTGTTTATATATAAAGGGCAATACACATTTTAAATTTAATTTAATTAACTTATTTTGCATGTTGGGAAGGTGGATGTGCATGCCTTGTTACGGTGTGGAGGACAGAGGACAACTTGTCCATCCTCTCCTTCTAATCTGTAGATCACAGGTATAGGTCTTCAGGCTTGGTGGCAAGCACCTTTACCCACTGAACCATTTTACAGTTCCTAAAAATTTTTTTATACATAAATGGGCCAGTGTCACACATTCTATTTCTTATTTATTTTATTTGCTTTTCAATTATTGTGAGAGAAGCAAATTACTTTTGTGTTTTTGTGTTTTTTGAGACAGGTTTCTCTGTGTATCCCAGGGTGCCAGGAACTCACTCTGTAAGCCAGGTTGGCCTCAAACTCATAGAGATCCGCCTGTCTCTGCCTTCAGAGTGCTGGGATTAAAGGCATGTGGTACGACTCCACCTAGCAAACTGTTTTATTTATAGTAAATTGTCCTTCTGGCTGTCAATATGCTGCCCTTTTGGTATGTTAGTTTTAATTATAGTTATAAGAAGATAAATCATTTTCAATAAAAACCACCCTCTGAAAGTACATACTTCGGTTAGTTTTAACATACTTACAAGATTATATTACTTACCTATCTAATTTCAGAATTCTTTCATTGCCCCAAGAGGAAACTTCATACTTTTTAGTAGTTAACTTTTCAGACTTGTTCCTCTCAGTTCATATTTTTTTAAGCATACAGACCTGTCTGTACTAGGCATTCTAGATATATAGAATCCTACAACTGCATGGTCTTTTTTTGGTCTGGCTTTCTCCCTTAACATAATATTGACAAAGTTTCTCCATGCTAGAATATTTATTACTACTCTATTTGTCTTCCTTATAAGTAATGGATTATTTGGTTATTCCATATGTTATTGTTTGTTTGTTTCTCAGATAAGTGTTGGTTGGGTCATTAGCTTATTTTGGCTAGTATAAGAAATGATATGATGATAGTTTGTGTAGAAATTTCTTTGAGCATGTATGTTTTTTATTAATTACAGTTTATTCACTTTGTATCCCAATTGTTACCCCCTCCCTCATCCCCTCCTAATCCCACTCTCCCTCCCTCTTCTCCATCCATGCCCCTTCCCCAGTCCAGTGATAGGGGATCCCCTTCTTTCTGATCCTAGTCTCCCAGGTCTCATCAGGAGCAGCTGCATTGTCTTCCTCTGTGGCCTGATAAGGCTGCACCCCCATCAGGGGAGGTGCTACTGAGTTCATGTCAGAGACAGTCCCTATTCCCATTACTAGGGATCCCACTTGGAGACTGAGTTGCCATGGGTTACATCTGTGCAGGGATTCTAAGTTATCTCCATGCATGGTCCTTGGTTGGAGTATCAGTCTTAGAAAAGATCCCAATGTCCTGCCCAGATTTTTTTTCTCTCCTCTGGAGCTCCTGCCGATTCAATTTCTTTATTGTTTCTACAAGTTTTTGGAACATTCCAGTTCTTGGAGGAAACATCTAAAAGCAATACAAATAAAACTTAAGGGGTACTAAAATAGTAGTACATTATCTAGTATGCAGAAAGACCTGGGTTCAAGCCCCCAGCAGCACACACAAAATGTGTTTTTTAAGACAGAGGAAATGTGAATCCAGAGAGATGTTCAGTAATTAACAGCAGTTGATGCTCTTCAAAAGGACCCAAGTTCCCAGCACCTATGTGGAGAAGTTCATAGCTTCCTATAATTCCACCTCCACTGGGTCTGACATCCTCTTCTGGCTTCTGCAGGCACAAGCACACATGGTCTCCACCCTTCTTTTTTTTAATTTTAACATTTTTATTTTATATTAATCACAGGTTATACTTTGTATCCCAGCTGTAGCCCCCTCCCGCATTCCCTCCCTATCCCACCCTTCCCTCCCTCATCTCCTCCCTGCCCCTTTCCAAGTCCACTGATAAGGGAGGACTCTTCCCCTTCCATCTAACTCTAGCTTATCAGGTCTCTTCAGGAATGGCTGCAATGTCCTCTTCTGTGGCCTAGCAAGGCTGCTTCTCCCTCAGGGGTCAGGGAGGTCGAAGAGCCAGCCATTGTGTTCATGTCCAAAATAGTCCCTGTGCCCCTTACTAGTGTACCCACTTGAGTATTGACCTACCATTTGCTACATTCAAGCAGGGGTTCTAGGTTATATCCATGCATGGTACTTGGTTGGGGAGACAGTCTCATAAAAGACCCCTGTGCTCTGATATATTTGGTCCTTTCCGAGCTCCTGTCCTCTTCAGGTCATACTAACTCCCCCTTCTTTCATATGATTCCCTGCACTCTGCCAAAGGGTTGGTTATGTTTCTTAATATTTGCTTTGATACCCTGCTAGGTAGAGACTTTCCAAGGCCCTCTGTGGTAGGCTCTTGTCCTGTTACTTGTTTTCTCCTACGTCCAATGTCCATCCAATTTGTCTTTCTAAGTGAGGATTAATCCTCTTACCCCAGGTCCTCTTTCTTG
>CM053742.1:58284204-58321317 GCA_028658305.1 Pachyuromys duprasi | reverse complement strand
ACATCCTCTCCAGCATGTGTTGTCACTTGAGTTTTTTATCTTAGCCATTCTGACAGGTGTAAGGTGAAATCTCAGGGTTGATCTTAGCCATTCTGACAGGTGTAAGATGAAATCTCAGGGTTGTTTTGATTTGCATCTCCCTGATGGCTAAGGATGTTGAGCATTTATTTAAGTGTTTTTCTGCCATTCTACAGTCCTCTACAGAGAGTTCTCTGTTTAGCAACTTACCCTATTTTTTAATTGGATTACTTGATTTGTTGCTTTTTAACTTCTTAAGTTCTTTATATATACTGGATATTAGCCCTCTGTCAGATATAGGGTTGGTGAAGATCCTTTCCCAGTCTGTAGGCTGTCGTTTGGTTTTGATGACGTGTCTTTTGCTTTACAGAAGCTTTTCAGTTTCATGAGATCCCATTTATTGATTGTTGATCTTAGAGCCTGGAGCACGTGTTTTTTAATTATCTTGCTATCTTTAATTCGAGAAGTAGTTCAGTGTATAACTTTTGGAAGGGCATTCAAACTTTTCTGCAGCAACTGCATGATTACAGATTTCCATCAGTCAAGTATGAGGGTCATCCTACCCCCACATTCTCTTCCACAGATATTAGTGCTTGTTGTAATTTTATTTTATTTTGAGACCCAGGTTCACGATGTAGCTCAGGCAGGCCTCTATCTCATAGTTCTACTGCCTCTGCTTCCTGAGAACTGTGGTTACAGAGTTGCACTTTGCCATCACACTCCAATACCCAGTTCCATTTGCTTTCTTTATAACTAAGCTAGTACCTGTGAAGTGCTTCAGAAACACTTGCTATTAGTTCTTTTGCTGTTTGACTTTAGCAAAGCAATTATTTCTTTTATCTGACTGTATTGAACTCTGGAATTCTATCATTCACTTGGAAATGTTTACGTCATTGCTCCAAAGTGACTCAAATTTTATATTGTAATTCAAACAGAGGTCCTGATGTTTTTTTTTCAAATTCAACTCCTAGTTTCTGATCATCTTCTCACACTTCTCTTGGGACAGGAACTGAGCAAGCCATTCTCATGAAGCCACATTTATCTAATCATGATTACTATGGGAACTTTTTAAAATGAGAAAAAAAAAAAGAAGCAAAAGACTCAGAGATTTCAGCTTTTGTAGCTCAGGAGATACCTTTCCCTTTAGTTCAGGGACCATACCTTTGACCTGGAGTACTGTAAAAACAAGATGTTTACCTTTGAGTTTTACTTACAAGAAACCATTTTGTAGATTATTTTGATGACTTTGTCAAAGTTGCACGAAGCCACTAGAACTACTGAATGAATTATAAGGATATGAAGCTAACATGGAAAAATCAAAACATTAGTAATGACCCAATGTGGTAGTGCATGCTTTTAATCCTAACAAAAAGAGTAAGCCGATGGATCTCTGTGAGTATTAGTGATTTCCAGACTAGACAGGGCTACATAGTGAGATCTTGTCTAAAAAAAAAAAAAAAAGAAATACTATAAATTTTATCACTAGTCTATACTTCAAAACAATCCAGATATATTTTGTGAATTTAAACTATAAAATTTATATGAAAAATTAAGAAACATAATTCCCCAAAATTTTAATAATAAAAAATTAACAAGAACATTCCTATCCAACTTTAGTAACTAAGATAGACAGTACAGAGAGGGCTTCACACAGAGAAATTTTCAACATATGTGTGCACTCAATGAAAAAAGAAAAATTTTTTCCACAGATGATGCTGTATTAATTGGATACTGACATGATATAAAATGAAGAACAGATTTTATGACTGGCCATCCTTAGAAATTAACTTGAAACACCAAAACAAAAGCCTGAGAGTATAAAACTAAAGGAAGAATACAATCATACAGGGGAATAAAATCAGATATAGTGAGTTTTGTAAACCTGTAAAACTCCTGAGCCCGAGGTGTAGCTCAGTTGGTATATTGCTTGCCCTACCAAGCATGAAGCCCTGGGTTTGTTCCTTAGCACAAAAATTCAATGCAGTATTTTCATTTCTATATATTTGTCCAAAAAATGACTACATAAAAATTGTTCATGCTTATATCTGATTTATTTTTAAGACTCACAATTTTAAAAGTACTTCAATGTTCATCAACATATGAGGGGGTAAAAATATTTGCCATTTCATGAGACAGTATTCTGGAACAGGAACATGCATACAGTTAGATACATTATCATTACATACGATGAACAAAAGAAAGAAAGGATAATGCATGCTTTATGACAGAATTTGTAGAAAAGTAGTATAAAATAGAATATCTCTTATTACCATCACCTAGAAGGTAAGATTTTAACAAACTTTTGTGAGAACATAAGCACTGTTGTTTTTCAAGATGCTCTCAGTCATCTCTCCATTTCCTATAATTTTAAGATGTCAATATGTGTTGCTGGATGGTTTGTATCAGGTGGGAAAATCCACCCAGAATGCTGAACTGAAAATTGTTGAAAGTAAGCTGAGTATCACCTTTTGTCACTCTTACTTCTTCCTGATGGCAGACAGATATTATTAACTGCCTCTAGGTCCTGCCACAATGACTTCCCACCACGATGGACTCTACCCTTAAAATAAGAGCTAAAATAAATCCTTCCTTGTGTTGCTTTAGTCAGGCACATTGTCACAGCAAGGTCCTGTAATACTTGGTACTTCTGAGGCTAAGTAAGGAGGATAGTAAGTCCAAGTCTTATTTGGCCTACAGAGTGAATTCAATGTCACCCTGGGCACTTCAGTGATAATCTGTTTCAAATTAAAAATAGCAAAATGTCTGGTGATCTAGCTCAGCACTGAAGCACTTGTGTAGCATGTACAAAACCCTAGGATCTATTTTGTGTTTCACTCTCTTCTCTGTCCCTCAAAAAACAAACAAGCAAACAAACAAACAAACAAAAACATCATTACTTGGGATTAAGAAAGGAACACCATGAAATGAGAAGGGATGAGAGATGAGTATGTTTGACACACATGTATGAAACCCATTATTTGTAAAATAAACATACACTAAGAAAAATGTTTTTCTCTATCCTAATTAGAATTTTTTTAAGTGTTGGGGAGTGAAGCCAACATGCCTCATGTGCATGCTAGAAAATGATATACTGCTGAGTTATATTCCAGTCCTTATAAATGCATCTTAAAGGGTTTGGGTTAACGAGTCAATGGATAGGAGCATTTGAAGCTTTTGTGGAAAACCTGGGTTCAATTTCCAGCACCCAAATGTGGCTCACACCAACTGAAACTTTAGTTCCACAGCTGAGCGTGGTGGTTCACACCTTTAATCCCAGCACTCAGGGAGGCAGAGGCAGTTGGATATTCTTGAGTTCAAGGCCAGCCTGGTCTACAGATCAAGTCCAGGACAGACAGTGCTACACAGAGAAACACTGTCTCAAAAAATCAAAAACCAAACCAAAACAAACCAACAACAACAAGATAGAAACTTCAGTTCCAGGAGATCCAATAACTTACCTTTCACAAGCACCAGGGACATATATACATACATGCAAACAAAAAGGTCACATATATAATATTAAAACCTTTAAAGAAATACATTTTAAGTGTGCCTTTTCTGCAGATAAACTTTTTTTTTCCCAAGCAGATCTTAACACCAATGGGAGATTGACTTCACTTTTTGATGATATTGGATGTTAAATTCAGGGCCTTGCCCATTCCAGACAGGAAAGTTCTACCACTAGCTAAAAACTCCAAATACCTGGAACTCCTTTTTAGGATGCACAAACTTTTTCCATGAGACGTAATGGATGATAATTCTTACTTTGAAGAATACTGGATCAAGGCTCTCTTTGAGATTTTATTTAAAATGTTTAAAATGTTACATTCCTTCCTTCTTTGTCTTCTTCTCTCTAAGCCCCCTTTTAGTATTAGTATTGTAACATATTTTATGTCCCAGTGTTCTATTAAGGTGTCTGTTGGAGATATAAACTGAGAAGTGTAGCTTCATTTTTGTTGTTGATTCTTTGAACTTCCTCAGCTTGTGTCAATTATAAATGAAATATTCTGCATCTCAAAGACAGGGTGCCATACAGAAATGTCCCCATCTAAATCCACATTGTAAGATAGACAGCACAGGGGCAGTCCTGAGAGTGAGCCTCTCTCAACTCCATGACTCATACATAAAGAGATGAGACTGTATAGGCTGTAGTGAGGCTAAAAAATGAGATCTTAGCCAGGTGTGGTGGTGCATGCCTGTAACCCCAGCCCTCTGGAAGGCAGGGCAAGGTGGACCACTGTGAATTCAAGGCCAGTCTGGTCTACAAAGTTAGTCCAGGACAGGCAAGGCTATACAGAAAAACCCTGTCTCAAAAACAAAACAAAACAAAAAGAGATCTTGGATATGTAAAACTATAGGTCACTCAAGATGGAGGTTTCCCTCAGCTTGCAGTGACTATCCTCCAGTTTGTCATAACTCCTATTACTATAATGTCATCCTACTTTTGTCTGTGTTTAATCTATGATATATACATATTTGTTTACACACACACACGTGTACACTCTGGAGTGAGGTTTTGGAAGTCTACATTATAGGTGTAGACAGAGGCCAAAGGTCTTATATTGAAAATACCTTTGTTTTCATAAAGACACTAGGCTCATACTCTTTTATTATTATTATTGCAAATTACTCACTTTGTTTTCCAGTTGTAGACCTCTCCTTCATCTCCTCTGGATCCTTCCCTTTTTCCCTCTTCCTCTCCTACCCCTCTCTACAGACCTAAAGATGCTAAACAAAAAGGACAACTCTGGGGAAGATGCTTAATTCTCATTCTGAAGGGAAAACAGGATACACACTTGAAACAATGGAAGACAGGGAACAGGCCCATGCTCTTTGAAAAACAGTGCACATGTTGAGCAGTGGGGCAGTACACAGGAGGCAGAGGCAGACAGATATCTGTGAGTTTGAGGCCAGCCTGGTCTACAAAGCAAGTCCAGGACCGCCAAGAAAAACACCCAGTATCAAAAAACTACAAAACAAAACAACAACAAAAAACCACTAGACACACATTGATCAAAATTTGACTGTTCCTTACTGATTAACTGGGGATATGAAAAATGAAACAAACAAACAAACAAACAGACAAAGAATTGCCAGTGACAATAGGTTTTGAGTCCAAGTAGCTGGGAGAGGAAAGACTCTGTAAAGGAAATATAAGGACTGAGGTAGAAGAAGATGACTGATGAAGATGATACTTTTTAAATTGCTTTATTAATTTCAAATTATGAAAAAGATTTTTTCTAAAATGGGTTAAATGATAATGATCATGGGAATGTTTAGAATTAAATGCAACAATTAAAACAATGTTACATAGAAATTGTTAAGTGGAAATATGTAGAAACTGTTTAGTGGAAATACCAAAAGTTTACAGAAGAAAATTCCTCACTGAATACAAACTCAGAGAAAACCATTTATTTTAAGGTATGAGGCAAAATTCGTAATGATTGTCAGGTTCCAGGGTATGGAAACACAGGTGAGGCCTCCTCTCTTGCGTCTTACACTTTGTCTTGGTTTCCATCACCTGCCCTACGAATTTCCCAAGATCCTCTTTCCTTTCATTATAATCACCATGTCTATTAGGAATGGCGCATTGAAAATTAGGCACAAATCGCCTGACTCGATCCCTTGTGACATCGCCCCCAGGCTTCTTGTTTTTAACTTTTTCCAAGTGGTGGGATTCTTCACTTTGCTTGGAGGCCTTCCCTCCTTCGTTTTCTTTTCTGTTATTCTCCAGAGGGAGAGCCTTCATGACTTGTTGCTCTTCTAACGCCATTACTCCTGGGAAACAAGAGATAGGTAGGATTGCTTTCTTCATGGACTAATCAACATGGACAGATCAGAGGCACAAGCCTGGCAGGAACCCTCGCACACCAAAACCTATCATTTCCCCCTTGAAACTATTTCCAAGGTTCCTACAGGCACAAAAAATTGGAAGCCGTGAATGGGAGAAGAGGATAAGAGTAGAGGGGCAAGTTGGGCTCTGGGATGTCAGGCTCAGCTTTTCACACATTCTCTTTCCCAGCGCTGACCCTATGCTCACCTGGGCCTATCCTTGTCTTCTCCTCATAGCGATGCTCACCACCTGGTAGGATGCGAAGTGTAAGCTCCTCAGACCTGCAGACAACCCAGAAGTGTGGGTGGGAGGACATGTGCAGCTGCCCTGGGCACCCCCAACCCTCCCCCCCCCCGTCAGGTTCCTTGGAACTTGAACCCACCTCTGAACCCTGCCCCGTGCTGTCCCCTCTCCCCTTTTCCCCACTGATCACCCTTGGGGATCCCAGATGCAGTAGCTAGGATCTATGGGAGGCTGTCTTGGGGCACATGCTCTTAGTCCCAGAGGGTCTCCGCCTGGCCCCACCCCCATCCGGAGGCAGTGCAGCTGTACACATGAGGACAACCACCTGCAGTCTCGGCCTGAGCTGTGAAGGCCCCCCCGGGACCCCTACAATGAGTTCCGAGGGTCCAGGTCGCCGGCTCCCTCACCAGCAACACCAAATGTGCCTCCTGTTTTCAGCGAAGCCTGGTCTGAGCGCTCTGCAGCACCAGGAGCTGCGCCACCAGGAACAGGAGCTTCTGCCAGGGATGGTGGCCTGGAGGGAGTGAGGTAGCAAGGGCAGGTCCAGAGACCTTAGAGAGGGGTGTGAGCCTGCGTGGGCTGGTCACGTGGGACTCGCGTCACAATCCAAACTTCCGCCCAAGCCCCTACTCCCCCCTCCCGCCCTGAGTGTCTTTCTGTGCAAAGTCCAGGCCCTTTCCTCACCATCAGGTCCCCTTAACATCTCCAGCCTGGGGCCTGTCACTCTGAGCCCTGGGCGTTTTGTGGCCTGACAGAGAAGGGCAGTGTGTTCTATTTGGGCTGCTTGCTAATCCCAGTTCTCTGGGGACTGATTTCCCTCTCCTCTGTTTTCAGGATACCCCTCCTGCATGCCCTCTCTGCTTCAATACCTGGATTCATGTCTCAGAATTCAATTAAAATGCTGGTAAGATAGAACAGTAGTTAAATCGCATATTGTAAAAGCATGAGGATTGGAGTAAGGGACCCCACAACTTGTGTAAACACAGAATACATCATGTGGGAAGCCTATAGTTCCAACTTCAGAAGGGAGAGAACTAGCTTGCCAGGTACACTATATGTAAGTCTCTGGCTTTGACCAGACACCCTAAGTCAATGAATAAGGTAGGAGAGTAATGGAAGATGATATTGCACAGGCACATGGTCATCAATACAGAAAACAAATAGAGAAAACCCTGGAGCTGGAGAACTTAGAGAAAGGAGCAAGAACCATAAAGGTAAGCATCACCAACAGAATATAAGAAATGGAAGAGAGAATCTCAGGTGATAGAGATACAATTGCAGAAACTGATACATTTCTCAAAGAAAAAATAAAATTCCAAACACAATACATCCAAGAAATCAAGGATGCCATGAAAAGATGCAAACTAAGACTAATAATAGATGAAAAAGAAGATTCCAGGCTCCAGGGTCCAGAAAATATTTTCAAGAAAATCATAGAAGAAAATTTTCTCAACTGAAAGAAAGAGATGTCCATAAACATACAAGAGGCCTACAGAACACCAAATAGACTAGACTAGAAAAGAAGCTCCTCACATCACATAATAGTCAAAAACACTAAATCTACAAAACCAAGAAAAAATATTAAAAACAGCAAGGGAAAAAGGCCATGTAACATATAAAGGAAGACCTATCAAAATCACACCAGCCTTCTCAACAGAAACTACGAAAGCCAGAAGGGCCTGGGCAGATGTCCTGCAGACTCTAAGAGAACATAGATGCCAACCCAGACTACTATACTCAGAAAAGCTTTCAATCAACATAGATGGAGAAAACACAATATTCCATGACAAAACTAAACGTAAACAGTATCTACACAGCAACCTAGACCTACAGAAGATTCTAGAAGGAAAACCCCAATCTAACGAAATCAATACAGCCAAGAAAACACAGGATATAGATAACCTCACAACCAAATAAATAAATAAAGGAAAACAAGCACAGAAACACAGTATCACCACCAACTCCACAACAAAAGGAAGTAGCATCATTGGTCACTGTTATCTATCAACATTAACTGACTCAACTCTCCTATAAAGACACAGACTAACAGATTGGTTGCAGAAACAGGATACAACATTCTGCTACCTCTGAAACAAGAAAAATAGTACCTCAGAGTAAGGGGCTGGAAAAAGGTTTTTCAAGCAAAGGGATCCAGAAAACAAGCAGGAGTAGCCATCCTAATATATAATAAACCAGACTTTAAACCAAAATTAATCAAAAAAGATGAGGAGGGACACATCATTCTCATCAAAGAAAAAAAAATCTACCAGGAATATTTCACAATCCTGAATATCTATGCCCCAAATACAAAAGCACCTGCATTTGTAAATGAAACATTATTTAAGCTTAAATCACACATCCATCCCAACACCTTAATAGTGGGAGACCTCAACACTCCACTCTCATCAAGGGGCAGACCATCTAGATAGAAACTAAATAGGGAAACTGACACTTACAGAGGTCTTAAACCAAATGGACCTAATACATGTCTATACAACCTTTCATACAAACTCAAAAGAGTATACCTTCTTTTAAGCACCTCATGGAACCTTCTCCAAAACTGATCATATAGTCAGTTACAACAGATACAAGCCTCAACAGATACAAGAAGATTAAAACAATCCTTTGTATCCTATCAGAACACAATGGCTTAAAACTAGACCTTAACAACAGAAATAACAAAAAGCCTACACACAACTCTGTACCAATGGCAGCTGAGTCAGGGAAGAAATTAAAAAGAAAAAAGAAATTAGAGACTTCCTAAAATTCAATGAAAATGAAGGCACAGCATATCCAAACTTATGGGACACAATGAAAGCAGTGCTAAGAGGAAAACTCATAGCAATATGTTCCTCCAGAAAGAAGTTTGAGACATCTCATTCAAACAACTTAATAGCACACCTAAATGCCCAGGAGGAGTAGACAACTGGAAATAGTCAAAATCAGAGCTGAACTCAACAAATTAGAAAGAAAGAAAACAATTCAAAGACTCAATGATTCTTTCTTTGAGAAAATCAACAAGATAGACAAACCTGTGGCCAAATTAATTAAGAGAGAGAGAGAGAGAGAGAGAGAGAGAGAGAGAGAGAGAGAGAGAGAAATTATCCAAATCAGCAAAATCAGAAATGAAAAGGGGGACAAAACGACAGACACTGAGGAAGTCCAAATAATCATTAAGTTTTACTACAAAAGCTTATATGACACAGAGTTTGAAAATCTAAATGAAATGGACAATTTTCTTGATAGATTCCGTCTACCAAAATTAAATCAAGATCAGATAAATAGATTAAATAGTCCTCTATCCTCCAAGGAAATAGAAGCAGTCATCAAAAGATTCCCCTCCCAAAGAGTCCAGGGCCAGATGGTTTCAGCACAGAATTTTACCAGACCTTAGAAGAAACACTAACTCCAATACTTTTAAACTATTCTACAAAATAGAAACAGAAGTAAAATTACCAAACTCATTCTATGAGACCACAGTCACCTTGATACCTAAAACACACAAAGATGCAATAAAAAAAGACAACTTCAGACTTATTTCTCTTACGAACATTGATACAAAAATACTCAATAAAATACTGGCAAAAAAAAAATACAGGAGCACATAAAAGATATCATCCACCATGACCAAGTAGGCTTCATTCCAGGCATGAAGGGGTGGTTGAATACACAGAAATACATGAACATAATCCAGCATATAAACAAATTGGAGAAAAACCACATGATTATCTCCTTAGATGCTGAAAAAGCATTTGACAAAATACAGCACCCATTCATGTTTAAAGTCTTGGTGAGATCAGGGGTAAAAGGCACATACCTAAACATAGTAAAGACAATATACAGCAATACCTGTGAATGCAAACTTTTTAAAAATGGAGTCTGTATATGCTTTAAAACTTGACCATATATAGTAAGCCTATAGCCAACATCAAACTCAATGGAGAGAAACTTAAGCAATCCCACTGAAATCAGGGATAAGGCAAGACTGCCGACTCTCTCCATACCTCTTCAACATAATAGTTGATATCCTACATAGAGCAATAGGACAAGTAAAGGAGATCAAGGGAATACAAATTGGAAAGGAAGAAGTCAAAGTATACTTATTTGCAGGTGATATGATAGTATACATAGGTGATTCCAAAAATTATACCAGAGAAATCCTTCAGCTGAAAAACACCTTTAGCAAAGTGGCTGGATACAAAATTAATTCAAAAAAGTCAGTAGCCCTCCGGAATACAAAAGACAAAAGGGTCGAGAAAGAAATTAGGGAAACAACACTCTTATAATAGCCACTAATAACATAAAGTGCCTTGGTGTGACTCTAACCAAAGAAGTGAAAGACTGGTTTGAAAAAAATTTCCAGTGTCTGAAGAAAGAAATTGGAAAGATCTCCCATGCTCATCGATCGGTAGGATTAACATAGTGAAAATGGCCATCCTTCCAAAAGCAATCTACAGATTCAATGTAATTCCCATCAAAATCCCAACAAAATTCTTTACAGAACTTGAAAGAATAATTCTCAATTTCATATGGAAAACTAAAGACCCAGAATTGCTAAAACAATCCTGTACAACAACAGATTTCTGGAGGTATCTCCATCCCTGATCTCAAGCTGTACTTCAGAATAATAGTAATAAAAACCACATGGTATTGGCATAGAAACAGAATAGTGGATCAATGGAACCGAATAGAAGACCCAGAAAGAATACCACACACCTATGGATACTTGTTTTTTGACAAAGGAACCAAAAACATACAATGGAAAGAAGATAGCATCTTCAACAAAAGGTGCTGGTATCTACATGTAGAAAAATGCAAATAGATTCATATTATATCACCCTGAACAAAACTAAAGTCCAAGTGGATCAAAGAACCTCAACATAAAACTAGACACACTAAACCTGTTAGAAGAAAAATTGGGGGAAGAGTCTGGATCTCATTGGCACAGGAGAGAACTTCCTGAACAGAACATGAACATCAACAGCTCTAAGATCAGCAATCAATAAATGGGACCTTATGAAACTGAAAATCTTCTGTAAAGCAAAGGACGCTGTCATCAGAACAAAACGATGGCCTACGGATTGGGAAAGGCTCTTCACCAACTCTATCTGACAGAGGGCTAATATCCAGAAAATATAAAGAAATCAAAACGTTAAACACCAATAAATCAAGTAATCCAATTAAAAAATGGGGTCCAAAGCTAAAAAGAAAATGGCAGACAAAAACTTTAAGAAATGCTCAACATCCTTAGTCATCAGGGAAATGCAAATTAAAACGACCCTGAGATTTCACCTTACACCCATGAGAATGACTAAGATAAAAAACTCAAGTGACAACACATGCTAGAGAGGTTGTGAAGAAAGGGAAATCCTCCTCCATTGCTGGTGTGAATGCAAACTGTACAACCACTTTGGAAATAAATCTGGCACCGTCTTAGAAAATTAGGAGAAGTGCTAGCTCAAGGTCCAGCTATACCACTCCTAGGCATATATCTGTAATATGCTCAAGTACACAACAAGGGCATGTTTGTAGCTGCTTTATTCGTAATAGCCAGAATCTGGAAACAGCCCAGATCTCCCTCAATGGATGAATGGATACAGAAATTGTGGTACATTTACACAATGGAATACTACTCAGCAATTAAAAACAAGGAAATCCTGAAATTTGCAGGCAAATGGTGGGATCTAGAAAAGATCATCCTGCGTGAGGTGACTCAGAAGCAGAAAGACACACATGGAATATATTCACTTATAAGTGGATATTTGTCTTATAATACAGGTGAAACATATTAAAATCTATACCTCTAAGGAAGCTAAACAAGAAATAGGGCCCTAGCTAAGTTTCTCAATCTTACTCAGAAAGCAAATGGGATGGATATTGGAAACAGAAAAAAACAGGGAACAGGAAAGGAGCCTACAACAGAGTGAGCCTCTGAAAGATTCTACTGATCAGGTTATTGAAGCAGATGCTGAGACTCATAGCCAAACTTTGGGGAGAGTGCAGGGAATCTTATGAAAGAATGGGGCTGATAGAAAGACCTGGAAGGGACAGGAGCTCCACAAGGAGAGCAACAGAACCAAAGAATCTTGTTCACAAGGAACTTTGCAAAGACTGATAATCCAACCAAGGACCATGCATGAAGATAACCTAGACCCCTTGCTCAGATGTAGCCCATGGCAGCTCAGTGTCTTAGTGGGTTCCCTAGTAAGGGGAGCAGGGGCTGTCTCTGACATGAATTCAGAGGCTGGCTCTTTGACTCTCCCACCCCACCCCCAGAGGGGAGCAGCCTTACCAGGCCACAAAGTAAGACAATGCAGCCAGTCCTGATGAGAACTGATAGGCTAGGATCAGATGGAAGGGGAGGAGGACCTCCCTATCAGTGGACTGAGGGAGGAGCATGGGAGCAGGAGAGGGAGGGAGGGTGGGATTGGGAGGGGATGAGGGAGGAGGTTACAGCTGGGATACAAATTGAATAAGTAGTAATAATAAAAAATAAACAAATAAGGTATAAAAAGAAAAATACAATTGGTACAAAAGTGTTTATAATGAGCAAGATGTTAAAAATTTAAACACATACAATATCTGTTCCACTTACTCCACTTCCAAATTGTAGTTCTTCCTGCTACTATGTAGAAATATATGTGAGGATAAGAAAAATGAAACAAGGGTGAAATTTTTCTATTTTCTTAATACTTTGTATGTCTTGTCCCTTTTCTGAAATAAAGTTTAGCATTACATTATTTTATTTTGATTTTCTACTATGGCAAATTTTCAACATATTAAAATAGGGAAGAATGGTGTAGTCACAAGACTTATCCCCTGGCTTCCACAGTTAAGGTATATGGACATCTTTTTCTTTGTTTTTACCTACTTCATGAAATTAGTTAGACTTACTTCAAAGTCAAGTTTATAATTCTAAGGCAAGACTCTCCACATATATTCACACTTCATTTAAACACACATGCATATATATATTCCACAATTATTTAAGATTTTATGTCCAAATTGTGTTTAAATTCCTAGTTGTTTTATATGTTTTTAAAGCTTTGGTTTAGAAGCTCTTAAGACCAATGGATTTGATTGTTTGCTGTATGTACTAAATTTCCTTTAACCTATACATTCATACTTTTCAGTTTTCTCATCAGTTTAATTGTTGATGAAACAATCATTTGTAGGATATTTCTCCACACCCTGCATCTTGCTAGTACCAGCACTAATATTTGTTTTTATTTTTTTATCAGATGAGAACTAATTGTAGAAAAGATTGAGTTTAGGTTTTCTTTCTCCTCAGGGTCTTTCACAGGAAAATCTTTGACTCTTCAGTTGTTTGATAAACTAAACATCAATTATTACTTGCTTTCTCTTTCTTCTTGTGATTTTAGTAGGAACATTGTGGTGGCACTTCCTAATTTAGGTTTGGCTTTCTACAAAGGGAACCGTGTTAAAGGAGTTTATTGAGATGACTGTTGACATAGTGCTCATGTGGACTGTGTGCAGTTTATCCTTGCTCATTCAAATGCTCATATCTCTACCCCACTATGTGGTTTCAATCTGGACACTGCATTGTGATGCTTGTAATAAGCATCTCCTGTCTCAAGTTTGTGTAAAGATGCCACCATTTGTTCTCTGTATTGCCAATAAAATCCCTAGCCAATACTCATCAATACAGAGAATAGGATGGGACATCCTGGTCTAGTGAGGGGAGGAGAAAAAAAAGGAGTGAAGAAAAATGAAAGGAGTGATGTATGGATCTGTAAGGAGAGGACTGGAAATATCAGGAGAAATGAACTGAATCTATCGTATGATTAAAAATAAAGTATGGGTATGTGGGTATCTGAAAGGGAGGAAGCTATATTAGCTCCCAGGTTTAAGATGGAATAATTATTGAGCAGCAATGTGCTCCAGGCTAATTAAATAAATCCTAGTCTCTCTGTGTGGTTATTTGGATATATAGCTGGCTTAGGGAGTAGCCATTACTTTATTAAAATATAAATCAATATTAAATATTAATAATCATTCAACAGATGACATTCTCATGTTAATTTGGGGGAAGGAGAAAGGATGGCCAGGAAGAATGAATCTTAACTGGAGATCAACTTTAGTTAATGCCACCTGGAGACTCTGGAAGTCAATATTCACTCCTTGACAGTAAGGCACTGACGTTGTACCCTAGCGCCAGTCTGCTTCAAATCAGATATCATATAGGTGGAACAGAGGATAATCTCTGGAGAAGATGTTTCCCATTTGGCTGAGAATAGTCAGAGAAGGAGCAACACTGTAGTTTTTCACAACTAATACCCAATGGCTAGGCTAGGCTTCTTGGGTTTGGCTTATGGTATGTAACACAGTGCTGTGTGATCAGAAGACTCTTTTAGCTGCCTTAATGTTACGGTGTCATATTGATTTTTCTTGGGGTGGAGAGTAGTGGCTCATGACAGGGTTTCTCTATGTAGCATTGGCTGTCCTGGAACTCACTCTGTAAACAAGGCTGGCCTCAAACTCAGAGATCTGCCTCCTCTGCCTTGCAAGTCTGGGATTAAAAGGAGTGTGCCACCATCACAAGGCTTATGCTGAAATTCTTAAGGGTTGGTTTTTTTTTTTTGACACCTCTGTAAAAGGTCTGTAATTGTCCATAGGATATATCAACTTTATTCAGGAAGTTTAATTGGCTGACATGGTCCTCTAATCTATTCTTAATCATCCATCTTCCATGGTATTTTTTTGTGTGAACTAGGTACTACCATCCCTTCTACACTACCATTTTATTCTGCTGAATGGATGTGCTAAGTTTCAAAGCTTGACTAATTTTTCTGTACTACCATTGGGCCAGAGTCTGACTCCGTGTCATTTATTACTTTATAGTTTTAGATTTTTCCAGAAGAGTATTGCTCTAATGCCACCTGGGGCTCGATACCAAACACGTTTTGAAATTTAAATTTATTTTTAAAAATTTATTTCTTTACATCCTGATTGTAGCCTACTCCCTTGCCTCCCCTCCTGTCCCACCCTTCCATCCTCTTGTCCCCACCCACCTCCCCTAGTCCTCAGAAAGGGGAACGCTCCTTTCCTACCATGTGACCCTGGCCTATTAAGTCTCATTAGGACTGCCTGGATCCTCTTTCTCTGTGGCCTCACAAGGCTGACCCACCAGGGAGAAGTGATCAAAGAGCGAGCAACAGAGTCCAAGTCAGAGACATCCCCTGCTCTCTTTTACTAGGGAATCCACAGGGAGACTGAGCTATATCTGAGCAGGAGGTCTAGGTCCTCTCCATGCATGGTCCTTGGTTGGTGCATCAGTCTCTGCAGACACTCCCGGGCACAGATTTGTTGGCTCTGTTGTTCTTGTGTAACTCCTGTCCCCTTTGGGTCCCTCTATCCCCCTCACTCAGTTGTGAGCTGAGTTTCAGCATTTGCTGAAACTGATCCCCTGCTGGGTGGAGTCTTTCAGAAGACATTTATGGTAGGTTCCCACTTAGCCCTCTTTTCAACTGTTTCCAGTGTCTATTCTATTTGCTCTTCTGAATGAGAATTAAGGATCTTCCTTCTTCAGCTTTTTTAGGTCTGTGGATTTTAGTGTAGTTATCCTGTATTATATGGCTAATGTCCACTTATAATTAAGTATTTACTGTGCTTGTCTTTCTGCTTCTGGGTTACCTCACTGACAATGATGTTTTCTAGGTCTATCAATTTGCCTGAAATTTTCATAATTTCCTTTTTTTTAAAGCTGAGAAGTATTTCATTGTTTAAATGTGCCACAATTCCTTTATCCATTCTTTGTTTGATAGAACATGCTGGTAAGAGTGTGGAGAAAGGGGAACACTCCTTCAATTCTGGTGGGAGTACAAACTTGTAAAAGCAATTTGGAAATCAATCTGGTGCTTTCTCAGAAAATTGAGAATAGCACTACCTCAAGACTCAGCTATACCACTTCTGGGCATATGCCCAAAAGAGGCTCTACCATTCAACAAGGGCATTTGTTCAACTATGTTCATAACATCTTTTTTGTAATAGCTAAATAGAAATTTTAAGATGGTCATTCTTTTGAGAGAGAGAGAGAGAGAGAGAGAGAGAGAGAGAGAGAGAGAGAGAGAGAGAGAGAGAGAGAGGAGTATGTGTGTGTCCATGTCCATCCACACTGAATCACTGAATTTAAGTAATGGGAATTGGTTTGAGGATTTAATGGTGATTTAGAATTATCAAACTCTTTCTCCCCAGGTGAGGAACATAATTTCACACCTAGTCTGGTAGATTAATGAAATTGGTGCTTAAAACATATTTAGGGCTGGACAAAGTGGCACATACCTGTATTCCCAGCACTCATAGAAGCAGATGCAGGGGAATCCCTGTGAGTTCAAGGCCAGCCTAGTCTACAAAGTGAGTCCAGGAGAGCCAAGCTACACAGAAAAACCCTGTCTCAAAAAAACCAAACCAACCAACCAACCAAACAAACAAACAAACAATATTTAGGTAAAATAGAGAGGAATAATTAGCTGGTACATGCCTCCTTAACACCTGCTAAAGCAGGTATTTCCTTAAACACTAAAAGTTCTTTTTAAATTTTTGTCATGGGGTATGGGTTGGGCTGGTTTTGTGTAGCTCAGCATGACAAAAACTTGCTTTGTAGTCAAGACTGATCTTGAACTCCTGCTCCTACTGCCTCCCAAGTGCTGGGACTGCAGGCAGTCACCATCATGCCTGGCTCATAATTTTGGTGAAAGACACATTACTCTTGATTTATTACATGTTGTAAACCATTTTCAGAAATTATGACTTAAAATTCCAACGTGAAAGATTTTGTTCATACTCTAATGATCAATATAAACTTGTTTTTCCCTTCTTTTTTATTGAAAAATAGTCTCATATAAAACTTTATTTCTAAATGAACACATTCAGTGGTATTTGTAGCATATTTACAAAACTGTAAAATAATAACTGCTGTATAATTAACAAGCATTTCTATCATCCTTACTCAAAGTCTATAGCTATTAGAAGTGACTCCTGATTCAATACACAGTCTTTGGCAAGCACTAATACACTTTTTAAATTTACGGATAGGCCTATCCTGGATATATCCTGAATATATACAACATATGGCATGTTTTGTATTACAACCCACGCTTAAAATTTTATTTTCAAAGTGTAGCTATTTTGTGGCATCTATCAGAGACACAAATTATAAGCTACATAAACCCCTTCATCTACTCCCCCAAAAGAAATTTGTTGTCCTAATGGAAAGACTCCAACCACCCAAGGCACCATCTTGTGAACATGTAAATTCATTTGTAAGCAAAAAAGCCTAATTTAGGATGATGCTAAGGGATTTCCCTGCTTGAAAGCAATTGCATAGGGTTTACATAGGGTTGCATTTCTCCAGGACCAGCACAAAACAAAAACAAAAACATGCACCTATGGTTCAAGTGCAAGATTATGGTGGTGGGGTCTTCTTGAATGATGATTTCAGAGTGCCTCTGCGACAAGTCAAGGTGTACCAGGGTTGTAAGTATCTGAAAGGAGGCCCTGAGAGGCCACTATATGAAGCTCTTATGATGAAGTTCCAGTGGAGACTCCAGAGTGTTAGAGCTGCCATAACAATGAAATGATTGTTGAGGAAAGCTGTTTGTAAGGAATTGAGCTAACCAAAGAAAAAGCTACATGTTATGAAGATGGTAGAACTCGAGGGAAAGAACTACCAAAGCCATTTGGAAACCAGCATTCTCATTTCTCCTGACTCTTTCATTCTTTCCAATCATGTTCTTCCTACATTAGTCCATGAGTCCTGAAAAGGTGATATAAAACTCATATTTATAGCTGAACATCCAACAGTCTCAGCATGTTGACTTTAAATCTCTCCTATTAGCACTGCAAAAAGGAACTTCTCTGACCAAAGCTGGTAGTTGAACTAATCTATGAGTATACACGTTATTAAAATTACAATTCAATTGGCACACCCAATGTATTTAGCAAAATTAAAAAGCAATAATGGGACGGGCACTATGGCTCATGCCTCTAATCCCATTACTCCAGGAGGCAGAGACAGCAGTTCTTTGTGAGTTCCAGGCCAGCCTGGTCTACAAAGCAAGTCCAGGAGAGCCAAGGCTACACAGAGAAATCCTGTCTCAAAAAACCAAAGCAAAGAAAACAATAATGGTGGTTTCTGAACTATCACCTATGATCTAGAAATGTTTGACCAAATTTACAGTAGCAAATGTGGGACACTCCCTGCAGAGCAGACCAACAAAACTGTTTGGTGTCTCAAACAATAGGGTCTAGTTCTGTTGGGATGCTAACTTTTGTGTAAATGCTTGTATTGTTTTGAGGGCTTCAGAGCACCACCCTGACCAACCATGTGTAGAAAGCTAGCCCATTCCTGGTGGTACTGAGATATTCATTTAATAATATACGGTTTCTGGAAAGAGCTTTATCCATTCATATAGAGTACTTCTGTTTAGATATTTTGTAAAAGAAATCTGTCATGTTGTGCATGTGGAGGTAAAAGCGCAATTTGCAGGAATTGGATCTCTTCTTTCACCATGTCGGGTCGTAGGGACTGAACTCATATCATCAGGGTTGGCAGAAACTACTGGCCCTGAATGCTGTTTTTTTTAATTGGATTATTTCACTCATTGTCAGGCTTCTTTCAGGCTTTTTTTTTTTTTTTTGTAAATCCTTAGTTTTGTTTGATCATTCCGCACAATTCTTTTCCCTAATCTCACTTTCCTTTTGTTTAACCCCTCCTCCCTCTGTTCCCTCATCCATTTTTACCTCTCACTTGCTCTACTATCTACCCCCTTAAAGCCTCCTTTTCTTTCTTTTAACCATTGAGCCATCTCCCCAGCCCCCCTTTTTCTTTCTTTTCATGGGCATTTTATTATACACATTCAGTTCCCCATAAATGAACATATATGAATATTAGCAGGTACCCCTATGTATGAGAGAAAACATATATGTCTCTTTTTCAATATATATTCCAGTTCCATCCATTTAGTTGTTACTCTGATGGACCTCCCTTATCTGTAACTTATTTCTTCTCTATTGAAAATGTTAATTCTTTTTCTTTGTTCTGTATATTTAGTGTTTTGACTATAATATGATAAGGGAAATTTCTCTTTCTGGTCCTGTATACTTAGTATTTTCATCCTTCCCATGCCTGGGTAGGCATTTCTTCTCTAAACTTGGGAGATTTTCTTCTATGATTACTTTGAGAAAATGTCCAATGCCTTGGGCATGAATTCTTTGTTTATGGCCGTAATTTATAATAATATATCCTTTGGCAATAACTTATAGATTTTGCATTTTCACCATTTCCAAACAACCTCACATGTTCTGTTGAAATGTTTCCTAAAACAGATGATTATTTTTCTTGACTGAGTGATCAAATTTTCTAACTTGATGTCAATCTAATGTTCTGTCCTTCATATAGTTCCTTCTATTAGCAAAACCTTTGTCTTTGCTTTTTATTTGACTTATTTTAAAAAGATTTATTTATTATTTATACAGTATTCTGCCTGTGTTTAAGCCAGAAGAACAGAAGAGGGCACTAGATCTCATTAGAGATGGTTATGAGCCACCAGTGGTTGCTAGGAATTAAAATCTTGACCTTTGGAAGAACAGCCAGTGCTTTTAACCTCTGAGCTATCTCTCCAACCCCAACTAGGTTAATTCTAATTGATTGTGATTGTTATAGTGAAAAAAGGAGCAGTGAATATTGGGGTGCAAATATCTCTATGGTAGGATATGGAGTTATGGGCATATGCCCAAGAGTGAAGTAACTGGGCCATATGGTAGATTTACTTCTAAAGTTTTAAAGAAATCTCCAAAACAATTTCCATTGTATTAATTTGCACCCCACCAACAGTGAGGAAAGGTTCATTTCACTCACATCTGCCTCAACATTTGTTGTCAGATTGGTTGATAGCCATTCTGACTGGGATTTGTGGTATGTTAAAGAAGTTTTAATTTGCATTTTCCTGAATTAAGATATGAAACACATTAAAAATATTTATTGGTCACTTGTGTTCTTTTATTTTTCTTGAAAATTGTTTATTCAGTTCATTTGCCCATTTGCTATTGGTAGTTTTATCCTCTTGATATTTAATTTGTGTATTTCTTTGTAAATTCTGGATATTAGCCCCCTTTCTGAATTATAGCTTCAGTACTGACGATGTTATGTCTTCTACATAATCCATTCTATCAATGAGGCTTTTCCTGAGCTTTTTATTTGACTTACTGAACTTTTTAATTTCCAGTATCATTTCAGTGTTCCTTTTCTTAAGTATTTCTATTTCCTTCTTGAACTTTTATGTTCTTAATTTGAGTTGGCTTAATTGCTTCATTCAGCCATTTGTGTTCTCCTGGAATCCATTCAGGAATTTCTTCAGATTCTCTCTGAACTGCTTAGATATTTATGTTCATTCTTGAAAGATATTTATCTTGCATTTCATCTAAGCTGTTATCATAATATGTTGTTACTCTGAAATTGGTAATTTGTGGAGGAGACATGGTGTCTTGGGTTTTCATGTTGCTTATGATTTTTGTGTTAGAACTTACACTTCTAAAAAATTTTGTTGGCTGTTATTTTTTTAAGTGTTTGGTAGCGGTGTCTGAATGTTTAAGAGGGACTAAGTTGTAGTAGGGTTGAGGTTTCATTTTCCAATGTTAGACTGGTATGTTAGTGATTCTTTTATTGCTGTTATAAAATGCCATGATCAAGACAACTTATAAGGAAAGATTTATATGCTATTATGGTTATATAGACTATGGATAATAGTCTATCACTGCCATGGCAGGGAAGCATGGTAGCAGGGAGGAATATTGTCAGGAGCAGGAGGCTGACAGTGACAGCAACAGAAAAGTACCTAATACACTATCTTAACCATATGATGAAGTGAATGCTATCAGTGATATCATGTACTCCCCCATTTTGTGTATTAAAATAATACATCACACCTCAGATATTGCCTCTCAAAGTCTATGACCCAGGTCTAATAAGGAGAAAAATAACAGACAAAGCTCATGCTCCTCAGGGATACTAGGTATTGGGGTACACACCTGTAATCCCAGCATTCTAAGATGCCAAGGCAGAAAGTTGCCAATTGTCATGTGTTTGAGGTCATTCTGGTGGGCTACATAGTGAATTTGATGCCAGCATGGTTTGCACAGTATGATGCTGACTCAAGAAGGAAGAGAAAAATAAAGGAGAGGAGGAGGAGGAAAAGGAGGTAAAGGAGGAGGAAGTGAAGGAGGAGGAGGAAGAGCACTATTGGGAGTCATGACCGTAGTCTTGCATTTCTTCCAATACTTAAACAGGGAGTTTCCACATATCCCAGCAATTATACTATATACTCAGTCCTAACTTGCTTTCTGTTGCTGTGATCACACATTTTGACCAACAAAACTTGGGGGAAGGAAGGCTTTATTTCAGCTTATGGTTCCTGGAAAGGTAATGATCCTTCAACAAGAGAAGTCAGGGAATGAACTCAAAGCAGGGATCTGGAACAGAAATCATGAAGGACAACTGCTTACTCACTTGCTGCCTGGCTCATGTGCTAGTTTTCATATTCAGTCCATGTCCACCTGCCTAGCAACGGTGCCACCCACAGTGGTCTTAGTCATATTAATCATCAGTCAAAACAACCTCTCAAAGACATGGCCACAGGCCAAAAGTGATCTGAGAAAGTTTTCATTTGGGGCTTTCTCTTCCCAGGTTACTTAAGTTGACAATAAAAACCAACTGGGACAATACCCAAAATAAACAAAATATCTGTAGCATCATCATCCAGAATGCTGGGAACAGCCCATGTGTTTACCATTGGATGCATGGCTAAATAAGACTTAATAGTATACTTTTCACAATTAATGAATTAAGCATTTATCTGCTTAAACAGGAATGAGCAGGTGAACTGAAGGAAACCAGATGCAAAAGATTAAATGCTGTGAGCTAGGCAGTATCTCACTTGATAGACTGCCCAAGCCCTGGGTTTGATTTTGAACACCTAATGATCTGGGTGTAGTGGTATTTACCTGCAATCCCAGTACTCACTAGGTGAAAGCAGGAGGATCAGGAGTTCAAGGTCATCTACAACTAGATCATTCAACACTAGCACGGGTTACATGAGACTTGTCTCAAAAAACAAACTGCAAAGGAAGACTAAATGTTATGTGATTCTACTCATAGGCAATGGCTGAAATGGCAACTCTAAAGACAATAAAAATATTTGGGATTCCTGAGTTGAGAGAAACATTGGGATTTAACTGAACAGAGGCAGGATGGGACATTCAAGAATGATAGAAACATCTAAAACTCAGTTGCACCGCTCTATATATTACTACAAGTCATCCCATTGGATCTTTAAAATGATTTTTATTTTTTATTTATTTTACTTTATTAGATCTTATTGTCTGAAATTTATATTACAGGAAAGCTGTTAAAACATAATATGGCCTGGACTTCCACCATATCGAGCCATTCTCTATAATGCTGTTGATGAACATTTTATATAAAAATGAATGTCTGAAAATCAATATGTCACACTTGGTAGTTATGCCAAAGTCCCCTTGACTGTATATCTGTGCAATTTTACAGAATGATCATGGTTTCACTCCCTACCACAGGTGCTAACTTCAGGTACCTTGTTTGTAGATAAATAAATAAAGGCGAGTGTATACTTCAACACTTCATACCTTCCAAGTGCAGCAGTGGCAGAAAGTGAGTCTTGAATAGAATGTAGAACCATCCCTCTTTGTCTTCAAGGAGTCCAAATGGCACTTCCTCTTTAAATATCAATACTACAGTGCCTGCCCTAGGGTAAATAGGTGCACACCTTGCAGCACCAGTTTAGCTTGCACAAATTCACTTTCAGGCAATGTGAAGGATACTAGTAAATCTGTGGTCATAAGGACTGCAATTCTCAGCATCCTCTTCCTCCTTTTCTAGCCTCAGAGTGGGAAATGAATTCAACAAAACACAAAAACCATGAAAGGAAAGAAAGAGCAGAGGGAAATGTGGTTCTCACTGGCCCCTCTCCCCCACCAAACCAACACGTTTTATCATACACAGATACACCTACACCAGACAGGCTCTTTGAGAATATAGAATTTTTAAGCCAGATTGCTAGGCTCAGTTAGGGCACACACCTCTCATTTCGCATATGGTCACATAAACTTGGTCCTAAACTGTGCCATTTGGCCATGTACACACCATGAAAATGACACTAATATAAGGCCTATGACAGGGAATATCAGAATACAATGGTGGTGTTAAAATTGACTGTGTCATGTCTAAAGGCGGGAACTTTTGGAGACAGCAAAAACAAGTTATCATGAAAATAATGGTGCAAGAATATTTCACTAACAGATTATCAATAATTTCAAATGGTAGGATGAAACAGTGTTGTAAAAATGGGTAAGGGTGTTTTGCATTAACATAAATGTACATATGTTTGAATATATGTGTGAGACAACAGCAGGGTATTACATATACAGCTTTTGTTATTCAAAACCAGTAAAGGAACTGAATTTTTATCACTAGTATACTAATGAATACATTTCAGGGCATCCATACAGTGAAATACTCAGCTAATACAAAAGTGAGATTGTCTTGAAAATAAGTTTAAAATGTTATAGAAATATATTGCTCTAGACAGTATATATTGTATACATGTAAATGCCAGTATTTAGGAAGCATTGAGACAGAGGGATTCCATGCAGCCTGTGCTACATCAGGAATTCCAGACTTATATGTATGCTGCACAGGAAGACTGCCAGGAAAGGGAAGGGAGAGGAGAAAAGTGGACAGAAGGAGGAAGAGAGAAGGGACAGGAATAGGGGAGTAAGAAGAGAGAAAGGAGAGAGATGAGGGAAGGAATAAGGGGGAGGAGGATATGGAATTGAGGAGAGAAGAACAATCAGGGAGGAGGTGGGAAAATCAGAAGTTATTCATCCTGAAACTTCAAATCTTAAAAATATATATTTTTCACCTAAAACTTTGCCTTCATGATGATAGTATCTGTGTATAGCAGAACTGTCACCTCTTCTACCTAGGCTGCCTCAAAACTCTGAAGATTGGTTGATAACAGCTACTCTTTTCTACTTTCCTGCTCAGTGGCATTCAAGCTGCAGGTCAGAATTTCATCACAATGTTGCCCGAGTTAACCCCCACCCACTCTGACCAAAGGTCTTAGAAGGAAGCTTACAGAATGAGCAGGAGAGTAAATCTCCACCTTCAAAACACAATTGTACAAAATGATTCAAATTCTGTCTAAAAAAAAAATACAGGCATGGAAGAATATTGTCAAAGCACACCAGGAAACACCAGGTAGCTCTTAGGAGACTTCACAGCAGCTAGTCACAAGCAGGCATACAACAGTCCAATGAACCTGAGTGACAGAACAGAGCTCCAGAGTGGGGTCTGGATAGCTGTTGCATAGCATCCTGAAGAGGCGATATCACAGGACAGGGGTGGGGAAGTTCTAGAAAGTCCTGGACAAGGGCTCAGTGATGGGAAATAAACACTCCACTCTTGAGTGTGTGTGCATCTTAATGTATACAGAACACTGAAAAGATGAATCAGAGAATGACAGGTTATTTGACGTCTATAGTAAATGGAAGAGTTTTAAAAATACATATGATGACATTTCCAAAATGACTATCAGCACAGTCCTGATGAGACCAGATAGGCTAGGATTAGATGAAAGGGGAGGAGGTCCTCCTCTATCAGTGGGCTTGGGGAGGGGCATGGGAGAAGATGAGGGAGAGAGGGTGGGGTTGGGAGGGAATGAGGGAGGGGGCTAAAGGTGGGATACAAAGTGAATAAACTGTAATTAATATAAAAATAATAATTTAATAAAAAAAAACTATCAGCACAATAAGCTCCAACACAGCATCTGTTTCTCTGCAAAATGCCCACCCTTTCAGTTAAAATGTATACATGGTACCACTTGGGTGCCATCTCCTGGTCAAAGTGAGGACTGCATCTGTATCTGAGCCAGGAGCCACAGCAGGGGAAGAGAACTTAAGTTACTTACTGCTTTTAAACGGACCAAAGCCCCTGGGTTTGGAGGTTTTACACTTCTGTCTCCGCCATTTTCCAGGGCTATAAACAAGCACATTTTATGACATTTCTATACGTGAGATTGGAAGTTAGTTTTTGTCTGAACCGAAGATAGAGTTGCAACTGAAGGCTAATTTTGAGTTTCTGGAGTCTGGGTAAAGTAGATCAAAGGATGTCTTAGGAGTACTTATGAGGGTGAGGCCCCAATGAAGTGAACGTTTAAGGCTAGTATGGGCTACATATTGAGTTCCAAGACAATCTGGACTACAGAGTAAGACCCTGCCTCAAAAACAAACTAACAACAAAACAAAACAACAACAACCAAAAAAACCCAACTGGTTTGGCATAATTACAAATATACTGGTCCACATACACACAGAGTCCGTTTTATTTTTCCATTTCTCTCATTTTTCATTTTCCCCATGAAACTGAATAAATTCTGTTATGAAAACATGGAAGGTATGTAATCTTCTGTCGGTTTGGGCAAACATTTCCTGTTTTACATTTGACAAATACATTTTATCCTAGATACAAATTTCAAACGCTATGAAAGCACATTCATTATTTGAAATTAAAATATACACTTCTTTTCTTCTTTTCTTTGAGACAAGGTTTCTCTGTGTAGCTTTGGCTGCCCTGGATTCACCTTGTAGACCAGGCTGGCCTCGAACTCACAGCAATCTGCTTGCCTCAGACTCCCTGAGTGCTGGTATTAAAGGTGTGGCACCACCATGCTCCAGTCAAATATACAATCCTTGACCCAAAGGTGTCTGTCCCTGTAGATGAGCTGTAGATGATCATGCACTCCTACATACACACGTTTTCAAAAGTGGAATCAGAGTAAGCATTGTCACATGCACCTTGCAGTTCCAAGTACTCAGAAAATGATAAAAAAAACAACAGGTACATAAAGAATTCCTATGACTAGCAAATTTCAACATCTCAGTCAACCTCTATATGGTTAGAATGCCTAGTCTGAAGCCACACAGCTTCACCTAGTGTTCTACACTTTCACCATCAACTACAATTATATTATTATAATTTACTATGATGGAGTTAAGCTAGAAAAAAATGGCTTTATATCATTTCATTTTGTCCACATTCTGTCATTCTTTGTCACTTAATATTACTCTCTTTTGGTCTCTTTCCTAAATATTATGCTATAACCACACTTATACCTCTTTACATATAGATATGAGTATATTATAGACTAGTCTGCATCTGAGAGGGAACATGATTTCTTTTTCTTAGCTTGAGTCATATTGCTTAATATACTTTCCAATTCCATTTATTTTCCTGCAAATTTCATGATTTCACTTTTCTTTACAGCTGAATAATATTCCATCTTGTATGTGTACCACTTTTGTTGTCTGTTCACCTGCTGATGGATATATAGGTTGTTTCTATTGCCTTGCTATCATAAATAGAGTAGCAATAAACATGAATTTTCAAATATCTGTTATGAAGTTCTTTGGGGATATTTCCAGGAGTGGAATAGATGAATTATATGACAACTAGTTTTTTGAGGAACTTCCAAACTGAATAAGCAAAGGGTCCCTCTTTCCCACCACATCCTCACCAACATTTATTGTCAGATTTCTTCTTCCTTCCTCCCTCCCTCCCTCTCCCCCTCCTTCCTTCATTCGTTCCTTCCTTCATTTATTCCTTCGTTCCTTTCCTTTTCAGGCAGGGTTTCTTTGTGTAGCCCAGACTCTCCTGGAACCTGCTTTGTAGATCAGGCTGACCTCAAACTTAAAAATCAGCACACCTCTGCCTCCCGAGTATTGCCATTAAAAGTGTGCTCCACCACCACCCAGCCAGATTTCATGATAATTTTTGACTATGGTAAGATGGGAGCTCAAAGTTACATGTATGTATGTATGTATGTATGTATGTATGTATGTATGTATGTAGATAGGAACTTACTGGCTAGCTCTGGCTGGCTTGGAAATCACTATGTAAACCAGGTAACATCAAACTCATAGAGATCTACCTGTTTCTGCCTTCTGACTGCTGGAATTAAAGGCATGCACCACCATGCCTGGCTCAAAGTAGTTTTAATTTGCATTTTCCTGATGTCTAGGGATGTTGAACATTTTTTTCAATTTAGTTATTCTCTTTACATCTCAATCTTAGCACATTCCCTTCTCTCCTGGTCTCTCCCCTTCATGCCTCCTTAATCCCCTTATCCCCCCTACCCTGTCCCTCAAAAAAGGGGAATCCTCCTCCAAACCCACTCTATCTCATCCAGTCTCATAAGGACTGCCTACTTCCTCTTTCACAGTGTTCTGGCAGGCAGCTTTAACATGGGGAAGTGATCAAAAAGCATGCAACAGAGACTATGTCAGAGACAACCCCCTTTCTAGAGGACCCACATGGAGGCTAAGCTGACCGTTGGGTATATGTGTAGAGAGCCTAGGTCTAGTCCATGCATGGTCTTTATTTTAGTTGGTGCATCAGTCTCTGCAAGCCCCCCTTGGGCCCAGTTTAGTTGGCTTTGTTGGTTTTCTTGTGGAGCTCCTGTCTCCTTTGGATCCTTCTCTCCCCCTCCCCTACTCTTGCATAAGGCTTCCTACTCTCCAGCCACAATTTGGCTGTGAGTCTCATTTTCTGTTTGATCTGTTGCTGGGCAGAGCCTCTCAGAGGACAGCTATGCTGGGCTCCATTCTGCAAACACAGCAGAGCATCATCAACAGTATCAGGGGTTGGCTCTCTCCCATGGAGTGTTTTTTTTTTAATATAGTTACTGGTCATTCATATTTCTTTTGGAAAGTATCTGTTCATCTCAATAGCCCATTTATCAACTGGCAGTTTTATTTACTTGGTATTTAATTTTCATAGTTTTTTTTTTTGAATTCTGGATATTAGCTGCCATTAGAAGTATAGCTGGTAAAGATTTTTCCATTCTGTGGATTGTCTGTCTACTGTGCTGATAATTTCCTTTGCTGTACGGAGACTCTTTTCCTTATAGTCCTGGTTGTCCTGAAACTCACTCTGTAGACCAGGTTGGCCTACAGAGTGAACTCACAGAGATACTTCTGCCTCCTGAGTACGTGGGATTGCCCAGAAGCTTGCTTCTGCCTCCCAATTGCTAAGATTAAAGGTGTGCTCCACCACCACCTACCAGAAAAATTTCTATTTATATATTTCCATATGATGATACTTAGAGTAAGTTCCTGTGCTACTAACGTTCTGTTTAGAAACTTCCTGCCCACCCCAGTGTCTTGTCACTTAGCTACCATATTTTCTTCTAGAAGAGTAGAAGTTTTTCTCAACCTTTTTAATGTTGCAAATATGCTTAAATACAGTTCCTCATATTTTGGTGTCTCCCAATCACAAAAGTATTTTTACTGCTACCTTATAACTGAAATTGTCTACTGTTATATATCATAATGTAAATATCTGATATGTGACCCCTGTGAATGGGTTGTTCACGACCAAAGAGGTCACAAACCAGAGATTAAGAACTGCTGCTCTAGAATTTTCAACAGTTCAGATTTTAAATTAATGTCTTTACTCCATTCCAAACTAATTTTTGTGTAAATCAAAGGATATGGGAATAATTTTTTTTCAGTGAGTGGATATCCAGTTTTTTTTCTAACCCATATCTTTGCCGAAGCTATAGGTTTGTTGGTTTGTTTCTATTCTGTTCCATTGGTCTAACTCTTGTTTTTATGCCAATACCAGACTATCTTTATCACTAAAGCTTTATTGTATAACTTGAGAGTAAATAGTGTCATACATAGCTGTGTTTTTAGATTTGTTTTCATTATTTGTGATCTTTTGTGGTTCTGTATAATTTTTTTTATTTTTTCTACATTATGGAATATGACATTGGAATTTTGAGGGTTATTGCATTGAATCTGTAGATTAATTACATACTGAGAGAACTAGGCATGATAACCCCAAAGGTCACTAGAAACTAGGCTTAAAAAAGGTCACTCAGAAGTCACCAGGAACTAGTGATCCCCCCCCCCCCAAAGTCACTAGTAACTAAGCAGGCCATAGGTCACCAATTTCGGAAACAAGGTCATAAGATTCCCTATCCAAGGAACAACCTGAGGATAACCATAAGAACAGGAAGGTATCTTATCTCAGGGTGGGACATTTGTGATGAGCAGCCCACTGACCTTGTAGTAGACCATTTCATTGCACAGAAAATACCTAACATCCCTGAGGTCTATAGATTGCTCACTCAATGTTATGTTAGCTAGCCAATCACTTAGTAACAAGCTTGCCCTTGCTGAATATCAACCAATCATGTAACTGCTAAACCAGAAATTCCCGGTCCTTCCTTAAACCCCAATAAAAACCCTACTGTGCAGTTTCTTGGGGCTCTCCTCTCTGATCCACTGCACTGGTGCTGGTGGAGAGACAGAGCTTAAGCCCAAATAACAGTCTTTGCTCTTGCATCTGTGGTCTGGCTCCTTGTGGTCTTTAGGGATGCTAAGATCTAGGCATAGCAGTATAGCCATTTTCCCAATATTCTACTAATCTAGGAATATGGAGTTCTCTATTGTCTAGTGTCTTCTCTAATCCCCTTTGCAATGTTTTTTACTTTTATTTTGAGATATCTTTCTCTACTTTGGTTAGTTATATTCATAGACACTTTATTTTTCAAAGCTATTATGAATGAGAATTTACTGTAATGTCTTTCTCTAAGATGTTATTGTTGTTATTTTTAGGACCAAATAAAAATGACGATGATGATGCGCACAGCAGATTTTATATGAAAGAGGTTTATTAGATGGAGATGAAGAGAGAGAGAAGGAGAGAGCGAGATATGGTAGGGGGAAGGAGGGGGCGTCCCGACAGAGAAAGGAGAGAGGACAAGAGCCAAGAGACAAAGTAGCAGGTTGATCCTTTTAAGGAGCAAGGTAACCACACCTGCCAGGTGTGGCTACCTGGCCAGTGACCTATGATGACATCATAGGTTTCTAGGCAACCCAGAATCAGGGTGCCTAAATACTAACGAGTATATTTGAGATATACTTTGAAAATACATATTCCAAAATACTGGGAAGGCTAGAAGAAATCGATGAACTTCTAAATGTATATGACTAACTAAAGCTAAAGCCAGAAGAAAGGAAGATATTTAAATTCATTTCAAGTAACACTATCAATACTACAATCTAAAGTCTCCCTGAAAAGAAAAGTCCAGGAAAGGATGGTTTTGCTGCTGCATTCTATCAAACTTTGAAGCCAGATTTACTATCAATTCTTTGGAATTTGTTACACACACCACGCACACACACACACAACAAACAAAACTAGAACAAAACAAAGCAACAATAACAGAGGAAAACTACCAAGCCTAAGCCGGTATCTACTCCGCCAGTATCATCTTTACACTAAAATCAGGTAAAGACACAAGAAAACTCCGATGAACACAAATGCAAGAAAAAAGGCAATAAAATGCTTGTAAATTGAATTCTGGAACTCATTTGGAAGCTCATACATCATGACCAAGTGGGCTTGATCTCAGAGATGCATAGTTGAGGGAACATGCATAGATCAATAACGTAATACATCTTATAAACAAATCCAAGACAGAAACCACATAATCATCTCAATTGATGCAAAAAAACATTTGACTAACTTAAAGGTGCCTTGGTGTCAAAGGACTTGAAGATGTTAGGAGTAGATGGGTCACATAACAAAATAATAAACATTATAAACAACAAACTTATAGACATTATGCTAAGTGGAAGCAAAATGAGATAATTTTCTATAAAAGTCAGAAATGAGACAAGGATGCCCATTATCCTCTGGTATTTAATATAGTACTCAAAGTCTTAATGATAGTCAAGAGAAAAACATAATAGAATAAAATAAAGGAGAAAACCAAACTGTCCTTTTTTTTTTGTTAACAATATGATTCTGTAGACAAAAGATGCCATGGAGTCTACTAGAAAATTCTTATCTCCAACTAGCTTACGGTAAAGACATAGGATATAAAACCAGTATAAAAATAGTAGTCAGAATTTGTAAAGATTTTTTTTTTGAGACAGGATTTCTTTGTGTAGCCTTTGCTGTCCTGGAATGTTGTTCTCCTTTCGGTGGAGTTCTGGATTTGGGCTGGAGTTCTGGATTTGGGCTAGGGTCCTGGAGCTAGACTTCTGGATATGGAATGCTGATTCCCTTTCTCTTAGGGGCAGCTAGGGTACTTTAGAGGGAGGCCCAGTCACTTAGCCTGGGTGTGGGAAAGGTTTTCCACAGAATGTTACAGTTTAGCTCTTTTAGAATGAGATCACCAGTGGCAATGGAAGCTCAATGCCTATGAAGTGTTACAGCTGTTGGTTAAATTGCTGTGCTGAGCACAGGAGAGGTGCTGGCCAAGGCTCATGACTGGTCCACTTGTAACAGAGACACAGGCCTAGTCAAGACCTGTCTGTACTTAGTTCAAAACGGTGTTGTATGCGTTTGTGTTCTTACCATGAAAACACTTATATGTGCTTCTCTCTACAACGCAGAACTAACAGTTTTTGTGATTACTTATAAACTTCGTTCATTAACACTTGTAGGTATTTGTCTGTACTTAGTTCAAAACGGTGTTGTATGCGTTTGTGTTCTTAACCATGAAGACACTTATATGCGCTTCTCAGGCCCAGCGGGCTGAAGGGCAGGCCTGGTGAGCTGGCACTGGTGGGGGATGAATGATAAATCTCAGGCCGTCATAGTGGAAGTCTCAGGTGGTCATGGTATCACTTGGCCAGTGAGCACCATGGACGAACTCCAAGCGGCACATTTATTTGAAATCAGGGATTTATAAACCTTTCGACAGATAGGAAGGATTCTTGAAGGTGAATGTGTTTGATTCACCGGGCTCAAGGACTTAGAGATACTTGATTTACATGTAATGATACAGCACCCTATTTTCCATGCAGTAGCATGGTCCTATCACAAGAAGGAGAACATAGTATTTAATAATCCTAGGAATAAGGGGCTAATCTCTAAGTGTAGTTGAAGATGACTGCTGAAGACTACAGCAGGGTAGGGCTTTTCTAGGAATTCCCAGATGCTCCATGCAGCAGTATCCTTAGCAGGAAAGGGTCTGGCCTATAATCTGCCTGAGGGCTATGATCTAACCCAAATCAGGGTGTTATGCTCAGATCTTAAGGTTCCCAAGGACCACCAGGAGCCAGACTACATATGCAAGAACAAAGAGCTTTATCTGGGCTTAAGCTCGGGTCTGTCCACCATCACCAAATCAGTGGTTCAGAGGAGAGCCCCTGAGCAGCTGCACAGCAGGGTTTTATTGGAATTGCCAGATAAGCAGTTATACTATTGGGTAGGGTTGGGTGACATTCAGCAAGGGCAAGCTTGTTACAAAATGATTGGCTAACTAACATAACTAACATTGAGTGAGCTAGCAAGAGACCTCAGGAATGTTAGGTCAGTGGGCTGCCCAGCACAGATGCCCTACCCTGAGATAAGATAACTTCTCACTTTTGTGGTTATCCTTAGGCTGTTCCTTCGGTAAGGAATTTTATGGCCTTGTTTCTGAGACTTTTGGAGGAGTGGTTCAGGCCTGGTCCTTTCAAGGGGAGACTTTTAGAAACCCACTGAGAAAAGGGAGTCTATCATCATAGTCCTAGCTCAAATAAATGGCTATCCAGAGAAGGCTGACTTCAACCTTATCCAGCAGAGCCCCACACTGGAACTGGCTCTGTAGACCAGGCTGGCCTTGAACCAATGCTTTTGAAAAAGTGGACGGAATCATTTGTCCAAAACACCCTCAAAACGGTCACCTTTTCTCTTTCTACTATGTCCTCCATTCTGTGCACCTAACCCTATGTGCTCAGTACTAGGTATTTGTTCTGGAAAAACTTCACCACATACTGATTCCTCCATTTTGTGAATATCCTAAGACCTCTTTCAATAAAGGGGTTGCTTTTGCAAAGTGTTTGTGATACACACACACAGAATGGTGCTCTACTTTCAGGATCACCATGTAAAAGAATAGAATCAATTCCCCTTTCTTCACTGAACAAGATACTTTTTCTAAGAAGGTGAAAAGCAAACTTGCCTCCCCCTAAGCCCCCAGGTGCAGCTTTCAGTAATTCATGAGCATGGCAGATTCCAAAGGCCTGGGTTCTAGTTTTGTCTTCTGAAAATACTCCAAAGTGTTCCCAGACCAGTATGTCAGCCAGTGAGTTGATGGTTCTGGTATTCATTTACCACTGTGTGGCTGCTGCTTTAAAAGCCATCTGCTGCCCACATTGCTATCTTTCTTGTCTTCCTCTCAGCTGGAGAAGACTGTCCTGTCTTTTGTCAGTGGAATCTTAAAATAAACAACATGTAACTTTCAAAGGAGTCAACCCTCTCCCATTCCCACTCTCAACCTGCCTGTGTGAGGAAAGCTATATTGCTGTCCATGCTCATAATATCAGGAACCAGTATCCTAAGCACACAGACATGACTGTGTTATTGTGATAGGGAATCCAGATAGCTCTAATGAGAAAAAGTATGCCATCCCTATTACTAGTCACCATTGTTATAATTTGTCTCAGTTGATTTTGGATCACAGCGGTCACTTGTTTCTTACATAAAAGCCCTTTTCTTCTCCGAGTGCCCCAATAAGCTGATAGTCTCCTAGCATTTCTTCTTATAGCTAATGCTCAGAAAACACACACATTCAGAGCTACACATGAGAAAATCTGTTTTAAAATTTTCTTTGTATATGAAAGAATAAACATAAGCTTCATTTGCTATTGACATTGTCCATTTTATTCACTGACCATTTGCTTCACCTGATATGTTATAGCATTGAATGATCTTGTCACACTGAAGACATGATCTCTTCTTGAAAGTATTCCACAAAGGTACCAAGACCCCCCCCACCCCTTCCTTCCTCCCGAGCCACCCCCTCATAGCCCTGAGATAAATGTAAGAAATAAATGAATAGTGTGATCCTAAGTCAGATGAGTCAGTTAAAATAATACATTGTGAGCAGGGACAGCATTAGAGCTCTCTTCACATGGGAAGGTTGAGGGTGGTCATGGAAAAAGATTGAGTCATTTCAAAAGCACAGGAGGTCTATTTTTAATACTCCACTGACAAGAGGAAAGAACAATCTCCTAAGGCCAAGAAGCGCCCAGAAAGAGGACAATTGTGAGCGGCAGCTCACTTTGAAAACAAGAACCATACACTGGTAAATAAGGACCTGGACCATCAACTCTCTAGGTAAAATACTGGCCTGGGATATTTAGACCTCTTTTCTGTGTCATTTTTAGAGCACATATTAGTCCACACAAAATGCAGGGAGTGACATACTTACATCTCTAGGAGTCCCAAGTGGATCCAGTGGGCAGTGTCCTGTTAAGAACTGGGCATCCCTGGGTATAGTAGTGCTACTCTGTAGTCCCAGAACTAAGAAGCCATGGGCAGTAGGATCAGCACTAGCCTGCAGTAAAAATAAATTGAACTGAAATAAAATCATAAAAGATAAACAAAACAAAACAGGCCATCACCAGACATTATGACACACATCTATGACCCTACTAACTTGGGAGAATGAGATAATAGGACCACAAGTTTAACCTGGGAAACTAATAAAATCCTGTCTCAACCCATACATGAAAAGGGTTGGGGGAAGTCATAGCTCAGTGGTATAACACTTTCCCAGCAAGCACAGGGCCCCAGGTTCAATTTCCAGCACCATAAAAAAATGCATCAATTATTTTTGCCATTCACAAAACTTGGTGGCAAAAACCAATACTAGGAGCCTAATTCTGTTTAATAACATATTTTGTATCATTTGATTTACCATTAGACTAATCACAGTGTGACAGATAAATAGGTATTTGGAGAAAGCTACCTCAAGATTGACAGAGAAAGCCTGGAAACCCTTGTGAGCTTCATTTAACAATCAAAGCATGCATGAAAAGGTCAGTATTCCATACAGATAAGAGAGGAGGGTTCTATGTGAATATTCCATAAAGGGTTGTACAGCCTCATGGTCCAGTGTTTTTGGTTCTTTACTAGCTCATCCTCATTCTTGTGAGTGTTTTTCCTTTTTAATAAATAATCTCCATTTCAACTTCTAAATGTATGCTCCTGGTCAAATTCTTTACCTTTGGGGAAAACAAAAAAGATATTTCAGTAGGTGCCCCGGATTCAGACTCACTACTATTACAACAGAAATTTGTTTTCCCTTTGAGCTCTTAAAATACAACAGAGGACCAGACTGGTAGATCTGCAAAGTTAATGACCATTAGAGGCTACACTTTTAATGAGACAGTGAGGGAAATTATGTTAATGGATGAAATAACAATAAGGCAAACATGTGGCCTGAATATCTGGTACCAAAGTTCTTCTGTTATTCATTATTATAATTTACCATTTCTTGGCCATAGTATTTTAGGTTAGAAGACAATACTATCAACTTCAAGAAATGTAATGTTTACTAAAAATATACGACTTAAGTTGCTTCTCACTAGTTCACTAGCAGTAGGTACTGTTAATATGCCCATTCATTGGAAGAGGAAGCCAGGGAATTGTATTTTTTTCATACAGGATGCCATGATCAGAACAAGGGTGAGTGGAGATTCCAACTCAGAAATTATGTTTTCATAAAGGCCCTACACGACAGGCATGCAGTGAGAGTTAGACACTAAACACAAAATTCAGAACAGAAAGAGACAAATTCAAGGCAAATACCTCAGAAAAGGAACACTGAGGGTCGGGATTGGTCCAGCAGCATAAATGAATCACGATAAACTATTCACACAAGAAAATGAGTTTCCACTTCAGAATGATTGATAACCTTGTGAGTCATCATCGAACAAATGAGAAAACAAGAAGGTCAGGCATCCTGTGTATGTTTAGCATAAAAGATGCTCGGCTTCAAGAATGAATTGGCCTGCTAACAAGTCCTGGGGTCAAACTCTAGCTGGAGGTTGGAGCTGGCTGGGGATGCCTGTGGTATGATAACGTGTCCGTTGTGGCCCCGGAAGGATGCTGCGAGATTCTCGGTGGCTGAGATATTCGCAGAGGCCTCTGGGATGGAGCTGGTATGGCTGCTGTCACCGCAGCTGCTCCCAAAGGCCAGAGGCTGCAGGGCAGCATCAGTCGGTCGAAGAGGAAAGGGTTAGCAGGGAAATCACGAAGTGTTTCCCTGCTCAAGGCCAGAGGAAAAAAAGGTGGGGGAAGGGCACTTAGCAGCGGCCCAAAATAGCAGAACCAAAACGAGAAGGGACCACGAGGCAGGGGGTGAGGGGGATCAAACTGCAGGCGACAATTGATGACGTCCCCAGGTGGGTGGGTGGGGGTCTTGTCGCTGTTTCTCTTGTGTTGAGGGCTGGATTGATGGTTTTTCCGCTATTTGTGGCAGGGGAAGGGGGGGGGGGTGTGCTAAGAGAGAAGGTCTGTGATTGGAGGACAAGATGCTAGAAAAAAAAAAAAAGATTTGCCAGGGAACTCACACATATGCGCGCTGCATCTCTACTGGGGGTTTGACTTGATCCCCAGTTTTAAATTCAGTTCCTGGTGGGATGGCTGATTGGTTACTGTCACTCTTGCTGTGTTCTGAGTATTGCTTTAGAGGCTCAGGTGTAGGAAATGAATTAGACTTTATGAATCTCATCCTCTACATCCTATCTGTTGCTATCAATCTTGCAAACAGAGGTGTTGACAACTCAAGTAGTTAGAGATACTACCCAGAGAAAAGAGTCAGCTACTAGCCTCTGTGAGCGTTTAACATCTTATTAGAAGGAAACAAGGGCAAAACTTTCTCCTCTAGGCAATTCCCCACACCCCTCAAGTTTCCGCCCTGTTTTAGTTTCAGGTGCAGCTGCTTTTGGGAGAGATTAATAGCACATAAGATCCAGACTAGTGGATTCCATAGAAAGGCAGAACCTTTTTGGAAGAATCAATCTTACTCCTTGCCCATGAAACCTGTATTCAACCTCTGTTTTGAACAGCAGTGCAGCATTCATGGGTTTTGCTGGCTTAAGTATTTGATAAGCAC
>CM053742.1:58261388-58283704 GCA_028658305.1 Pachyuromys duprasi | reverse complement strand
GATCAGTGTGCATCCTCTGTATGCAGGCCTGTCTGAAATGGTGCCCAAGTCCCTCTCAGACAAGCCCGTGGATACACACACGGACTGAGGTGGTCGCTGGCGGACCTGTGCACGCAGGCCGCTTAAAACTGTCTCCTAGGCCCTCCTAGTCTGAGGTGTTTCCAGCGGATGCGATTGGTGTGCACCTGCAGAATGCCCGCCGGTAGAAGCAGAACACCGGCGGGACACCCCCCCCCCCCACGGACTGAGGTGGTCGCTGGCGGGCCTGAGCAGTGTACGTCCCGCAGTGTGCAGGCCAGTCAAAATGGTCTCCTAGGCCCTCTCAGTCTGGTTCGTGTACCCAACCGCTCTCCTACTCCTCAGACACGGTGTCCTCTCCTGGCAGCCATCTTGGATCCCAATTCTTTGTTTTTTCTAAAACAATTCACACCAAGAAATCTGGCATCTATCAGAAAACCTAAGCATACATTAAAAAAAGGAACTTTTTCTTCATTAAAAAATTTAAAGTGTATAGGTGTTTTGCTTGCACATATATCTGTACAATGCAAGCATACAGTGCACACAGTGTCCAAAAGAGAGTGTTGGAATTCCTGGGAATGGAGTTGCAGATGGCTGTGAGCTACCATGTGGGTGCTGGGAATTAAATCTGGATGTTCTAGAAGTGCTCTGAAACGCTGGGCCATCTCTCCTGCCCCACTAAGGAAACTTCATACTTCAGAATCATCCAACATGTTGCTTTGTTAATCCCATAAACAACAGTATAGCAGGTAATTCAAGACAGTAGTTTTCAAGTTTCTTCAGTCATCCCAGTCATCTGGAGGGCCTGATAAAGCAGATGGCTGGGTGGAGGCCATATGCTTGCTTTTTTAGTTATTGTGGGTGGAGCTTCGAATTTAAAGTCCTAAAAAGTACCCAGGGCATGTAAACACCACTGGTCCCAGGACCAGTCTTGGAGAAGCAGTGCTCTACACAGAACTGACAAAAGTAAACAGGATTTAAATTCCCAATTATTATTAAGCATTGCTTCTTCTGGGTTAGGTCTGAAAATATTCCTTCCCCCCCCTCAAGTATACATTAACAAGAAACAAAACAACATTTATACATGCATGTGAAACTGAATTCACAGTTTTGACCAAAAATGGGAAGAGAGAAACTTTCAAGTCTATCTACACCTTGCTCATAGTAATGTTACAATTTATAGAAAACACTAATTTTTGGGAAAAACGTCCCTGTAAGTAGAGCTGTAGACTCATGTTAGTACAATTGGGTAGTAGGTCTTTCCAATGGCAGGGATCAGGGCTGTTGAGATGCCCCATTTTCATTCCTGATATGACACTTCCTGTAGGAATCCTAATTCCTTACTGACTTAAAAAAATTATTAAGGATGTCTAGGAATACTCGCAAATGGATTCGGTTTACATAAGATATAGATAAAATTTTATCCAATTTTATCCATAGTTTTTTTTGTGTGTGTACTGACAACCTCACTGACTATAGGCTATACCAATGTTATATTTATGAACGTAACATGGAATAATTAAGTCAGACAAATTAGCATATGTATGACCCCAAATGAGAGAGATTTACATTTTCACTAGTCATAGCACTGTCTATTTAAAATTAAGTTAATTTATTTATTCATTTATTATAGTTTATTCACTTTGTATCCCAGCTGTAGCCCCTGCCCTCATCTCCTTCCAATCCCACCCTCCTTCCCTCATCTCCTCCTATGCCCCTCTCCAAGTCCACTGATAGGGGAAGTTCTCTTCCCTTCCATCTGACCGTAGTCTATCAGGTCTCATCAGGACTGGCTGCATTGTCTTCCTCTGTGGCCTGGTAAGGCTGCTCTTCTCTCAGGAGAAGGCAATAAAAGAGCAGGTCACTGAGTCCATGTCAGAGACAGTCCCTGTTCCCATTCCTAGGGAACCCTCTTGGACACTGAGCTGCCATCACCTACATCTGAGCAGGGGTTCTAGGTTATCTGCACGCATGGTCCTTGTTTGGAGAAAAGACCTCTGGGCCCAGATTTGTTGTTCTGTTGCTCTCCTTGTGGCGCTCATGTCCCCTTCAGGTCTTTCATCTCCTCCTTCTTTCATAAGATTCCCTGCACTTTGTCCAAGTTTGGCTATGAGTTGCATCTGCTTTCTTACACTGCTAGGTAGAGTCTTTCAGAGGCCCTCTATGGTAGGCTCCTGTCCTGTTCAATGTTTTTTTTCCCTCTTCCGAGTAGTTGTTGAGTAGTATTCTATTGGGTAAATGTACCACAATTTCTGTATCCATTCCTCAACGGAGGGACATCTGGGTTGTTTCCAGGTTCTGGCTATTATGAATAAGGCAGCTACGAACATAGTTGAGCAAATGCACTTGTGATTGTTGTGTATTTGAGCATCTTTTGGATACATGCCATGTATGTGTAGACTTTTTGCTATTTCTCTTGTTGTTGAGGTCCAGCTTTAGTCCATGGTGATCAGATAGGATACAAGGGATTATTAATCTTTTTGTATATGTTGAGGCTTTCTTTGTGACCAAGTATGTGGTCGATTTTGGAGAAGGTTTCATGAGGTGCTGCAAGGAAGGTAAATTCTTTTGTGTTTGAGTGAAAGGTTCTGTAGATGTTTGTTAGGTCCACTTGATTCCTGACCTCTGTTAGAATCATTGTTTCTTTGTTTAATTTCTGTTTTGTTGACCTGTCCTTTGTTGAAAGTAGGGTGTTGAAGTCTCCCACTATTAATGTGTGTATATTTATGTGTGGTTTTAGTTTTATTAATGTTTCTTTTACAAATGTGGGTGTATTATATTTGGAACATAGATGTTCAGAATTGTGATTTCTTCTTGGTGGAATTTTCCTTTGATAAGTATGAAGTGACCTTCCCCATCTCTTTTGATTAATTTTGGTTAAAAATATATTTTACTAGATATTAGAATGGCTATTACTGCTTGCTTCTTGGGTCCATTTGCTTATAAAACTGTCTTCCAGCTGTTTATTCTCAGGTAATGTCTATCTTTGTGACTTAAATGTCTTTCTTGTATGCAACAGATTGTTGGGTCTTCTTTACACATCCACTCTGTTAGTCTGTCTCTTTTTGTTGGAGAGTTGATTCCATTGATGTTGAGAGAGATTAATGACCAGTGGCTGTTAGATGCTTTGATTTTGCTGTTGGCTGTGGTAGTGTGTTTGTGTGCTTGGCTACTTTCAGTTTTGCTGTAGTGAGGTTATTTATTTCCTGTGTTTCCCTGAATATAGTTAGCTTTTCTGGATTGTATATTTCCTTCTAGTAGCTTCTGTCATGCTGGATTTTTGGGTAGGTATTTTTTTAAATTTGTTTTTGTCATTGGATATCTTGTTTTCTCCATCTATGATGATTGAGAGTTTTGCTGGGCATAGTAGCTTGGGCTGAAATCTGTGTTCTCTTAAGATCTTTATGACATCTGTCCTGGCCTTCTGGCTTTCATAGTCTCTGTTGAGAAGTCAGGTATGATTATGATGGGTTTGCCATTATATGTTATTTGAACTTTTTCTCTTGTAGCTGTTAGTGTTTTTTCTTTGTTCTGTATACTTACTGTTTTGGTAATTTTGTGGCATGAAGATTTTCTTTTCTGGTCTAATTTATTAGGTGTTCTGTAGGCTTCTTGTATATTTATAGTCCTTTCCTTTAAGTTGGAGAAATTTTCTTCTACGATTTTGTTGAAAATATTTTTGTGGGCCTTGAGGGAAGGAACCTTCTTTTTCCTCTATTCCTATTATTCTTAGGTTTTGTCTTTTCATGTTGTCTTGGATTTCTTGGATGGTTTGTGTAAGGAATATTTTAGGTTTAACATTTTCTTTGATGGGTATATAGATTTTTTCCGTTTTATTTTCCACACCTGAGATCCTTTCTTCCATATCTTGTAGTCAGTTGGTTATGGTTACCTGTGTAGATCCTGTTTTCTTCCCTAACTTCTTCCTCTTGATGATTTCCTCCGTTTGAGTTTTCTTTAATTTTTCCAATTCTTTCTTCAGATCTTCAGCCATTTTGTTGATTTCTTTCACTTGTCTGCATGCATTTTCCTTCAATTCCTTCACCTGTTTGTTTGAACATTCTTCTGTTTCTTTTTTCTTTTTTTCAGTGATTTAATTATTTCATCTCGGAAGGCTACAAACTGTTTGGCTGCATCTTCCTGTCTTTATTTTTTTTATTTTAATTTTTATTTTTAGCTACATTTTATTAACTCTGTATCCCAGGTGAATCCCACTCCCTCATTCCATTCCAATCCTACCCTCCCCCCCTCGTCTACTCCCTTCCCCTTTCCAAGTCCACTGATAGGGGAGGACCTCCTCACCTTTCATCTGACACTGGTTTATCAGGTATCTTCAGGACTGGCTGTAAAGCCCTTCTCTGTGGCCTAGGAGGGCTGCTCCTTCCTTGAGGGTGGGGAGGTCAAAGAGTTGAGTTCATGTCAGATATAGTCCCTATTCCCCTTACTAGGGTACCAACTTGGATACTGACCTACCATGGGCTACAGGCAAGCAGAGGTTATAGGTTATATCCATACATGGTCCTTGGTTGGAGAAATAGTCTCATTTAAGACCCCTGTGCCCAGATATATTTGGTCCTTGTGGTGCTCCTATCCTCTCCAGATCATATTAACTCCCCCTTCTTTCATATGATTCCCTGCTGTCTGCAGAAGGTTTGTTTATGAGTCTCAGTTTCTGCTTTGATACACTGCTATGTATAGTCTTTCAGAGGCCCTCTGTGGTAGGACCCTGTCCTGTTACTTGTTTTCTCTCACATCCCATTTGTCTTTCTAAGTGAGGATTGATCATTTTACCCCAGGTCCTCTTTTTTGTTATCTTTTTTAGGTATATAGATTTCAGTATGTTTATCATATCATATTTCTTTATTGACGTCCGTAATCTGTTTCAATTTATGTTCTTCTATTTCTTTATGAATGGCCATAATCTGTTCTACTTTATCTTCTTCTATTTCTTTACACATTTTATTTGTTTCCTTTATTATCCTCTTCATAAACATAGATGTAGGGTCATCATCGTGAATTTCACTTGTGATAGGGTGTCCAGGGCTGTTTGCCCCTGGGTAACTGGGTTCTGGAGCGGCCATATTGCTTTGGATTTTGTTGGTTGAGCTTTTACGGTGGCCTGTACCCATCGAGTTGTCTCAGGTGTTGGTTGTTAGTTTCTGATGTCTCCTGGAATCCTGGGTTGGGGAGAATCCCTTTGGTAGGAATATTTTTCCTGAAGGAGGCCTCCTACTTGAGTATGGTCACCGAATGGCCAGTGCTTCTTAGGAATTGCCACAGCTCACCTCAGGCATATGGACCTGAACTGTAACTGTGGTCTTTGGTAGTTAGGGAGGCTCTCTTCTCACCAAGAGACTGTCTCACTGGAGACAGCTGCCCTTCCGCTGGGTTTCTTGCTCTGAATTTAGTGAGCTCCCTCTGCTGCTCTTATACTGTGTTTTCTGGGCACAGCTCTCCTGAAGAACCAGGGAGCCCTGTGGTTTGGTCAGTTTAGCTAGGGATAGTTGGTTGCACTTTGCAGCAGTATCTGGGGGCTGATCCTGTGGATCTCAGGCTTCTGTAGGTCTGAGGTTGGAACTCTGTGCCCCAGTACCCAAGTGGTAATCAGTGGCAGCTGATCACAGCAATCATTTATGTAGCAGGAGGCTAGAGTATGGAGCCTGTGGGAATCCAGAAACGTCCAGTGCTGAGTGTCCTGATGTCAGACCTGATGTTTCCCTCATTGTGGGGTTTCCTCCTGACAGGGAGATACAGTCTGTGATGTTTTGAGGTCCATCGTTCCATTTGGGATGGTGAGTAGAGCATTCAGGCACAGGCAAGGGGCTCCTTGCTGGCAACTGGAGCCTGCAAGAACTTGGGAACATTTTCTTAGAACTTTTGGAGGTGGGGTTTGGCCTTGAGATCAGACCTGATGTTTCTCTCATGGTGGGGTTTCTTCCCAGTCTCTACCACCCTGGGACACACAGTTTTGTCTGAGACCGTGAGTTGGACACGAAGGCAGGTCTCTGGGCTGGTGTCTGAGTGCCCTCTGGACCCTGAGACCTTTTCCAGGGTGACCTGAGGTCGGTCCTGATTGCATCCCTCACAGTGGAGTTTTCTCTTGACTGGAAATCCCAGTCTCTGGTGTTGTGGTTCTCACAGTTCAGTCTGGGATGGTGATCAGAGGATGCATGCATGTGGCTTTGGGCTGGCAAGTGAGGACCTGCTGGGACCTGGGAACTCTTACGGATTTTAGCTGTGTGACCTGAACACAATTGCTCCCCCACAATGTGGGGTTTCCTCTCATCTGAGAAACACAACCTTTGGTGTTTTAGGGCCCAGAGTTCAGTCTGTTGGTCTCTGTGCAGCCATTGCTGTCCTGCTCGGCAGCCACAGTGTCCTCCAGGCACTGCCATCTTGGATCCAGTGTTGTCTTTTTAACACAAGTTACAGCTGTTCCTGTCTCTGCTAGGCCACTAAGAGGAATTTCTGCCCCTTTTTCTAGAGTGGAAATGGTTCAGGATCACTTAGTGCTTACCAAAGCTGATGGTAGGAAAACATCCAGGACAAATTACCTGGAAGTGTTCTGGATGAGGCTGTGTCTCTGGAGCCAGAGTGGGAAGGTTGAATCATATAGTCTAATCAGGTAATCCTTGTTTAATTTAAAACTGCCAGCTGCTGGCATAAGGATAGGCAAGGAAGCGGTTTCGTTAACTGATTGTCTTTTGGCTCAGCCAGAGAAGCAGGGGAGAGCCCAACATCTTCCAGTTCTGGAATCAAGCTGGCTCATGTGCAAAAGAAATTGAATACTAGAGTGCTTCTAATACAAACTCACCTTCAGCAGGGACTCAGGGCTTTTGCCTACAATTGCAGCATCGAAGAGGCTGTAGTTTCCTCGAAAATGGAAGTCCAGTTATCCTCATTCCCCACCTTGAAATCTTCCTGCCATCCTGAAAATGATCAGGAGACATTTTTAGATTTTTTTTTTTTACTAATTATTCTACACTCATATCAGGATATCAGGTTGCTTCCCAAATATCTCCCCAGGAAAACTATAAAACAAAACGAATGAAACCCAGCCCAAATAAAGAGACACATATTTCAGAAGAACAAAGATGACATACATCTATATGGCAGTTTCCTGGGAATAAGGAGCATCACAGGAAACATGTGGCTAGCTGGGGCGCGGGGGTGGGGGGAGTCATTACAAAAGAGCTTCTGTGTATAGTCATTGGGAACATAGGCTTGTATGGACCAATATATGTTCGCACATATATACACAACACATGAATTCCAAGGAATGAGTCAGCTAAAATATGATGTGATGTGACAGACATTAGACATCCAAGGATAGTGAGTGATCACAAGATGACCAACACTTGTTGTCTGGAAAACTCCAAAAGTAAACAGTGATTTAATTTTCTATTACTATTTTTGACAGGGTGCCATTTATGTGATTCTGTATAAATATGGTCTTGAGGTCAGAGGCCTGAAGCTTTGCCTTTCTCAGCGTGTTTGTAGACCTGCATGTGTACCACCATGTGGCTAGTATGCCACTTGCCTGTATATGTGTCCTATGTGTGCTAGTGGTTACCTGACCAGCAGTCTTTATCTGGAGAGAATAAAATATGTGTTATCTTTCCGTCACTCTTCATATTCTCTCAAGACCCTTCTCCTTACCTGTATCCAGAATTTAGCACCTCACAGCTTTGACCACATGGGGAAAAATCAAGAGGTGGACTGGATCCCTGCCTCTCTGAAAATGATTTCCAAGGTCCTGATGGACACTGATGATAGAGGAGTGCAGACTGAAATAGAGAAAGTGGACTACACTCAAAACTAACTAAAAGGACGCTTTGAATTGAGAAGTCAAACTGTGAGATTTGTGTAGGAAAAACTCAAAGTTCAAGTATGTGATTTAGGGCATTTTAGACTCTTTCATTGAAAGGGAAGCAATACAGAGAGAGCTCAGGATATGTTCCTTGTCCCTCTGAGTTGACAGGACAAATAGCAATTCACTCAAGGTAAAGATGGTCTACAGTTGGCCTCTATTACCACCCACCCTATTAAAGGCAATGCTTACAGGACTTAACATCACAAAATCCTTAAAACATTTGCTAATGAGCTAGGTGATAGCTGCGGCATTTTGCCAGCTTGTCTGCTTTTGTTTGACTGTAAGCCTGTGTGTCCATGTCTGTGTGGCTTGTGTTCCTGTGCTGGCCTCTGTATGGCATCTTTCTGAGTGCTTGCCAGCATCTCTCTACCTGGATGCCTAGAGCAGTGGTTCTCAACCTTCCTAATGCTGTGACTGTTTAATACAGTTCCTCATGTGGTGCTGATCCCCAACCATAAAGTCATTTCATTGCTACTTCATAATGCAATTTTGCTACTGTTTTGAATCATAATGTAAATATATGATATACAGAATATCTGATATGTGACTCCTGTGAAAGGGTCATTTACACCAAAGGGGTCACAACCCACAATATGAGAACTGCTCATGTAGTGTTAAGTATGTCTGTTTTAGTTCCATGTTATTGCTGTGATAAAGACCATGGCCAAAAGCAACTGAGGAGGAAAGGATCTACTTCATATTACAGTTTATGGTTCATGTGGTGGTGTGGATGAAAATGGCCCCCATAGGCTCACAGGGAGAGGCACTATTAGGAGGTTTGACCCCATTGGAGTAGGTGTGGCCTTGTTGGAGGAAATGTGTCACTGAGGGTAGACTTTGAGGTTTCAGAAGCTCAAATCAGGCCCTGTGTCACTTTCCATTCCTGCTTCCTGTGAATCAAAGTGTAGAATTCATTCTCCAGCACCACATCTGCCTGCATGCCACCATGTTTCCCGTTGTGATGATAATGGACTAAACCTCTTAACTGTAAGCCAGCCGTAACTCAATACTTTCCTTTATAAGAGCTGTTGTGGTCATGGTGTCTCTTCACAGCAATAATACCCTAACTAATACAGTCCATCATGAAAGGAAGTTAGAATAGGCACTCAATTCAGGATCCTGGAAGCAGGATCTGAATTAAAACCATGAAGAAACATTGCTTACTGGTTTTCTTCTCACAGTTCACTCACTGTACTTTCTTATATAAGCCAGAAGCACCTTCCTAGTACATTACCACCACAGTGGCCTGGGCTCTCCTGCATGGATCATGAATCAATAAATTGCCTTACAGACTTGCCTACAGGCAAACTGATGAAGACACTTTCTAACTTGAATGCTCTTCTTCTAAAAAAGACTCTAAAATTGACTCACTACCCACCCCCAAAAGATCCACAAAACCCCCAGAGGGATGAGACCATCACCATGATGACAGGGAGACACAGCAGGAAATGGCAAACATGGCGGCCGGAACAAACTGAGAGCTCACATCTTGAAATGCAAATATAAAGCAGATAGAGAGGAGGGGAATATGGGAATATTAGAAATGGTGCAAAGCTTTGGAACTTCAAAGCCACCCACAGTATTGTAGTTATGTAGAAAGACTTCATCTCCTAGTATTCTCCAACAAGAGCCAGCAACTGAAGACCAAGTGTTAAATTCATGAACATATAGGGGACATTCTCATTAGAACCACCACATACCACTCACTGGCCCCCATAGTCTCATGAAAGTATCATAATGTGAAATGCATTTAGTACAATGTCAAAAGTCTTTCCATAGTCTTTTACAGTCTTAACCATCCAAAGTTCAAAGACTCTTTGAGACTTGATGCACTTCTGAGACTTGATGTAACCCCTTGTATAATAAAAAGAACAAATAACATACTTCTAACATATCACGACATAGGATATACATTACCATTCTAAAAGGGAGGAATCCCTATACTGAGGAATTCTGGATCAAATCAAACAAAAACCCAGCAGGGACAACACCAAATTCTCTAGCCATATATCTGGTGCAAAATCTTAGAGGGTTCTACCTCATTCACTTTACTACCTACAGTATACATCTGTCTTGCTCTTGAACTTATTCCACAACCTGTATGCAACTATCTTTAGCACATCTTTCATGTCTCCAGTATCTCCAATATCTGTGTTCTCCAAGGCAACCCAGGCTTCAAGAACACAGCTTCATGCAATGGCTTCTTTTCTGCCATTTCAGGACCATCATGCAGGGATTCCTCTGGCACATGCTGCCTGGTCTCAGCAACACTTTGGAACCTTAAATAAAGAATCTAGACACTTCACTTTTCACATTCTTTATGCTTCTAAAGCCAGGACAATAAGAATGACACTACAAGGTTTGGCTGTCATCTTGAGATGGACCCTGCCTGTCTTGAATCACATTTTCAGAAGAACATTTGTTCAGTTACTTTGTTGGAGCTGAGAATGCCTTCCCTTCTCTATCACATTGGAAGCTTTGTAGAGTGAGGTCTTGTTCTGCGGAGTCCCTTCCCTTTATTCTATTATCCATTAGGAGGTCTCTCCTTAATGGCGCCAACTTCCTCATCTGTTTCAGCACAAGCCTTGACTACAACATAAACTTTCATGGTACTTTTTAAAATGTGTCTTCAAACTGTATTTTGTATCTCTTTCTGACCCACATTGTGGACCTGCATTGCAGTCGTTAATAATAACCATGCCATAGATCCAATATTATGCCATCTAGAACTTGCCTCCACCAAAGAAATTAGCTCTTTACTTTTCTACTTTAGCTCCTACAAAGCAACTGAACAAAAGTTTGCTGCTAACGTGACTGCAGCTTAAAGAGGACACGCTTCATCTCAAGGTCTAAGAATACAAGAAGGTTCCTTGCCAAAATATCATAGGAATGGCCTTTAGCCCATTCTCTCTTAATGGTTCCTGTTGAAACCTCTTGAGCCAGGCCCCTATAGTCTGATTTGCTCTCAGAACTATCTTCCAGACTCCTACTAGGACTGTCCATTAAGCACTGCTCGCAGCATTCGATCACATTTCCAGTCCAAAGTGTCAAAGTCTTCCCATACTCCTTCAAAACTAAACTGTCAAGTCTGTCACTGCAGTGGCCTACTCTTGTTACATTTTTTTGTTGCATTTAAAGATGCTATTTATTATTAAAGAATTGCATTTACCCAGTTCAGAATATATAAGTCAACTCAAGAAATATTGATTCTTATCATGTATCTATAAGTCCATACCTTCTCAGACTTCTTTCACCCATTACCATTTTCTTTAATAGTTACTTTTCTGTTGCTGTGATAAAATTCTATGACGAAGGCAATTCATAGAAGGAACGATTTATTTGGGCTTATGGTCCCAGAGCGATAAAAGTTCATCAGTACCATGTCAAGGAGACATGGTAGCAAGCGGCATTCATGGCAGTTGGAACAAAAAACTGAGAGCACTGACATCTTGAAATGCAAGTGCAGAGCACATGGCAGGGGTGGGGGGGGGGGAAGCAAAAGGCTTTGAATGTCAAAGGCCACTTGCAGTATAGTACTTCCTCCAGCAAGACTGCACCTCCTAGACCTCCCCACTCTGCATCACTGACTGGGGACACTCTCATTCAAATCACCAGAGATGGGTAATTATCATAGTTTACACTACTTTTCCCTTTGTGAAATGAGATTGAGGAAATTATGAGGTGAATGAGATGGTGGCAGTAGAAATATTTTCTCAAATGTGATGTGAGCAACTGCTGAACTGCATATGTTTTGCACCCCACAGCAGAGACATAAGGACACTGAATTTCTGAAGCCAGGTTGCCCTTTGAAGCCAAGTTGCCTTTTGGTCCTGTGATCATTCTGCTGGTGGGACAGCTGTTGTCACTGCTATCAAAAAAAATCTTTGTGCATTAGACGAGGTGAGGAGATAATGAGGTATAAAGCTAGAGGATCATAGTTTGAATACTATTATAATGAAGCTGGGTTTTGTTTGTTTGCTTGTAGTGCCTAAATTAGTGCTTCCATGCAGGAAAATGCACTGATAAGTTAGTTTTTCATAAAGAAAAGCAACCAATTATTGACCTTAGAAAGATTCAATGACAGCAGAGGCTTCTAAGATATGCCTGTAATTTTCTTGTTACCTCATATCCAATTTCTTTTTTTAATTTAATTTTATTTATATGTTATTTATTATAATTTATTCACTTTGTTTCCCCACTGCAGCCCCCTCCCTCATCTCCTCTCAGTGTCAGCCACCTTCCTTCTTCTCCTCCTATGCCCCTCTCCAAGTTCACTCATAGGGGAGGTCCTCCTCCCCTTCCATCTGACCCTAGCCTATCATGTCTCATCAGGACTGGCTGCATTGTCTTCCTCTGTGGCCTGGCAAGGCTGTACCCCCAGGGAGAGGTGATCAAAGAGCCAGCCACTGAGTTCATGTCAGAGACAGCCCCTGTTCCCCTTACTAGAAAACCCACTTGGAAACTGAGCAGCCAATGGATTATTGATTGCTTTCACGAATGAGGGTCTGTGCCTTGTCTCGTTGTAACCTGTTATGCTATATTCAGTTGATATCACTGGGAGATCTGTTCTTTTCCGAAGGGAAATGGAAGAAAGAGTAGACATGGGAGAAAGTGAGGTGAGGAAGGGTTGGGAGGTATGGAAGAAGGGAAAACTGAAGTAGGGATGTACTGTATGAGAGAAGAATAAATTAAAAAAAGAAATGTTGTATCAGGGTTAGGAACATTTTTTAGTTTTAAACTAAGACTTTATTGTGAACGCTGGGGCCAGTAGATTAAAATAGCTTGTCAGGCTGTACACACAGGAAGAGGGAGTGTATATCTTCCAGGTCTCTTTCCTCCAGCTTCATTGCTCATGTCTATCTTTTAGTTAACAACAGCATTTTTTTTCTTAAAAAGAAGTTCAACAACTCAAATGTTTTTCAACAGTGCAGTCAGTAAAGGAAACAGTGACACAAATATATACTGGAAAAATAGAAGTTAGCTAGCCAGGATTACAGTAAAGATCTGCTGCAGAACACTTCCCTCTTAAACTTGAGGCGCTGTGGTTATAACACTTCAAAACTAACACAGGCCTTGTATGGTGGTCCATGCTTGCAATCTCAGTAATTGGGAAGCTGAGACAGGAGAATTACCAGCCTCAGTTACATAGTAAATTCCTTGTCTGCCTGGACTACAGCATAAGATCCTAGCTCAAAAACTGAATAAATAATACTGTATGATGTTGTCTTGTGCAACACAGAACTATGTACAATTAACACATACAGTGATAGTTTTAAAATTCTAAAAATGATGAAAGTAAATTTTTAAGAATGCACCAAGGATGAAAATACCAAAGATGAATAAATATGAAAACACTCCAAATTAAAGAAGCTAAAAACAAAACAAAACAAAACAAAAAACCCCAGAAAAAACCCAAATTCAATGAAAGAACGTATCCTCAATGATTCAACTTAAATTTCTGGGAAATGAATCCTGTGATAACACAAGTGCTGCATTTGCACTTGTCTAAAGACAGGGCATTGGGAGAGTCATGAAGCTGGGTACCACAGAACCGAAAAGGTTATGTCCTGGGAAACTAACACTGAAGCTATTTGGTTTTAGGAGAACGTAGCTGGGTTTCGTTGTAATAGAGCAAATTACATGACAATATTTTTGAGACCAGTGTATTTTGTATCTGACAATTTTAGCTACTACTTAATAAGTCCCAGGCTTTGTTTCAAACAGTTACTACCAAATGAATAGATGGTGATAACATTGAGAAATGCGTTTTAAAGCTTCATGTTTTTAGGAAGATCAGCTAAATGTTTAAAAAACTTCCGAGATATACATGGGAATCAGTTACGGCTGATTTCCTGTCTCATCATCCCATAAACACACAGCTTATACAGTGATTAGGCAGCCTCAGAATGCTTTGGAGCAGGATAACACCCAAGCTCAAGAGATCTCTTAGGAGAGATCTTCGCCTCGATGCAGGCTCTAGGATCTCCAAATGTTTTTACTGTCCCCAAAGCTTCAGCTTCCACCGTTCCACATCCTCAACCTCAAATGCACCCAAACCCTTTCAGACAGGACATTGTTCTTCCGACCAGTTCACAATAGTACCCTTCCAAAAGTGGTCATAGCAACCATTTCTGATTTCACAGAAATCAGTTTCTGTGAGAACCGGGATGCACATTACTTTGCCATGTTTGTACTTTTAAAGGCACCCCAACCTCTTTATCCTTGCCTTCTGGATTGTGCCCAGAGATGGGAGGAGCCAAGCCTGGCCAGGGAGAAAAGGGAGGGTGGGTGGGACTTGTAGGAGATGAGGGAGTGGCCGACAGCTGGGATAAATTGAATAATTTGTCATAATAATTAATTAATCAATTAATTAAAAATGTAAAAAAATTAAAGGCACCCAAGATAATCTCTTGTTTCTAATTAAAATTGCTGAGTAACTGAAAATGTTACTAAAAGATGAAAAACATTATGTTGACTTTATGGCTTATAAATAAAACTGAAGAGTGTAAATTAAATTTTCTGTCAAGTGGGATTCTTGTAAACAGACAAGAAATGGACAGACTTATTCACTCGGAAGGGCATCAGTGGGACCTTAAACTTCCTCTATTCTCTGTATGTGCCCATGGAAAACTGACTATTTTTAGCCTGAGTCAGGAAGCAGAATGTCAAGGCAAGTTCTTTGAGGAAGATTTGTCAAGGTGAATAAATATTACCCAGTTCTGATTGTACAATCACCAAACAGCTTAGGAAAGACCTTTCATGGGTTGGGAAAGCAGTTTGTCAAGGTCTCTCACCTCCTTAAGTTAAGTGACTTAAGTGAAGGCTAACTTTTAGAGGAGATTGGAAGTGTTTAAAATTTCAAGGAGTTTGTGAACGAAAGCTCCTGAAGAAGCTGTGTTTGCAGAGACTGATGGACTGATTAGCATTGCAGTCCTGCGCTGCAGAGATTGGAACGCTGCAGGTGGAGAGACTGATTGCCTTATCTTGGGCTAGTTCTTGCCAGCAGGAACAACCACTCCTTCTCTGCCTCCATGTGGGAACTGACATCCTGTGACTAATAGATAAACATTGTTTAGAATCTACTAACTAAGCAGATCACTAGCCTCGACCAAAGCAAAAGCTAGAAATGTCATCAGATAGCGTCTTGGGCCTGTAGGAAAGCTTTCCCCACTTTGCTGTAACCACCTCTCTAATGTACCCACCAGTATATTTTTAAGCTTGCCTTAATTTAGAACTTTCTATGTTCTGTAAAACTATAAAGCTTCATGAAACTGCTTCCACATAGGAACGCAGAATTTGCGGGAACCTAATTCTGCACTCCTTGCTCATGGTCACTCAAAATAGCCCCAGAATCTAGTATTTCTTATTCTTTATTAAGATGAGAATACGTTTTTTTGTGTCAACAGCTGAAAAGCATATATCATGAAAAATTCCCTGGGAAATCTCTTAAGAAATTGAGGAAAGTTCAGAAACATATCCACATATAAAAAAAAAAACTTTAGTCAACATTGTATTTATCCCTGTTAAGACTTAGATAAAGGTCTTTGTAACTTGCACCCTTGTTAAGGTGCTGTAGTTAATAGGCATATTGTTTAAGAGGAGCCCAGTTCCAGGTTTATCAGGGCATGCATTTGATCTTATCACAACCTTTATAGAGAGGTACTGGTGTCTGCTGTCATAGATGTGTATGACTGCAAAGACCTGACCTCCTCCTAAGGAGAGAACTGGATAGGAAGTATGATGGTTACTTGGCTCCTGCCAGGGTTTGGGAGACTGCCTGACAGCTTGGGTGCCTGGAATGGCTGGAGGTAGTGTCCTAGCAGATGCGAGCAGACTTATCCTGCTGTCAAGGTTGATCTCTATTCTTTGAGGACACTTTCACTTGTGCTAGAGGGGGTTTATGTCAGGTCTGGTTGGAGGCAGAACCTCTCTGGAGTCAGTGTTTCTCCTATACTTTATGAAAATTTAAATTTGTGGAGGATGTTAGGCTGCTTGTACTTAGAAAAAAGGGCTCAGCTCTGAGGACAGAGAAGGAAATATTTAGACAGAAATGAGGGAAGATGTCTACATGTGGCTCTAGGGATAGAGACCCAGGAAGTGCCCCATTTCAATACTGGGGGGTGGGGGTAGGAGGAAGGCTCCTCCATGGTCAACCAAGCTTGGGTGTCTAACCAAGAAGCAGACCTTCTTTGATTGAAAAGATTGGTAAAGCCAGGTTTAGCACCTTAAAAGTGCAAGGTCTGCTGTGGACACCATCAACTCAACCTTAAGCAATGAAGAAAAGACCTGATGATGTAGGGGCCCCCAGGATACAGTTTAACTCCTACAGGGGATTTCCTTGGCAAAGAGTGCTTTTGAGCATTTTAATATTTCCTATCCAGTTAAAACCTCTTTAGTAGTATTTATGCTAATCAACTACATGTTTCATCAGATATGTGCCATAAAGTGTTTTCTTAATGTTATTAAACAAAGTAAAGAATAGCTTTTCCCCATCAGTGTAGTAGATAATTTCTATTAGTTCTAGTATTAATAGAATCAGACGCGTTTATACAGTAATGTAAAATATAAATTATCTAATTATTTTCTAAGTTATGTTAATTTAAAATACAGTATTCTTTTTTGTTTGTTTTATTTTTAATTTTTTTATTTTTATATTAATTACAATTTATTCACTTTGTATCCCAACTGTAGCCCCCTCCTTCATTCCCTCCCAATCCCACCCTCCCTCCTTCATCTCCTCCCATGACCCTCTCCAAGTCCATTGATAGGGGAGGTCCTCCTTTCTTCTAGAATATAGTATTTTTGTGTTTAAGGAATATGGGGAACTAATAAAGAAATATAAATATATCTGCTTATATATAACTAGGATTTACATAAACTACTCTTTGGTACGGGAATTAAATGTTCACCATTATAGTGCTATCCATACAGTGAAACGCCTAGACCATATACAAGTTAAAATTCGTTATAAGTTAGATATATTTGCTACACAGAAATATTTTTACATGTAAACCAGCCACAGAGGTGAAGGTTCCATATTTGCTAATGTCAGTTCTCCACCTATTCAGAAGTCTAAAAATGTTGAAATGATTTTTCCTCTCACATAAACATTTTCAAGCATAGAAACAGGATGAAAGTCATGTAGTAATACCTGGTGTACTCTGATATCATACTGGTACCCTCTTACTCACGTAGGATCCTAAAACGCTCTGTAAGGTGGGTGGTATTGAACAACACCCTCTTCCTCATTACTGCTCGCTGTGTTCAAGATGCAATTCAGAACTCTGCCACGAGGTGGCACAAATGTATCTTAATCATGGTCTAACTGCGCCTTCATAACCAAGCTGCAAGGTCTAGAAAGAGAAAAACAAATCAATAGTGTTAGTAAAAAAGCAGACGTAAAACAATATGACTATAAAATAATACTGCTCGGGGGCATGTGTATGATGAATACCAGGTAGCAGTGGCGGGGCAGTGGTGGGCATCTGAGGATGGGGCTTTGGAGCAGAACATCCCCACACTGAAACATCTAAAGAAGCCACAGACTGGAACACATACAAGCAGAGGTTTTACACCGTCAGAAAGCAGTTACTGTTCATCATCTCCTCATGTGTGTGGTTGCGCACACGGCTTGTTTCACTTCATAACATTGTATTGACAATCTCCTCAGTGTCTCCCTTATAAAGGTATTGTGAGTAGAATTCACTCAGTAAATTGAAAGTCACTTCATACATAAGGAATTGTAGCCAAGTGTTGAGCGAGGCATGCAGCATGGCTCACGCCTAGAGTCCCAGCTGCTAAGAAGGCTAAACCAGGAGGACCACAACTTTGAGGTCAGCCTGGGCAACAACAAAACCCTGACTCAGATAATTTTTTAACACTTAAAAAATCCATTTATTTTTAGTTTATATGCATTTATGTTTTGCCTGCATGTATGTCGGGGTGAGGGTGTCAGATCTTGGTATTACAGACAGTTATGTGGTTGCTGGGAATTGAACCTAGGACCTCTGGAAGAGCAGTCAGTGCTCTTCACGGCTGCTCCATCTCTCCAGCCCTTCAGACACTTTTTAAAACAAAACCTCGGTGTGTTAGTTCATTTTTTTAAAACAGTCGTAGCACTCAAGAGGCTGGAGTTTGATGGTTGTTGTGAATTTTTTTTTAATTTATTTATTTTTATCTCAATCACAGGTTAGGTACTTTGAATCCCAGGCTTAGCCCCCTCCCTCAGTCCCTCCTACCCTCCCACTCCCTCCCTCATCTCCCTCCTCCCCGCCCCCTCCAAGTCCACCATCAGGGGAGGACCTCCTTCCCTTCCATCCAACCCCAGCTTATCCTGTCTCCTCAGGGCTGGCTGCAATGTCCTCCCCTGGGATCCAGCCAGTCTGTCACTCCCTGGCTTGTATGGGGGAGGGTCAAAGAGTCAGCCATCAAGATCATGACTGAAACAGTCCCTGTTTCCCTGAGTAGGGTCTTCAGTCCTACACCGAGCTATCATGGGCCCCATCTGTGCGGGGGTGTTGCTTTGAATTTAAATGCAGCTTGGGTCACAGAGTGAATGAAAGCCCATCTCAGGCTACGTTATGAAACTTTTTGTTGATAACCCAAGGGCCGGAGATAGTCACCAGTGGCACAGTACCATCATGGCCTGAGCAAGGTCTAGGTTTCATCTCCTGACCTCCAGGTCTGGGGATGTAGTTTAATGGTAGAGAGAGAAAAGAGGACTGAAGACTTTTAGGGGAGTAGAAGAGGTAAGGAGGAGGAGGAGAAGGTAGAGGAGGAAAGAGAAACAGAGATAGACAGAGAAAGACACTCAAATATAAACATTGTATAATTGAAAGCAATCTAATTTAAGGTATATTTAATGACTCTTAATTTCATACATTTTCCCCATTTCATCTGTTATTGAAATATCCTGATTTGGGTAGTGAAAAGAGTAATAATTTAAAAACGAAGAAAGAAAACTCTTCTCACTACTATCCCCATTAGAAACCAGCTGAGTGGCAGAAAAGTACTTTGAACACAATGAAACTTGGTAAAAAGAAGCTGCTTTTCTAATGTACCCACAGGCCAAGCCTGGATCAGGAGCTTGGGAAATTCTAGCAGAAGGGCAGAAGCATCTCTAGGATGGATCATGCATTTAGCAGTCAGAGCATGTGTTCACTTTCCAGATTTCAGTAAAGGCCACAGATGAAAGGAATTTCCCCACATGCTTCTCCCTACACTCCTAAATAAAGTCCATTGAATACTCAGTAGTTTTCTCTGTTTTCTCACATACTTAACCCAGCAATGAATTCACGTGAGAAAAAATGAGGAGGAACTCTGTGCCCAGCTCAGTAGCTTCCCGATGGGAGAGATGCTTACACAGGTTTCAGGGTAAAAGCTGAGTCATGTCCTTCTTCAGAACAGCATTCCAAGATTCATCGACACAGAAATTTAAAGCACATTTGTGGCCTTTCCTTGTGCATCTAAAGTAAGAGGAGAAAGAAAGTGCACACCTGCCAACACTGTAATGCGGAGTCAGACCACATTCTACACAGGCTTTACCTTTCAAACAAGGAAGGGCTTTATAGGGTAGTTAGGACACAGGTGACAAGTAGCTTCTGTCAACCACTCTTCTGGATAGAAGAGTAGCTCTAGAAGCATAGAGCTCTAGAAGCAGGCTTAGATGAATATAATGGAAATGAAAGACAGACTTAGGCCTGGAGAAATGGAAGATATTTTATGTTCAATAGACTAGGACTTTGTTTAAGGCTATTTGAATTTTAGCACATCCCAGAGTGAGCGGGGGGGGGAGGGGCGCCTAATTTTTCTAGCATACAAATATCAACCAAAAGGTTGCATTACACAGGAAAGACACATGTAATTTATCAATTAAATAAAAAAGTAAAATTCAAAATGAAATGAACAATATTTATGAAAATAGATTCTATAGATTCTGTCAGTGGTCAAAACAGTGTGATAATCTGAAAGATATTAAAAGTAGGTAAGTAAGTGTGTGGATAAAACAAATTGTGATGTTACCATGTGCTGGAATACTTTCACTGAAAACAAAACAAAACAACAAACAAACAAACAAACAAACAGTGATCCAGGTTGGAAGTAAAGGGTAGTGACACAGCACAGGCCTAACAAGGTGAAGGGTCTGTGTTCACTTTTTATCACTGAAAATGAAATCAAATTAGTAAATAACATAATACCATTGTTACATGCAGTATATGGATAAATATAAAAATACTGTGAATGAAAGAGAATAGTTTTAAATGCCAAAATCTAACTAAAAGAATGTTCATGAATTTACTTAAATAAGTTTCTGGTATGTGAATACTAAAGGAACAGAACTGTTGTACTTATGTAGGTATAGGCCATTAGGAAGGTCAGTGAAGCTAAGAGCTGTAGAATAGGAAACCTCACTTACTGGGAATTAATCATGATAGTGTGGATATCTGTCTAGTTTTACAGGGCATAGTTGCCTATTACTATAACAGACAAATATGTATGGTCTTACTAATTTTAAAACTGCTTAATTTTGAGTATCAAACATTTTGACAACTTTACCTAATACTTGATACATCTCTAGCTTCATGAAAATCTTTACAAAATGATTTTTTTTTTCAAAATGGCAGATTGGTGAGGTGACTCATCCTATAAAGGCACTTGCTGTCAAGCCTGACTACCTGAAATCATTTTCAGGTACCTGACTCACACAAATGAATGTAATAAAAATATTAAAAATGGTGCTATTGAATAATGCATATTAATATCTCAAATATGCAAACAATGAAATAACCAGATAACTGAGATGTACAAGAGAATCATTAGTTACTGTTCAGGTAGGTGCCCTGTGAGTGAACATCCTGATACCTGGTTCATAGCATGGGGAAGCTGCGCTGAGAGTAAAACTATTTCCTGTCTCATCCTTCTGTACACCTCCTGCCTGGAAATAGAAAGTGTGACCAGGACAACCTGCAGTAGGACAGCACATTATCTTAGAAGATAATACATGACCAAGACAATACAAGTCCCAAAGCAGAAACCAGTTGACTTGGTTCTGTAATCCTTCAGTGTCTCAAATATTTATGAAGGTTCAGCTACCACCATACCTTCAGCTGAGCCCAAACATCTCCTATTCTCACCACATTACTTAGGTCTTCATCAAATTATCATTTTGGTCACTATAATGACATCAGGTTTCTATGACAACTGTGGTTCACAGGATGTTCTAGAAACTGTAAATGTCCCTCCATAGTCCTCCCTTCTATGCTCCTGTCTCTAATCAGCCCACCCTATAAAGCATATTCATTAGAGATATCGGCATGGGAAACAGACAATTAGCCAAATAAGTCTGCCAGGTTAACAAACCATTTTCCTGTAAGGGGGACCCTCTCTGCTCACCAGATCACCTTGGCCTCCATTAAATGTTCCGGTTGTCATGGTTACCTTGATTCAGTTGTTACTGTGGTAACCGTGATGCACGGGCTCATTCTCATACAACTCTCCTGTTCTCTCCCACACCCTCACTTTTTGAAAGCAAAATAAAATGTCTACCTTTTGTTGGCAATCATGTGAGAAGCATAATCAGTATGTCTAGAAGGAGAAGCAGGCAACTGACAGAATACTCTGTGAACCAGAATGCTCTTTTTATGAGGAATTTTTTTTTTTTTGGTTTGCTCTAAAAGTGACCTTATCTGTACAAATTCACCCAGGAATATCTCCTGGGGTTCTTGGAGATGAGGTAGCCTCTGGAAGAAGGACCTATGCATATAAAATATAGAGTGTTCACTGAATAGTTTGATATGTGTGGTTGAACACTAAGAGGCTGCTTCTAATCTTTGGACTCCAGGAACTATAAGTATTTTAAAAATTTCATATAAGAAGTAGAATTGTTTCAAGAAGGGTTGGAAAATTGTTCTTATTTCATATACAGAAACTTAATTATTCAGTGGAATCATATTGGGTTATCCTGGGAGATGTCTTTATTGCCTCCCTCTTCCCTTTGGCAATATACACACTTTTTAAATGCCATCCAGTAAGTCTATGACAGGTATTTTCAAAACACTCCATATAATCTGGAGTTGTAAAAAATAAATGATACATCCTAAAGAAGGAATTGTGGGGGGCAATAACTACAATCATTGGAGATCAGAGTAGCAATGGTTTACATTATTTCTAATAACATTGTTATCAACATGCACTAGTATTAATATTTTGAATGTATTGTTTCAATGTATAGTAATATGTTTCAGGGTTTTGAAAAAAATCATGAAATTTGCAGGCAAATGGTGGGACCTGGAAACTATCATCCTGAGTGAGGTATCCCAAAAGCAGAAAGAAACATATGGTATATACTCACTTATATAGACCTAAAAGATAGGAAGGTCAAGCTGAAATCTACACACCTAGAGAGGATATACAGGAAGGAGAACCC
>CM053742.1:58239660-58260888 GCA_028658305.1 Pachyuromys duprasi | reverse complement strand
TCTATTAGAGGTGATCCATTATTTCCCTAGTAAACACAAAGGAAGAGGGATGAATGTGTGTCCTCACAGTCTGAGAGAAGCTGCTCCTGACCCTTTAGATTTAAAGTTTCAGAGCTCTCCTGTATTCTCCGCTAACATTCTTGGCTTCTCACTCACTCGCTATCCCAGCCATTTGGCTCAGGCCCCTTGGCTGCAGCAGATATTCTCTCTCCAAGGTTACAAATTTTATTCTAATCACGGGCTACAACTAGTTGTTTATATAAATGTTAGCACACTGGATATCATTTTACTCTAACATATGCTCAATTGCACAGACTGTTTCTCTCCCTTAACAGTAAGTCTTTGATAATGCCTAGGGAGCTTGAGCACGGTGTTCTGGGTGAAAATGCGAGCTGTCCTACTCACTAACTCCGCAGCCTTGAGCATTGTTCTTATCTTTACTGACGCTCAGTGTTTCATCTACAGTGCACAGTCAGGGTTACCAACACTGCCTATCTTGAAAGTGTGCTCTGAGCACTAAATAATCTAATACTTTAAAAGGATAAGGACTTGAGGGTGTACCTAAAGTAGAATATATGCTTGTTATGTGTAAAGCCCTAGGCCCAATCTCCAGTGCTAGCAACAGTAAAAGACTAGGTAGATAAGAATTTATTTTATTTTTTCACACTATGTGTATGTATTTATTTGTGTGTGTGTGTGTGCACGCACATGCATACAAGTGCATGTATTTGGGTGTAGATGTGGAGATCAAAGGACAGCTTTCCAGGGTCTGTTCTCTCCTTGTCCTGTGTGGCTTCCAAGGGTTAAACAGCTTAGACTGTAAGTGCCCTTAGCCCCTGAGCCACCTCAGCAGCCCTTTGCTAATTATCAAATTTGTTTTTAATGTGGTTGATATTACTTTTCACAAATGCTGGTGTTTTAGGTCCCAGAGTTCAGTCTCCTGGTCGCTGTGCAGACACTGCTGTCCTACTCCTCAGATACAGTGTCCTCCCGGGCCGCCATCTTGGATCCCCCTGTCTGTGTCGATATTACTTTTCTTTCTGTCATAATAAATTGGTTGTCAACTGATGTTTGTTCTTAGTCAGTGTCATTTGAGAGAAGTTGTTAGTTGTCTCATTTTTTTCCCATTTTTTCCTCTAGCTTTTGGGCTTTGTGACACTATTACTCCAATTTGCCTCCTTGACACAATCTTCTCCCATGCAGTTTATGGCAAGAACAGCATTGTAGGATTAAAGCTTACCCTAAATCTACCATCTCATGTCAAGTTTCATTTTTTTTAGTTCAACTTTTTCATCTTTATTTTGGCATTATCTGTTGGTGCCACTAAAATAAATCATCTGATATATGTTTTTTTCATTTTAAAAATTAATTTATTTTTTATTAATTAAAATTTATTCATTTTGTATCCCAGCTGTAGCCTCATCCCTTGTCCCCTCCCAATCCCACCTTCCCTCCCTCTTCTACTCCCATGCCCCTCCCCCAGTCCACTGATAGGGGAGGTCCTCCTCCCCTCCCATCTGACTTAGCAGGTCTCATTAGGACTGGTTCAATTGTCTTCCTCTGTGGCCTGGTAAGGCTGCTCCCCACTGCCTCTCAGGGGGAGGTGATCAAAGAGCCAGCCACTGAGCTCATGTCAGAGACAGCCCCTGTTCCAATTACTAGGGAGACTGACCTGCCATGGGCTACATTTGTGCAGGGGTTCTAGGTTATCTCCATGCATGGTCCATGGTTAGACTATCATCCTCAGAAAAGTCCCCTGTGCACAGATATTTTGGTTCTGTTGTTTCCTTGTGGAGTTCCTGTCCTCTCCAGGTCTTCCTATCTCCCCCTTCTTTCATAAGATTCCCTGCACTCTGCCCAAAGTTTGGCTATGAGTCTCAGCATCTGCTTTGATATCCTGCTAGGTAGAATCTTTCAGAGGCCCTCTGTGATAAGCTCCTGTCCTGTTCCCTCTTTTCTCCCTCTTTTGATGTCCACCCTATATGCCTTTCTGAGTGAGGACTGATCATCATACCAAGGGTCATCCTTGTTGCATAGCTTCTTTAGGTATATAGATTTTAGTATGTGTATCCTATATTATATGTATAATATCCACTTATAAGTGAGTATATAACATATGTGTCTTTCTGCTTCTAGGATATCTCACTTGAGATGATCTTTTCTAGTTCCCACCATTTGCCTGCAAATGTTGTGATTTCCTTGTTTTTAATTGCTGAGTAGTATTCCATTGTGTAAATGTACCACAATTTCTGCATCCATTCCTCAGTGGAGGGACATCTGGGTTGTTTTCAGATTCTGGTTATTATGAATAAAGCTGCTGCGAACATGGTTGAGCAAATGTCCTTGTTGAATGGTGGGGCATCTTTTGGGTATATGCCCAGGAGTGGTATGGCTGGATCCTGAGGTAGTGGTATTCTCAATTGTTTGTGAAAGTGACAGATTGATTTCCAAAGTGGTTGTAACAAGTTCACATTCCCACCAGCAATGGAGGAGGGTTCTACTTTCTTCATATTCTCTCCAGCATGTGTTGTCACTTGAGTTTTTGATCTCAGCCATTCTGAAGGCTGTAAGGTGAAATCTCAGGGTCGTTTTGATTTGCATTTCCCTGATGACTAAGGACATTGAGTGTTTCTTTAAGTATTTCTCTGCCATTCGATGTTCCCCTGTTGAGAATTTTCTGTTTAGCTCTGTACCCCATTTTTCAATTGGATTACTTGATTTGTTGCTTTTTAACTTCTTAAGTTCTTTATATATTCTGGATATTAGCCCTCTGTCAGATATAGGGTTGGTGAAGATCCTTTCCCAGTCTGTAGGCTGTCGTTTTGTTCTGGTGACAGTGTCTTTTGCTTTACAGGAGTTTTCAGTTTCATGAGGTCCCATTTATTGATTGTTGCTCTTAGAGCCTGTGCTGTTGGTGTTCTGTTCAGGAAGTTCTCTCCTGTGCAAATGAGTTCCAGACTCTTCCCCACTGTTTCTTTTAACAGATTTAGTGATCCATTTGGACTTTAGTTTTGTGCAGGGTGATAAATGTGGGTCTATTTGCATTTTCTACATGTAGAAACCAGCACCATTTGTTGAAGATGCTATCTTTTATCCATTGTATGGTTTTGGTTTCTTTCTCAAATATCAAGTATCTGTAGGTGTGGGTTCGTTTCTGGACCTTCTATTGATCCACCATTCTGTTTTTATGCCATTACAGTGCAGGTTTTGTGATTATTGCTCTGTAATACAGCTTGAGATCAGGGATGGAGATACCTCCAGATGATCTGCTGTTGTTCAGGATTGTTTTAGCAATTCTGGGTTTTTGTTTTATTCATATGAAATTGAGAATTGTTCTTTCAAGTTCTGTAAAGAATTGTATTGGTATTTTGATGGGAATTGCATTGAATCTGTAGATTGCTTTCGGCAGGGTGGCCTTTTTCTCTGTGTTAGTTTTACTGATCCATAAGCACAGGAGAGCTTTCCATCTTCTGATATCTTCTTCAATTTCTTTCTTCAGAGATTTGAATTTTTTTTTCAAACAGGTCTTTCACTTGCTTTGTTAGAGTCACACCAAGGTACTTTATGTTATTAGTGGCTAATTATCATAATTGTCATTATTATCACATTTTACTTGACCCTTAACATTTCTGTTACAATTTTATTATTATGTGGATTTTATGGTTGGCATAAATAAACATCAGTTTATTATTATATAGGATCACTCTTAGCTTTACCATATATTTGCTAGGTGTTGCTGTATTGTTCTTCAGAGTAGTTGTACACTCACCAGTGGTACATGTCACTTCCCCTTACCCCAGTTAGGCTTCTGAAAAGGAGGTTTTTCACTTAGATCCAAGTCTAAGCCATAGAGTCAGAAAAACAAATACCTGATAATGGTAGTCTGCCATTATGCTTCTGATATGGCAAAACAAAATCTCAACTCTACTTCAAGGAAACTTCCTAAGGGTTTATGGGGAGATATTCTTAAAAACACAATATTTAGTCCATCTTCAAATATCTGATTTTCTTCCTTCTCAGCTCTACTATACCATATTTAATAGTGGTTGTTACTTATTTTTGTTTCTTTTTTTTTTGAACTCATTCTGTAGATTGTGCTGGCCTCCATCACACAGAGATCCACCTGCCTCTGCCTTCTTGTTGTTGGGACTGAAGGCATGAGTCACCACCTAGCAGGATGTTTCTTTTTCTTCTTCTTCTCCTCATCCTCCTCCTTCTTGTTTTTCCTCCTTCTCCTCCTCTTCTTGTTCATTGGTTTTCAAGAAAGGGTTTTCCTGTGTAGATTTGGCTGTCCTGAATTCACTTTGTAGACCAGGCTAGCCTCAAACTCACAGAGATCTGCCAACCTCTCCCTCCACAAGTGCTGAGATTACAGGCGTGTGTCACCAGGCCTAGCTTATAGGATGTTACTTCTTAACTTCAATAGCACCACTCTACTTTGGGTGAGTACTTGGAACTATAAGAATGAACTGATAAACACACCCATCTCTAGAAATAAAATTGTGCCATTTCTGTAATATTTAGTTGGTGTGTATGTGTAGGAAGTCATCACCACTCCCATTCTTCCTTCTTGTGCTCTGGTGGGGCCCTTTGTGATAACATCAGGCGTGTAGATGATCTGGGTCTCTTTGGAGCTCTTGGACAATGTGGCTAGGTCTGCAGGAAGTGATATTAGAGCTACAGGGAGGAGCTTTTCCTGAGTTCCAGTGTCTGAACTACGCCAGAATGAGCTTCTTTTTCTGCCTTGAACTGCCTGGTCACATAGGTGTTTATTTACCATTTTACCCACTTTCCACCTCTAGTAGCCAATGGCATGGAGAATTGATGGCAGTCATTTCACTTGGTCCTTAGGGAAATTGTGATAATCTTTGCAGAGCCACCTTAATACAGAATAGAAGGAAGGCATCATTGAAATCATCACAGTGTCTTCAAAGAGGAGCTGAACCTATTAACAGGATCAGGACTCATAGGAGTTGTTGGAAAGTGTAGGGGAGGATGGAGACAGGAAGTCAGCCTGGCTGGAGTGAATGGTTGGGGCCTTGCAAGGGAGTAGTCCTGAGATAATCAAATGACTTTTCTTAATTGGGGCCAAAACTAAATACATTCATTTTTATATGTTAATGTCTTTGGTTATTTTCACTTTATGTAGATGACTTTGGATCCATAACAAAGTTTTATATTTCAGGGGTTGTAGTATTAGAAGGATGGATTCTTCACCATGACAATCATTTGCTGTCCTTTGTCTTAATCATTCTTTTTACTTCACACCATACCAAAGATAATCGACCTGCAACTCCATGCAACTTACTGAAATAGACTCTTGTCTCTCATAGATTTTTGACAAGTTTCCAAGTCCTGTGGAAACAAGGAGTGACAGTACTTAGGAAACACTGTTTGGCCACTCCAAGGTGGTTAACCAATTCAGAACAGTGTTTATACACACGTGATCGTCAAGAACATACGGCCAAGAAAGTTGAGACTTTATTCATTGCAAGAAGAAACATGCACGCCACAGTGAATGAAAGAATGTCTCAATAAGATGGTATTTGGTCTCTGCCCAAAGGTTGGCCATAAGTCTCAGCATCTGCTTTGATATCCTGCAGGGTAGAGTATTTTAGAGGCCCTCTGTGGCAGGCTTCTGTCTTGTTCCCTATTTTATCCCTCTTCTGATGTCTATCCTTTTTGCCTTTATGAATGGGGATTGAGCATCTTAGCCAGTGGGAAATAGTAAGATAGGGAGAGGACAGGAACTCTACAAGAAGAGCAACAGAACCAAAAAATCTGGGCACAGAGGTCTTTTCTGTGACTGATACTCCAACCAAGGACCATTCATGGAGATAACCTAGAACCCCTGCACAGATGTAGCCCATGGCAGTTCAGTGTCCAAATGGGTTCCACATTAATGGGAACAGGGATTGTCTCTGACATGAACTGGTTGGCCTGCTCTTTGATCACCTCCCCCTGAAGGGGGAGCGACCTTACCAGAACATAGAGGAAGACAATGCAGCCACTCCTGATGAGACCTGATAGACTAGGATCAGATGGAAGGGAAGGAAGACCTTTCCTATCAGTGGACTGGGGAGGGACATGGGTAGAGAAAGGGGAGTGAGGGTGGAATTGAGAGGGAAGGAGGAAGGAAGCCACATGGAGGATACAAAGTGAATAAATTGTAATTAATAAAAAGAAAAAGAAAACAAAAAACCCCAAAGGTGGTATTTGGGGTGACTTAGAGGAATTGAATTTGTGTTAGGTAATTTTGGGATGAGTTTGAAAAATAGTAGAAAGATTGCTTCTGATTGAGACTTTAAGTAAGTACCATTCATCCTCCTATTTGCTATGTTATTAGTTTTTTTTTCCCTAGGAGAGGACACAGAAAATCCAAAGCTGTCAGTAATAAAAAGTATAAGTCACTTTGAATCTTTAAATTTGAGTGTATAACAAAAAGTCACCATAGACCTGAAAAATAGAACAGAATTATATGTAGGGAGGATAAGGAGCCCTGGAAAGGGGGATAGTAGGGAATGTCTTATGCAGGAATAAATAGGAAAATAGGGCATTTAGCTGAGGAGGGGAGATGAAGATAATACAGAGGCAGAAAAAGGAAGGATAAGCAAATATCAATAAAATGTATGAAAACACAGGGAAATATAACACACACATCAATATATACATGTTTATATGTGTATATATATGTGGTTTGTACATATAAACATCTATGCATCACACACACACACACACACACGAGGTAGTAGTGCTTGCCCAATAGCTATCTAACAAAAACCCTACATCCAGGCAAGTGAAACCTCTCTTCTAGTTGTTGGCTAGAGGAATCGAAGAGACTCCTCAAACAATGTAGGCCATTGTCATTGCCCCTGGCTGCCTCCAAGAACTTGAAGATAAGACCCTGTTACTGAAGGAACCACACACTGCAGACACAGGGATTGAAGTAATTGAGCTTGAACCAGTCTGGAAGTATCCTCGCCGAGGACTAGATCTCAGTAGCATAAGGTGATTTGCAAGGGGGAAAAAAACAATCAGTAGTTCAACTTAATTGTAAAACTTATAAACCACAACAATAACAAACTCAGCAAGATATCTCCAGTAGTGAAACAGTGGCACTGTTATCTTGGGGCTAAGCAAGAGTGTGTCTAATTGGACTGGAGACCTGCACAGTAGTAGAGAATCCATGCCTGCTATTGTAAACCTAGCAAAAGACCCATGGCTGAAAATATTATAGACCATAGAAGAGAACCTACTACTGACGCTTTCCTAAACTAGTGTAATTCTTAATTGTATTCTAAATACTGGTCTTTATATCCACAAATATGTGTATCGCTCACCCCTTATCAAAGAGGCTTCATTTTTCTTTGGTGGCTGGAGATGATTAGAGATTCACCACTGGCCAAAATACAAAGGACAAGTGACCATGGGATTCTCACCTCTAACTGATATATCTACAACATAAGCCCCTACATCTAAGAATTGGGAAACTTGCAGAAAGATTTTCAGAGTCAGAGGACCAGAATGCCTGCTGATAGATAGTATCTTCTAGACATGGCAGGGGTGTTGTAGCCATGAAATTTCAATAATAATGTTTCCTAAACAAGACCCCTGAAAACACTAGTTGACATCTCATCCTGAATGGGGAAAATGTCACAAGGCCTCACTTGTAGATGAAGATGACAAGTAATTCAGTGGCTTCTGAGGAGAGAATAAGGTTTCAAAAGGAATAAGCCTTTTATAAATTATCTAATCCCAAATAGTAAGCCCTAAGCACCTATACATATCAGTGATAAATGGGATCTGTAAGTTGTGTGTGTGTGTGTGTGGTGTGTCAACAATATCAACTAAAAAAGAGATCATGAATTTGAGAAGGCATGGTATAGGAGAGTTAGAGGTGAAAGAGGGAGAGAGTGAAATGATGTAAATGCAGTACTCACATACGAAATTCTTAAAAAAATAAAAATGAAAATAGTCATTTAGATTAGCCAACGTAAAAATGGTCACTTCTGACTTTCATTGTCTTGGTTTTCATTTTGTTCATTTACACATGGGTATAGAATGACTTATGTTGATATTGTGTGGGAAGGCTTATTTCAGCAGAACACCATAAAGAACTATCAATGCTAGACAATGAGTATTCTCAGCAGACTAGTGAGAGAGTGCTACATTTGATGAAGCCAGGTAAAGATATAGTCATTTAAGATGACTAGATCAATAATATTGGCAGAAGTCTTATATGGTTTTTGCTTATCTGAGTGCAAGATGGGACCAGTTTCTATTTACTGCTGTTCTGAAAAGAGACCGAACCTTAATTCACTTTACTGAACCTGCTCTTAAACAGTAAGATTCAGTGACATCCTCCTTTACAGGTGAGTCCAGCACAAGAAGAGGTTCTCCACTCCATTAAGACACAGTTGTTGTGTGTGTGTGTGTGTGTGTGTGTGTGTGTGTGTGTGGTGTGTCTTGCAAGCTTTATTTATACATAAAATAATTTCCTCAGAAATTTTAATCATTGATTACATACCGTTAAGTCTTCCCTGGTTACATAATCATATAGAAACAAAAGAAACAAAGAACAAACAGCAAATCTCATAAGAACTAAAAATTAGCATTATGATAAAATCAGTTTTCTTTTACCTCAAAATTTTCTTCCTTATGAATAGTGTAGGACACCATTTTTAATGTAAGAAAGTAAAAGAATAGGTTTTAAACTGCGGCAGCCAGTTAACGCTGAGAATGTCAAAGGTCCAGTTGGTGAAGTTTGGCTGCCTATGCTCATAAAGTATACTCCTGCACATACCTGGGATTTCTACAAGCAAAAGTTGTCATGAATGAAATGTTCAAACTTTGATTCTTCATTCCGCTTTAATACTCAGTCTCCTAAACTCTGAATTTATACTTTTCCTAGTAAGAAGTCAACTTATCTGCCATTATGACAGTTTTCTCTGCACCTTTAACTATGACCCTCTACTCACACCTTCTTATCCAGAGGACAAAGATTACTTTGCATTTAGATATATTTATTTAAAGAAAATAGTGACTAGTTCTCACATTGGGTTTCTGTGTATCACCAAATTATTTAGATTTAAAAGTTTTTTTTCCCAGAATTCCCATGGTGCTGAATGGAAGTAGTGAACTTGATATTAATTTCTGTATTATCTATAAAGAAATGTTTTATGTAAAATTTAATTGGGCATTAAGTTGAGTTTTAAAATTTTATGAAAATAATTTTTAACAAATAATTATTTCTGTCAGGTGGTGCCAAAGGTATTTTGCAATAGTGATTAAAAGTTTCTTTCCTACTGTGGTAAAAGTAGTAACTATGCAATTTGGCTAAAACTGAAAACAAGACTTTCTGTGTTGTCACCATACATTGAAGCTAAGCTTTATTTTTTCATGTCAGAAGGAAACCTTAAAAAGTTAACTATATTTGGGACTAAAGAATGGCTCAGTGTTTTAAAGCAAGTGTTGCTCTTGTAGAGGACCAAAGTTTATTTCCCAGCATTCACATGGTGGCTCACAACAATCTGTAAAGGGATCTGATGACCTCTTCTGACTTCCTCTGGGACCAGACATGCACTGGCACCAACATGTGGCCAAAACATTCATACACAAACACATACACAAAAATACATCTAAAACTTAAAAAGTTAGCTATGTTTATCAGCGGTTTGTGATGTAGCTGGCTTTTTCCTCCTTCCATATACTCTTCACATTGTCTAAATTGGATGAAAATTCCTGTTATGATCATAAACAAAACTTACAAAATTTACTCTAATTAAAATAAGGACAGTTGAAGTGGTAGAAAAAAATAAAGGCTTTGATCACCAGAAAGTTTCAGGTTTCAGTTTTGGTTCTGTAAGATATGTTGTAGAGATGCTTAAGATTTCCAAATTCTTCGTTCTTCACCCACAGTGGACGATTCCTCTTCTTATTTGGATTTGTCACATGATGTTGAAATAAAGAAGTCAATGAAGACAGAATAAGAGGTATGATCTCATCTTGCCTAAGATGTGAGGCTGTTTCCTTATCTGTAATGAAACATTTTATGCAAATTATGCCAAAAGATTACATGTTATGGGGCTAGAGCATACTGTTCTTGCAATATGCCTGAGTTTAGTTCCCAGCATTCACATCATTCAGCTCAGAACCATCTGCTAACCTAGCTCCAGACTGATCCAGTGCTTCTGGCTTCCACAGCCTTCTGCACACATGCATTCACACACAGACATGCACAATTAAAATAAAATAAAGTAAGGCTGGAGAGATGGCTTATCTGTTAATAGCGCTGGTTGCTGTTCCAGAGGACCCAGGTTCAATTCCTACCTCCCACATGGCAGCTCACAACTGTCTGTAACTCCAATTCCAGGTGATTTGACATAGTCACCCCTATACACATAAAAAACTAAATAAATTATTAAAAGTTAAATATATATTATAATGTATAGTAAATAACACACCATTGTGATATTATGTACAAAGTCAGAGAGGATATAGAGAGTAACAACTCCTAATCATGGCTAAATTTTTATTGCTTCTTTAATTTGTCTTACTTTTCAAAAATAAAATTGAGGAATCTGAGAGATGGCTTAGCAGTTAAGACCATGTGCTACTCTTCCAAAAGACATGAGCTTGGTCCCATAAACTATGTGAGGTACCTCATACTTACCTGTCAATAATATTTTCCTCTGGTCTCTGAGAACACCTCTACATACACTCACAGATGTGAGCACTTGGGCATGCACACACAAATAAAATGAATCTTTAGTAAAACTTACATATTTGGGAAATATATTTTAGAAGATATTCCTTTCCATAAAGCAAGTTGTGTGAAACTTTCAAGTCTGTGTAGGATAGAAGGGATTATTTCAATCCTCCTGTATCTGTTGAGGCTTGCTTTGTGTCTTACTCTTTGTTCAGTTTTTGAGAAGGTTGAATGAAGTGCTGAAAAGAAGGTATATTCTTTTGAGTTTGGGTGAAAAGTTCTCTAGATATCTATTAGATCCTTTTGATTTAGGTCCTCTGTAAGTGTCATTATTTCCATATTTAGTTTCTGCTTAGGTAATCTTTCCCTTGGTGAGAGTGGACTGTTGAAGTCTCCCTCTATTAAGGTGTTGGGATCAATGTTTTATTTAAGCTTTAATAATGTTTCATTTCCATATGCAGGTGCTTTCGTATTTAGGGCACAGATGTTTAGGTTTGTGATGTCCTCATGGTGAATTTTTTCTTTGATGAGAATGAAGTGCCCCTCCTCATCTTTTTTGATTAATTTTGGTTGAAAGTCCATTTTATTAGATAATAGCATAGCTACCCCAGCTTGTTTTCTGGGTCCATTTGTTTGAAAAACCATTTTCCAGACCTTTACTCTAAGGTAATATTTATCTTTGTTGCAGAGGTGTGTTTCTTGGATGCAGCAGAATGTTGGATCTCATTTCTGCAATCGTTCTGTTATTCTGTGTCTTTTTATTGGAGATTTGAGTCTATTGATGTTGATATATAATAGTGACCAGTGAATGTTAGTTCCTTTTATTGTGGAGTTGGTGGTGTTACTGTGTTTCAATGCTTATTTTCTTTTAATTCTTTTTGTTCTGAAGTTATCTATATCCCGTGTTTTTCTTAGGTGTAGTTGATTTCGTTGAATTGGAGTTTTCTTTGTAGTATCTTCTGTAAGGCTGGGTTGCAGGATGTAGAGAGGATTTTAAGTTTGTGTCACAGGCCGTTAAAGAGAGCTACAGACATATCTATATCTATATCTATATCTATCTATCTATCTATCTATATATATATCTCCAAGTAAGAGTCCTTTATTTAAGCCTTGGCAAAGGACAACCATCAGAGGTTTTAACTAAGTTGGTTAAAACAATTTCCTTTATGCAGTAAAACAATGGATCCCAGAAAGGTGTAAGTGTTCAGCAAGATGTGCTCAGCAAGGGGCTAGAGGTAACTGGGTGAAGTTAGCTAAAAGTATGACAAAATGGAATTACTTTGACCATTTTAATTGTAAGAACCACAGTAGCAGTAAGTCTATTATGAGACTGCTTCTCTTAGAAATGCCTGTGTAAACAAGATCTGAAGAATGACATTATCAAGAAACAAGGCAATTCAGAAGGGAGAAACCTGGACAAAGATCTATAGGTAACTGATGACTTCTATGCATAAGCCCACTAATTGCTTGTCCAATACAAAGTGGTCAACCCTGAAACCATATACATGATAATAATGGCTTCTGTGGGTCATAGTTATATATTTGTAGACATATGTGTGTGTGTGTGTAACAACAATAATCAAAGAAGAAGAGGTTATCAATTTAAGAGTATTATGAATGAAGAGGAGAGCCAGCTATGGTGGTGCATGCCTTTAATCCCAAACACCTTGAAGGATTATCAATGTAAGAAAAGTCTTATTTGTTTCATAGCTTTAAAGAGCTAAATTCACAGTAGGCTGACCCAGTGGGTTTTGGTACTGTAGGGTAGCCACATTATGGTGAGAGAATATCAGAGAAAGCACAAAAGGAGAGCCCAGAATCCCAATATTCCCTTTGAAGGCAAAACCTACTGACCACAACACCTCCCACGAAGCCGTATTTCTTTTTTTTATTAATTATTATATTTTATTACAATTTATTCACTTTGTATTGCAGCTGTAACCCCTTCCCTCATCTCCTCCTGGTTCCATCCTCCACCCTCTTCCCTCCATGTCCCCTGTGGATCTCCTGTCCCCTCCAGGTCTTTCTGTCTCCACTTTCTTCCATAAGATTCCCTGCACTCTGCCCAAAGTTTGGCTATAAGTCTCAGCACCTGCTGGGTAGAGTCTTTCAGAGGCCCTCTGTGATAAGCTCCTGTCCTGCTCTCTCTTCTCCCAGTTCCGATGTCTATCCAGCATTCAGAACATTGGATTTTCCTTATAGAAATTTTTAGATACTTGCTTTATGGGCTATCATGTGAACTTCTCTGAAATGTTTTATTTGTATGTACGGTTCCAGGTCAAATAAGTACATTTATTATATATGTATATATAATATGTAAAATTATATTTTACATATGCATGTAGTCACCCGCGACTACCAATAGTAACTGTCTGCACAAGGGGCTGGGAATTAAAAGAGAAGACAGAGAACACGAAGAAGTGACGCCAAGACAGTACTCTGCTCAAGGCGCTATCTTTATTACAGAGTAAACCACTTATATAGGTTTCTAAGTAAACATATCCAAGCAAAACAGGAAAATTAACCAAGCAAAACACGAGGCTTAACGGAGCAAAACAGGAGGTGTCTGCTGAAAACAAGAATAGCGAGCCAGCATGACTTGCAAGCACGTGACCATCTCAGGTCCAATGGAATGGCTACCTCAGATGCATATGTATTTAAATGATATCTAAGGCTGTCCTTGAACTTCTGGGCTAAAGTGATTCTTATGCTATAGTCTCCCAAGTATCTAGGACTACAGGCATGTGATAGCATGCATGTCTGATTTGTTTCTCCGATTGTTTAAACCTTTCTCATGCAATGAACTATTGTCTGATATATTTATTGTTATTTAAAAGGGTATGTTGATATTTCTCCCACATTGTGTATTTGTCCCCTTATTTTTCCCTCCAGTTAATTTTATGTTATTTACATAATAATGTTCATGCAAATACAGATTTTAAAACTGCCTTCCTGCTTAATTGGATTTTTTCTGAGACAGGGTTTCTTTGTGTAGCCTTGGCTGTCCTGAACTTGTTTGTAGACCAGGCCTGTCTCAGACTCACAGATATCCTCCTACCTCAGCCTCCCTGAGTGCTTGGATTACAGGCAGGTGCTACCATGCTTGGCTCCTCATTGAATATTTTATCACTATGTAATGTCATTTATTCTTCTGTTTCATCCCTCTCCCCTTTCTCTCCCATTTGATACAGTGTTTCATGTAGCCTTGGCTGATCTTGAACATATGTATGCAAAGATGTCCTTGAACTTTTGACTCTTCTTCTCCCATTCTTCTTCTTAATATTCTCCTGAATGCTGGGATTACACACAAGTGCCATCACCTCCACTCTATGCAGTACTGGCTGCGGAACCTAGAGCCTTATGCATGTGAAGGAGGAACTACACCTTCATCCCAGAGAACTTCTTTCTTTTAAATGTATTTCTTTTTCTTTTTCCAATACAAACCTGAATTTGGATAGTACAAATATGACATGTAGTTCATCTTTAAAAAACCATACATAGATAGTTATTGTTAACTATAGCTACTCTACTGTGTAGATAAACATTAGAAATCAGGACTAGAGACATGGCCCAGTGGTTAAGAACACTTGCAGAACAATCTGGAAAATGGTGTTCTAGTCTGAACATTCATTTATCAAGATAGGCTTCCTGAAAACTATAAGTGCAATTCTGAAGGGTCCAATGCCCCTTTTATGCCTCTGTGCACTCATGGAAGTGCCTGCACACACATGTGTGCATATACTCACATAGACAGATACACACAAACATGCACACACATACGATCCTTAAGAAAATAATACTAGAAGTTCCTCCTTCTATCTTAATGGATATCCTATCTTGTACACATGAATTATTCTTTTTCCATCTCCCCTTCTTCTGGATTCCGATCTCTGGTAATCACATCATTATATTTTTGTGAGTTGAACCCTTTGCGTGTTCACATGTAAGTGAGAATATTTTCCCTTTCCTAATTGAAGCTTTTGTATATAATTAAATTTTATGTGTTTAAAAGAATATTTGTCAGAATCATTTCTTTCATTTTTTCTCAGCAGCATCTCACCTTTAGGTCAGCCTAGCCTTGAACTCATTAAGTAGCTAAAGCTGGGCTTGCATTCCTGATTCTCCTGCCTCTGGTGGATTTCAGACATGTTCCACCATGCCTGGCTGATGGATTTTTAAAAATGTAACCAGCCTCTGTGTGCTCTTCAATTTGGAAATATTTAATCTACTTTTTATAGTCATCCACGACCACCAACAGCAACCACCTGCACAAGGGGTTGGGAATTAAAAGAGAAGACAGAAAACACGAAGAAGTGACACCAAGACAGCACCATCTTTATTACAGAGTAAACCACTTATATAGGTTTCCAAGTAAACATATCCAAGCAAAACAGGAAAATTAACCAAGCAAAACAGGAGGTTTAACTGAGCAAACAGGAGGTGTCTGCTGAAAACAACAAGAATAGCGAGCCAGCATGACTTGCACGCATGTGACCATCTCAGGTCCAATGGAATGGCTACCTCAACTTCTAATGAAATAGGTGTAATTTGTCCTAATACACTATTTTCTATACATTTATGTTTACCTGTCCTCAGACAATACATGAACCTTGCAACACTATCATCCCATTTACCCTCACCTGATTTGTCATGCATTTTCATTATGTCTGAGATATGCTTACCATATCCCCTTTAATATTTACCTTCTCTTTTTCTAGTCTTCATTATAATGTGTATCCAAGATATGCATATATGCCCCAGAAGAATTATTGTATTATGTACTAACTACTCAGATTTGCCTACAAATTTATCAGTGTCACTGAGTTTTCTTTACTGCACAGAAGATTGAAGGTAGACCAGTTTAACCCTGAATTTGTGGTAATCTTCTTTTCTTTGCCTTCTAGGGGCTGGTATTGTGTGTGTGCTGCCAGACCCCAAAGGGATGTTTCCATCCATCCAACCACTGTATGTGTGAGGGTGCATGTTTGGAGTTCTCAGGCCAACTTAAGGAAAACAGTTCTCTTCCCCCACAATGGGGGTCTAGGGAATTGAACTCCAGTCATCAGACTAGGTGGCTGAGCCATCTCCCAGCCTGTTTCTGTTTAGTTTAAGTTTTGAAGATTTATTTTACTTTATTTTTATGAGTGCTTTGCTTTCTTGTATTCATGTGCACCATATGTATGCTTGATGCCTGTCAGGTCAAGAGAAGACATCAGATGTCCAGAACTGTAGTTACAGATAGCTGTGACCCACCATATGGGTGCTGGGAACCGAACTCCTGTCTACCACAAGAATAGTGACTCCTCTAAACTGCTGAGCCATCTTTTTTTCTCAATGTACATTTTTCTTTATTAATGATTTTATTTGAACCTGATGCCTGTCTCTTAATTTGGAAACTTCTCAACTAAGATCTGTTAAATATTTTCACCATACTTCCTTTAACTTCTTCTCTTCTCATTTTCTAATCTTCATGATAACATACAAGCAAGATTCAACCTATATATTTTGTTCTGCTTTATGTATCACTTGTATATGTCTTCTTTTAGGCAGGGAGTTTGTCTTTGATCCTTGAACCATTAATTTTTTTTTCTAAATATAAGTTTTTATTATTCTTCAAACAGAAGAGAGTCAAGATTGAGAAATGAAACATAATTTGTCTCAGATCACTCAGCCAAAGAAGGCAGAATGGTCAGTAACATAACAGACCAATTATTCAACCCAAACCTTTACTGCTCTGTTTTCTCCTTAGCTGTGAATGCTCTTTGCCTCTCATCTTTCAATACGTGGAAGCACGGTGAAAAGTTCTAATATTTTTCACACTGCTTAAAGATTTTGGGGGTGGTTATAACAAATAACGACCTTCATTAGCCATTATATTTTTCCAGGAATTTTTTTGTATTGTGTGTTGATATATTGATTTTAATTTAAGGGCACAGTTTAAAAACTAACCCCTTTCAAAAATGAATGAAATGCCAGCATGTATTCCAAAGGAGGTTGATTCCTCAACTCGACTGAACACACTAGCGACACAATGCATGCTTCATTTTATTTTTATCAGCAGCAAGATCGAGAACCAGCAATGAGTAATTATTCCATGCATACTCAAAGAAGATAGTAAGTGACCAGTCAGCATGGCTGAAATATACAAGACTGTGAATTGCATATGTTGTTTATATCTCCAAGTATTTGAGCAAACTTTTTGAAGCACTCTTAGAGTTTTGCTAAAGCTGTATATGTGTATTGGGAAAGGTTGTTGTTAAAGTGTCTTTGGGATCCTTGTTAAAGAAGAAAGCTAGGCCTGCCATAGGTAAAATCTCTTATTATGGCTTTATAAATGAAATAATAACAATAGTAATAATAATATAATCTCAAAAATCAGGGAAATAATAAAAATGAAGTTAATTAAAACTGAAAAGGAAAGTTTATTTAAATATATGAAGTTTATTATTAAAAGAAAGCACCTGAATGAAAGAAAAGGAGATTTAGGAAATCTCCAGGTGATATAAATGAAATAATAACATTTGTCTTATCTTTTTTTTTTTCAAGACAGGGTTTTTCTGTGTAGCTGTGGCTGTCCTGGACTCACTTTGAAAACCAGGCTGGCCATGAACTCATAGAGTGAGTTTACTATGTGCCTTACAGAGTGCTGGGATTACAGGTGTGCACCACTGCTTCAGGCTAAAATTTGTCCCATCTTTAGATATTGCTTTAAAACTTATTTTTATGGCTCTCTTTAAGTAAAATTAACAGATAGTACGTCACACACACATTAACAATAGTTGGCTGCTCATCTCTGAACCATTATTCCATTCAACATGCCCATCAAACACATTGAGGACCCTTATCTCCCTTTATAACTGTTTTCTTCCAGTCTTTCCACTATGACATTTCCTAAAGCAACCCTTGGTTAGTTTTCTACCACAACAGATTTGTTTGCATTTTCTAGATTCTTATGTAAACAGACTCATGTATTATGTTATGGCAGGAGCATTTTTGTCTGATTAAGTCTAATTTTATATTCCAATCTGCCAATCTTTTCTCTTATCTTTTCTTGTTTGAGCCTAGATTCCCTTTGGCATAGAGCATACTACCTGCTGAATTTGATTCAGAGCCAGTGCAGCATCCCTTTCAATCTGGTGGAGGTAAGAGATGATGTGATGGAAGACAAGAGGAAACTGGACAGATGAAGGGCTCTATTCACTGAAACACTTGCCTATATTCTATTTCTCTCACCCATATCCATGTAGATTCACTATGAAAACATGCAGGCCCAGTTTTTTGTTCTTGTTGTTGAGAATTCCAACATTGCCTTTGAACTGATGGATATCAGTGACAAGATTTGTGATGAGAGTGATAATAAGGTTTATGTCAAGAGTGTGACTATGACAAATTGCAAGCCATGGGCTTCTCTGTTCTCAGTGCCAACTCAGACCCTCATGCATTCACTGCAGATATCAATCTTCATCAGCTTCTGTGATGAACCCCACTCAGTGACAGAGGACAAGTCAGAAAAGATGGATCAAATAAAGGTAATGTAAACTTAAGACAACTTGTACACCCAGAGATGGATGTATCTGTTTCTCCCCATCTGATATTCCCTTTATCACTTCAGCCTCAGAATTACAGAATTTGATCTGTGATTCTGCAGCTGACTATGAACAAGTAGACTGCTACTTCTCAGCAAGTTCCTAATATGCAGAGATCTCCTTTGACCAAGGTATGATGGGCAGTAGAAAATCTAGAAGAAATGAAGGGAGAAGGCTCTGGCTGGTTTGGAAATTTAGGAATTGTAAATTGAGGAGGGGTCAGTGCTGGCACTGTACCAGCTGTGTGACCCCTCAGTCTTCTGATTATCTGTTTTTGCTTCCTGAAGATTTGATGACCCATCCTACTGACTTGTTACTGATTCCTAGAAAGTATGTGGTGCTTTTCCTGAATATCCATGAAGAGGACATGATTCAGGTAACACCCTACCCTTGTTGATGTTTTTGAGAGTAAGACTGGGAGAGATTAGCTAGTAGTTAGATTGGTCTTAAGTATTGCCTATTGTATCATTCACTTTATGTTTTCCCTCACCACAGCTTCTGCCCTTGAGATAGAGGTACAACAAATCTTATCAGTTGTTTGGTTTATTTGATGTTGTGCCAATGGCCTCTACCATTGACAAGCTGAATGTCTATAGTAATGAGGTAAGGTATAATACTGAGATCTTTGTTTTGAGAGAAAATGGAAGTGATCATCAGAGTGTTGACAGCAGGGAGGGGAGTGGATTTATGGGTAAGACAAGGGAAAGAGCTGAGGTGTAAAAATCTTCTGTTTTGATGCTCTTATTTCATTCATTTATTCCCATAATTTCAGTGAAGTCAGAAGGGGAGATGGCCAAAGGGCAAGACCCCAATCCAGGAGAGAGATGTGCAGACAAAAGCTCTGAGTACTACCATCCTGGATAAGTCCAGTAGCATAAAGTCAGTTGTATCTGCAAGAGGAGTAACTCTGTTCCTCTGGGGGACCTCAGACCTCATCCTCCCCCCTGTGCCTTGAGCTGCCTCCACAGTCCTTCTTTCCTTCTGACTTCTCCTCTTTTCAATTAATCTGGGTTGTGATTTCTATGTCTGAGCACTTAGCCTCCTCCAGCCTGTACTCCTGTGCCTCAGAAATCTAGCACTGGACTTCCCCCCTTGCCTAAGGTAAACTTCTTTTTTTCTTTCTCCTATAAAGTCCTTTCATCTGTCCCATGCTGCTCTGAAGGTTTTGTTACCCTAGGATGAGTTCAGGGGTTCTGGATGATGGTAACACTACTTACTCTGGGCCATTTTTGAGGGCTTATCTCTCTTTGGAGGAAAATATGGCTTCTCTGAATCACAGATCTAGAAGTGGGACAATGGCAGGGAGCAGAGGACCTCCTGGAACAAGAGGGATGTGCAGAGAACCAAAGAGGACTCCATGTCTTCTTTTTTTTCTTTATCTACCAACCTACTTACCTACATTGCTCATAATCAGTCCTATCTAATGCATAGCTTGAGATAAGAAAATTCATTCCTTGATTTAGATCCCCACACAGACTTGGACAAATAGAAAGAACCTTCTGGGAAGGACATAGTGACCATAAGAGACAGCTGCTTCTAGGGAATGTCTCCTGTCAAAGAGGCTCATAGTTCCCAGAGTGAGCCCATAATAGGAAAAAATATGATCCTGCATTCAGTGGTACCCAATACTGTAAAGTCTTTGAGTTTATTCTTGCTTTGGGTCCCAAGACTAGGGGGGAAGGTCAAGTGAATGAAAGGACTGCTGCAGAGGAGCACTTTTCTCCTGTATTACCTGTGACCTCCGACCTTTATCATCAGGCCAGAAATATCATCTTCTGTTCCCTTTGTGTGGGTTCCTCTTGTCCTTTGCATATACCCTCTTATGTCTCCCTCACATCTTCCTCACCTGCCTTCATTCCATTTCCAGCACCATCCCCTGACTTCCTCATACTGAGTCCCAAATCACGCTACCCGCCTTCCCCAGAATCTCTAGAATGGTGGGCACTGACGAGTCCTGAGCTCCCATACCACACCTTGCTCACTGCAAAGCCTCCTGGGGGAACTCTGAGGAGGAGAAGAGATTCCTTGGAGCCTGGATCCTCCAGTGTGGCTTCTTGTGATGTGAGCCTGGAAAAGGGGATTAGATCAGTGTGGGTAGGAGCTACCCAATAGGAAGAGAGAGCAGAGAGCATCAGGGAAAGACAAACCTCTCTCTATCAGGTTATTCCACAAAGGAAGTATTTTTTACTTTCAATTATATTTGCATGGTTTTATCTGTGTTCCTATATTTATATTTCAACAGATGGATAAATGCATAAAAGTTAATGTATTAAGCAGAAATGCTATCTAACATGTATTAAGGGGATGCCATGTAATGTTTGTATACATACATATACTGTGTAATTCTTTTTTTGTACTAATTAGGAAATATTTAAATTTATTTCAGTTTCAAAAGCAATTTTTATTTCAGCACTGGGTAAGCACCCTGTTCTCACTGAATGCAGCAATAAAAATCTGAACAAAATATACACACGTGGGAGCTATATGAGGGTTCTTTTTTTAACATTTTATTTATTTTTATCTCAATCACAGGTTAGGTACTTTGCATCCCAGGCGAAGCCCCCTCCCTCATTCCCTCCTACTCTCCCACTCCCTCCCTCATCTCCCTCCTCCCTGCCCCCTCCAAGTCCACCAACAGGGGAGGACCTCCTCCCCTTCTATCCAACCCAGCTCATCCTGTCTCCTCAGGGCTGGCTGCAATGTCCTCCCCTGGGATCTAGCCAGTCTGTCACTCCCCCCGGCTTGTATGGGGGAGGGTCAAAGAGTCAGCCATCAAGATCATGACTGAAACAGTCCCTGTTTCCCTGAATAGGGTCTTCAGTCCTACACCGAGTTATCATGGGCCCCATCCGTGCGGGGGTTCCAGGCCACATCCACACATGGTCCTTGATTGTAGAAACCGTCTCATACAAGACCCCTGTGCCCTGCTCAGTT
>CM053742.1:58200919-58232270 GCA_028658305.1 Pachyuromys duprasi | reverse complement strand
CATATGGTATATACTCACTTATATAGACCTATAGGATAGGAAGCTCATGCTGAAATCTTCACACCTAGGGAAGATAAACAAGAAGGAGGACCCAGGTTGGGATGATCAATGCTCGTTTAGATGGACAAATGGGATGGACATTGAATGTAGGAGAAAACAAGCAACAGGACAGGAGCCTACCACAGAGGGCCTCTGAAAGACTCTAACTAGCAATGTATCAAAGCAGATATTAAGACTTACAACTTTGGCAGAGTGCAGGGAATCATATGAAAGAAGGGGGAGTTAGTAAGACTTGGCAAGGACAAGAGCTCCACAAAGACTAAATACATCAGGGCACAGGGGTCTTTTATGAGACTGTTTCTCCAACCGAGGACCATGTATGGATATAACCTAGAACTCCTGCTCCGATATCGCCCATGGTAGCTCAGTATCCAGCTGGGTAAGGAGAACAGGGACTATTTCTGTCATGAACTCAATGGTTGGCTCTTCAACACCGCCCCCCCCCCCTCCCGAGGGAGGAGCAGCCTTGCTAGACCCCAGAAGAGGACATTGCAGCCTGTCCTGAAGATACCTGATAAGCTAGGGTTAGATGCAAGGGGAGGAGGTCCTCCCCTATCAGTGGACTTGGAAAGGGGCAGGGAGGAGATGAGGGAGAGATGGGGAGAGTGAGAAGGAGGGGGCTATGGCTGGGATACAAAGTACATAACCTGTGATTAATATAAAGATAAATAAAAATTTAAAAAGTGGAGAGAGTGGGCACCCTGTATCCATCAAAACTTTAGAGGGAATATATTCTGTTTTTACCCCATTTAGTATAATATTGGCTACAGGATCTATACAGATGGAAAGAAGAGGGAAAGCAGAATACTAGGATGAGGGTGTGGTGGTGCTTAGCCAAGGAAGATGGTGCAGACTCTCCCTGGTAACAGGGAAGGGAGAAATCCAACCTCCAGATGCTGATGCCACGTGTGGGTCGTCAGATTGGCAAGGATCTGGATGAGTGACGGGTGAGGCAGGACTTGTGCACTCGCGGCAGGGGCTGGGGGCGGGACCTCCTGTCTCACTGGCCGCCAAGGCTGGGGAGCGAGCCTGGCAGTGACGCGGGCCCCTCACGTGACCCGAAGCTGCAGAAAGACGCAGCCTTGGGTGCAGTCGTCATTCACGTCTGGCCTCCAGGTCTGTGCGTCCCTGCGCACGGCGGGCTGGCATCGGGCCCTGGGTGAACGGAGCAGGTAAGCGGCCCGCCCGCGTGCAGCGGCCCTGCGGGCGACCCCCTCCCCACCCCCAATAGATCGGAGCTCACTGGAGGACGGTGCAGCGCCCGGTGGCTTTCTGCACCACAGAGAGAACCATGGCTGTGCTCGGGTAGGGGCGCCAAAGTGGGCCTGCGGAAGAGAGCATAGGACTAGCCCTGGAGAGCCGGGAAGGAGTCAGGCTGGTGGCGGCTGAGGGAGGCCAGATACTGGGTAGGCAGTGGGATGCAAGGGGTTGGGGGTACGGTGCTGATCTCCGCGATGAGTCGCTCCCATACCACCCTGTCTGCAGGTCTACTTGTCGAGATTCCAGGCGACGCTTCTAGCAGCGAGAATTGAAAGGAGGACTACTTGACAAGGGATAGGCCCAGGTTGGTTCAGGGGCAGAGTTCGGGGTAGGGGGGGACGGGGCGGGTGGAGAAGAATGTGGAAAGCGCTGTCTGGGACGTCAGCCCTCTCCCCCCATGGCATTCTCCCACCATCCATCCCTTTCCACTTTCCATCCCATTCCCCCTATTCTATCTCCCAATACCCCCTCCAGCACCCACCATTGCCATAGCTCCATCCTCCATTTTGATCCCTGTAAAATCTTGAAAATAGATCTGCAGGGAAAATGGTGGGTTGTGAGGAGGGAGGGTCTGGGACTAGGTGCCCTCTAGAGGGCGTGTTGCACGTTTCAGATTAGAAAATAAAATTTGAAAAACAAAGTAAAACATAGGGGCAACCAAGATACTGAAGGACATAAATGGACCTCTGTCCTCGGTGCTGAACCTTTCAACAATTCTCTCATCTTCTCAGGAGCAATGGAGTCCAAAGATCAAGGAGTCAAAAATCTCAACATGGAAAATGACCATCAGGAAAAGGAGGAAAAAGAAGAAAAGCCGCAAGATGCTAACAAAAGGGAGCCAGCTGTGGCCCTGACTTTCGAAGCTGGCGAGCATAGTGTGCCTAGAGGCAGTCGCAGGTGGTTCCGTGTTAGGCCACCTGTCGTGCACTATAGATGGGACCTGATGCACAGGGTTGGAGAGCCCCAGGCGAGGATGAGAGAGGATAATGCAGAAAGGTTTGGGGAGGATGTGAGAAGGCAGCTCATGGAGAAGTTAAGGGGAAAGCAGCTGAGCCATAGTCAGCGGGCGGTTAGCACTGACCCCCCTCACCATGGCCATCATGATGAGTTTTGCCTTATGCCCTGAGTCCTGAGGTTTTTCTCTCAAGTTAATATGGGGACACGTGCTTTCAAAACTTACGTTTTGTGATGTATTGCTGTAAAATTTTTGAGGTTACTTATTCCCCGATTGGTCTCCACTTCTGTTAGCTTTTAATTGAAACCTGTGTTTTTGAATCAGTCTTTTTGTTGTTGTTGTTGTTGTTGTTAGCAGAATTTATCTATGCTCATTATATATTGTGAAGTTAATAAAGCAGATTTCAAAAGCAATCTTAGTATTTTTAAAGGCTGCTTATACATGCCATACACAAACGGAAAAGCAGTTGAATTAAATTGTCAAATGATTAATACTGGGACTCATTTCTGTGAAAGCAAGGCAGACAAACATAGGAAACATTTTAGTAACTGGGCCCTCTACCTTCCCCCATTTGGTGTTGGTTATAGACATCTCCCCATGGTATAATAATACACTTTGCAACCTTTCCTTTGACCTGGGTGTCATATATGCACAGCCCTCTCCACACAACGCAGCAAGCAATCTGGAACCCACTCACTCCCTCACTTGGGTCATGCTGCACATACTCTTGTTTCTGAGCAAATATTAGTGTGTTTTCCCACCCATCCCTGGTAACAATCATATTTAGACTGTTGCTATTCAAGTGAATTCCCAAGGTATCTGGGTGTGGAGAAGTAGAAGGGCTGATTAGTCTTGCTTAGACTTGTTTTGGGTACACGTACAGTAAGGCAAAAATCTTAAGGATAACTCCTTATCTACCGTTGTTTGCCTTGCCTAAGTGGGCATGGCTATTATTAAAAGTGGATTCATTATGGGAAGGGACATGTGCATGAGGGAAGAATGAATGTATGACTTGATCTGTCAATCAAAGTTAGAGAATCACCCAAACTATGCCCCACAGTAACCTCTTAAGTCCCTTAAAATTAAGCCCTGAATTACAGAAGGGTCCTTGAGTGTTTTCATTCATGTGGCTTGCTGTCAATTTTGACGGTGTATCCCTTTATAACCTACACTATTGCTTTGATTTGAACAAAATTCATCTTGCTCCCTTTCAGTTCTTTGGTTAAAAGACCTGGGGCCTGGAAACATTTGCCCAGACCCTGACCACCAGAAACATAAAGGTATGATCTTACGCTTTTCACCCATGTTATAAAACACCTGACACAAACAACTCAAAGGGTGAAAGGATTTAATTTGGTTTCTGGTTGTAAATATTTTAGCTTATCATTGTGGGGAGGATGCTGTGCATCAGACTAGATAACACCGTTGTAGCCAGGAGTGGGGGAAAGGGAGAGAAAATGAACACCACTGTTTTTCTGCCTCCATTCTATCCCTGACCACAGCCAATGGGGTCCTCCTTAAGGGTGAGCCTTCCCTGTCTTTCTTGCCTTCTTAGAAACAGAGGTCTATGCACTTCTAAATCCGATCAATTTGTTGTGAGAAATATAGACTGATAGACTTTTTTTTCTTTCTCAGTACTTTGGGGAAAGAAATACTTTTAATGACTTTATAAAAGAAGCAAGGCTACATAAAACTCATTAGCAGAAATTGAGGCTCATAGCCACACAGATGAATTGAATAATGGTTTTGTTTGTTTGTTTTTTGAGACAGGGTTTCTCTGTGTAGCTTTGCCTATCCTGGACTCACTATGTAGACCAGGCTACCCTAGAACTCACAGAGATTCTCCTGTCTCTGCCTCCCTGAGAGCTAGGATTAAAGGCATGCACCACCACTCCCAGCTGCCAAATATTTTTTGAAATTTATTTATTATTTATTACAATTTATTCAGTTTGTATCCTGGCTGTAGCCCCCTCCCTCATCTCCTCCCAGTCCCACCTACCCTCCCTCTTCTCCCCCTATGCCTCTCCCATAGTCCACTAATAGGAAAGGTCCTCCTCTGACCCTAGCCTATCAGGTCTCCTCAGGACTGGCTGCATCATCTTCCTCTGTGGCCTGGTCAGGCTGCTCCACCCTGGGGGGAGGTGATCAAAGAGCCAGCCATTGAGCTCATGCCAGAGACAGCCCTTGCTCACCTTACTACAGACACCATTTGGAGACTGAGCTGCCAAATAATGTTTTTTCTTAAAAAAAAAAAATCAAGAATGCCATTGCTTTCATACAGTGAAACAAGGTCATAAGTGTGTGGTTTATCTGGTTTTCACCCAACCTCACCTAGGAGGCAAGAGCCCAATCTGCATATTTTTCCTTTAGGTACTAAGCAGTGTTCAAGGTCAGGTTGCAGTAGCACTCTTATTTCCTGATAAAGAATGCAATGTCTGCTGGTCATTGCAGACATTGCTGCTGGTCATTGTCTGGCTAGAGGTAGACATGTTCAAAAGGAGCAAAATAATGATTGAGTCTGATGCTCTTTCTTTCTTTCTTTCTTTCTTTCTTTCTTTCTTTCTTTCTTTCTTTCTTTCTTTCTTTCTTTCTTCGTCTGAGTACAGTTCCTAGTTAGATAAATAACTTTGAATGTTTAACTTCTTTATTTTCTAGAAGAGATTGCTTGCATTTTCTGAAAGAACATTTCACTTATCTAGATATGCCTAAATGTTCCTGACAGTGTGCTAATCTGTTACCAATACAAGAATCATGTGGAGTCCATTAAATTATGGGTTTGTGCATGGATGTAGGTTTCCAACCTAGGTTCGCTAAATAGGAATATAGAACTTTCATTTTCAACAAGCAACTTTGGTGATTCTGCTGCATACTAACGTCTAAAAGATTACTGGTATGTACATACTTATTATCTGCAATTTAAATAGGAACTATAAATTAACTTCTAGTGTTTTCCTGTGGCGCATACGGTGATTAAAAATAACATACTTATTGCAACCACCTTTATTTTTCCTACAAACCCATATTTCTTGCTCCCATTGCTCCAGCACTGCCTGACTAGATGCAGACAGAGTCTTTCCACTTCAAATCTATATTTTTGAAAATACTACCTTAGTTAGCATTTCTACAATAAGTGATAGAACACCACGACCAAACAAAACTTGAGGAGGAAAGATTTTATAAGTCCATTCCTGATTGAAGCCAGATCAGGAACTTAGGGCAGGAACCTGAAAGCAGAAACTGAAGAACAGGCCATGGAAGTGTGTTGCTTACTGGTTTGTTCTCTATGGTTTACTCATACTGCTCTCTTTGTATCCTAGGACCTCCTGACCAAAAGTGGTACCTCGGACAATGGGCTGTAAAATGTTTGGCCGGGACGACATCTGATTGCAGCTTTGTAAAAGATCTTGAGGCATAGGCCTTAGATATGTCATCTTAGGCTTCTGATGTAGAATTGCTGGGATCATAATTAATTTGATATATAACAGTAAGCAAAACATGTATTTATTTTTATGAAAGTGTAAATGTGGGGGTTGTACAGGTCTATGTATGTGAGCAGGTGTGTGCACATGTATGTATGCATGCTTGTGAAGACCAGAGGACAATCTTAAGTTTTGTTCTTCAGGCACTGTTCTCCTTTTTATTTTTAATTTTATTTAATTATTTTATTTATATGGGTGTTTTCTCTGTGTATTTGTCTGTTCACTATGTCTATGCCTGGTGCCTGAGGAGGCCAAAAGATGGAACCAAATCCCCTGGACAAGGAATAATAGACAGTTGTTAACTGCTTGTGGGTGTTGAGAATTGAACTCAGGTCCTCCAAAAGAACAGCAAGTATTATTTTTTAAAATTAAACTTTTATTTTTATATTAATTACAGTTTGTTCACTTTATATCTCAGCTGTAGGCCCCTCCTTCCTCCCCTCCTAATCCCACCCTCTCTCCCTCATCTTCTCCTTTGCCTCTCTCCAAGTCCACAGATAGGGGAGGTCCTCCTCCCCTTCCATCTGATCCTAGCATATCTGGTCTCATCAGAACTGGTTGCATTATCCTCTGTGGTCTGGCAAGGCTGCTCCCCCACCAAGGGGAGGTCAAAGAGCTAGCCACTGAGTTCATGTCAGAGATAGTCCCTGTTCCCCTTACTAGGGAACCCACTTGGATACTGAGCTGCCATGGGCTACATCTGAGCAGGGATTCTAGGTTATATCCACGAATGGTCCTTGGTTGGAGTATCATTCTCAGAAAAGACCCCGGTGCCCAGATATTTTGGTTCTGTTGCTCTCCTTGTGGAGCTCCTGTCTTCTCCAGGTCTTACTATCTCCCCTTCTTGCCTAAGATTCCCTGCACTCTGCCCAAAGTTTGTTTATGAATCTCAGTATCTGCTTTGATACACTGTTGGGTACGAGATATATAATAAAGGATAAACCTACAAAAATCTGTACACCTAAAGAAGCTGAGCTAGAAGGAAGACCTGGGTAAGATGATCAATCCTCACCCAGAAAGCAGAAAGGCAAACTGGACGGACATTGGAAGAAAAAGAAAACAGGAAACAAGACAGGAGCCTATCACAGAGGACTTCTGAAAGACTCCAGCCAGCATTCTTTTTTTCCCATATTTTTCTGTTTTGTAATAATCACAGGTTATGTACTTTGTATCCCAGCCGTAGCCCTCTCCCTCAGTCCCTCCCTCATCTCCTCCCTGCCCCTTTCTAAGTCCACTGATAGGGGAGGTCCTCCTCTCCTTCCATCTAACTCTAGCTTATCAGGTCTCTTCAGGACTGGCTGCAATGTCATCTTCTGTGGCCTAGCAAGGCTGCTCCTCCCTCGGTGCCAGCCAGCATTCTTAACTGCTGAGCTATCTATCCAACCTCCCAACATTTTCATTTTTAGGTTAGGGTTTCTTGATGGCTTAAAATCATCAAATAGGTTAGGCTGGCTGCTCAGTAAGCCCCAGGGATTTACCGATCTCTCTACCTTCCCAGTGCTAGGTTTACAAGCACTTGACACCTTGTTGAACTTCTGTATTTCATAAAGCATTGGCTCTGAGGATAAAACTCAGGTCCCCAATTATTGCAAGGCAATCTTTCCAGCCAAAGCAGAATGTTGGTTATTTAAAAAAAATAAAATAACTAGAAAAACTGTTGCACATTAAAATGAACAATGTCCAGACAGTATTACAATTCTCATTAGTCTCACAAATTTTAACACCAAACTTCATAAATGAATAAAAAATAAATTATATGTCTAAGGAATACTTTTTGCTGCATCATGTTGTAAAAAAGTAGGGGCAACTTATGTAACTATTTTTACTAATTCACAACTTTTTATACAAAATAACATACTTGAAAAAAGCAACTTTATATTAAATACAGGCCTGGAGGTACACACTCTGAATATTTTGCAAATGCTAGAAGAAAAGCCAATCTATTATATGCAATTAAAAACAAGGATATGCTGAGGGTCAGTGAGGGGTTTCACATATATCGTAGTAATTAAAACATTCATTTGGTAACATTGTATCTGTATTTTGCAGAAGTTTGGTAAAATGGTTATATCTAAATAGATTTCTCAAAATAACCTGTTTATCTCTAGAAGAAGAAAAGAATTCTTAGGTTACACAGCAGGCTGAAAAAAGTTAGAAATATGCAGACATCTATCATGAGGTTACCAGTTACACTACGGTAAACATTTATAATGAAAAAAATATATTTTGGTACTCTTTGGACAAAATATTAGAGCAAGATGATAGGATAAAAAATGAGAGAACAGGCATCTAAGTTCTTTAGTCAACTGATTTGATTGAGTAAGCAACGGCATATCTCATCAAAGAGACCTTTGTTGTTTTTTTTTTCTCCTTAAGCTCAAAATTTGTATATTAATATAAATAGATGGAGGCTACAATCTGGGGGTCCAGGGACCTCTATTCTTACAAATGGGAATGCCCTCTGAGGACTATAGATTTGTAAATCTGATAATGTACATGGTTTTCCATTTCCTTGGATAAAGAAATTGTCAGTGAAAAGTTTGAAAACATTAATTATTTAATCAATGTAATCTTTATTGCCATGTAGGCATAGTTATAGAAGCATTTCAGCAAAAGAAAATTAATGATGATTATTATATAGCATGACCTTGTAGATATTTTAAGTGGCTTGAGGTTCAAATATATAGAAGCTGAATGGCAAATTTTAGATGTTAGTGAAGGGAATTGTAAAATTGATATCAGAAATGTACAGGTACAGCAGAGAGAAGAAAAGATGCAAACACAGGGCAGGAGAAAAAACCCAAACCCCAAACAAACAAACAAAAAACCCCAACTCATTGGTTTGGACAATAATATCCAGCTAGTGAGGGAAGGAAAAGGTATTAAAAACAAGTGTTAATGAGTGACTATTCAGGATACTAAGGTATGTGTTTAAATAGAAATAAAAATAGTTTCAGTCAGTAGGAAATTTGTAATATGATATTCCAATTAGAAGTGGAGAATAAAATTAATGAGTGTCAGAGGAATAAAGTATACCACACACCCACCATTGTAGTTAGCTGAAGTCCATGTAAAATTTTTGGATATAAAATAAAATATAATGCAGGAAATCTAGTATGGTGGCGACCAGTGCACACCATATCTGAGGAGCACAGGATCTGAAACTCCGAAATTGGTGAGTGGAGGGGCAGCTCAAGCCAGAACATTGACATTGAGGCTTCCTGGGCAAGAGCTGAGGAAGCTCTCAGTGGGACATGAGCTGGGACCATTTAGATCCAGGTCTCTGCAGATGGCTGCATGGATTAAGAGTGGTAAATATTCAACCCCCCTGCACTTTCCCTTAACAGGCTTCTCTCCTTGGAGGAGGCAGCCAGAAGTACCTGCTGTTCCTAAGACAGACCCCTCTGCTTGGTAATTGAGACAGCAGAGGCGGGCTTCCCAGGTCCACAACGGCAGGTGGCAGTACAAGCCTCCCAGGTCTGCAGGCAGCTGTACAGGCTTCCCAGGGCCTTCCAGCGGGTGACTGTACTGTCCTTCCAGGTCAGTACAGCTGTACAGCTATATGCCCCTCCAGGGCCTCTCAGAGGGCTGCTGTACTAGCCTCCCTGGTCTGCAAGGGTGGCAGCTGGGTGGCAGATAGCCCTAACAGGAGCCTCCATACTCCATGACTGAGAAAACAGAAGTGGTACCCCAAGTAAGGGCCTCCATGCCCAGAGGACAAACAGTGGACACCACTGAGCTGACAGATCTCCCACATTCTCATTTGACCCTGCAGGCCCAAATGTGAGAGTACAGAACGGGGAGGGGGAACCCCTGTGATTTCCAATTAGGCCTGCTACCTAGGGAGTGTGAGTGCCTTCAAGTGAGTGCATGTAGAATCCTAGATCCAGGGTCCCTCTATGCTAGCATCCAGACATCGGATCCCTTCAACCCACACATCTACTGTGGGCAATATAGGGATCTTTAGGACAGCTATCTCAACATTGAAGCCCCTGTTCTGTGAGTCTACCAGTGGAGTCCAGACAAACAATTCCTGGAGCCCAGACAGATTTGAATACCAGGAGGACAGTATGACAGGCCTGTAGGAAACTGAGGTATTCAGGGAACCTGTGCAACCACATTGCATCCACGAACAGTGCTAGCACCCACACTGGCTCCTGCACTTAAGCCCCACATTTCAGACATCTACATGCTTTAGCACCCTGTCCTTCAAGGCACACTTCCACTCACACGCCCATGCATGCAAATCCGCACATGTGCACCTGGGCTGCGATCTTCTTCTCTTAGCTACAGCTAAAAGACCAACACATACTCTCAAACTAGTGGGCCTCTCTCATTTTCCTGAAGGATACTACAGACACCAGAGAAAGATGGAACCAGTCTGAAGCTAAGACTCCAGAATAAACAGCAAAGGTTACAGGAAATCACACATGCAACAAACATCAGGACATCATGGATTCACCAGCAACCCCCAAAATAAATGGATATTGTAATTCATTGGAAACACAGGAAAATGATTTTAAAGCTATGATTATCCAGTTATTAAAGGCATATAGAGAGGAAACAAACAAATCTCTCAAAGAAATAGCTATAAAAATGGAGGCAAATAGAGGGGAAACAAACAAATCTCTCAAAGAAATACAGGAAAATACGCCAAAAAAATAGAGGCACAGGGAGACACAAGAGTAGAGGCATATAGAGAGGAAATGAACAAAGTTCTCAAAGAAATACAGGCAACTACAGCCAAACAGAGGCACATTTAGTAGCAGATAGAAAGGAAACAAACCAAAAAAAAATAGAGGCCATCATGGAAAGACAGGAATCCACATTCAAACAGATGAAGGAAATGGTACAAGACATGAAAACAGAATTAGAATCAATAAAGAAAACACAAACAGAGAAAACCCTGGGGCTGGAGTACATAGAGAAAAGATCAGGAACCACAAAGGTAAGCATCACCAACAGAATACAAGAGATGGAAGAAAGAATCTCAGGTGCTAAAGATACACTTGCAAAAAATGAAACATCTCCCAAAGAAAAAGAAAAATCTGAAAAGTTCTGAACACAAAACATCCAAGAAATCAAGGGCATCATGAAAAGACAAAAATCTAAGAATAATAGGAATAGACAAAAACAAAGATTCTAGGTTCCAAGGTCCAGAAAACATTTATAAGAAAATCATAGAAGAAAAATTTCCAAACTTAAAAAAAGGGATGTCCATAAATATACAGGAGGTTTACAGAACACCAAATAGACTAGACCAGAAAAGAAAATCTTCATGTCACCTAATAGTCAAAACACTATATCTGCATTACAAAGAAAAAATATTAAAAGCAGCAAGGGGAAAAGGTCAAGTAACATATAAAGGTAGACCTATGAGAATCATACGAGAATTCTCAACAGAAACTCTGAAAGCCAGAAGGGCCTGGGCAGATGTCAAACAGACTCTAAGGGACCACAGATGCCAACCCAGACTGTGATATACCCAGAAAAGATTTCAATTAACATATATGGAGAAAACAAAATATTCCATGACAAAACTAAACTTAAACAATATCTACACAGCAACCCAGCCCTACAGAAGATACTAGAAGGAAAACTCCAATCCAACGAAAACAACTACGCCCAAGAAAACACAAGATATAGATAACTTTCACAACAAAAAATTAGAAGAAAACAAGCATTGAAACACAGTAACACCAACAACTCCACAATAAAAGGAAATAACATTCACTGGTCATCATCAACATCAACACACTCATCTTTCCAATAAAAAACAGACGAACAGAATGGTTGTGGAAACAGGATCCAACATTCTGCTGCATCCAAGAAATACACCTTTGCAACGAAGATCAACACTACCTCAGAGTAAAGGGCTGGAAAATGTTTTTCAAGCCAATAGACTGAGAATACAAGCTAGGCTAGCTATCCTAATATTTAATAAAATAGACTTTCAACCAAAATTAATAAAAATAAATGAGGACAGGCACTTCATTCTCATCAAAGGAAAAAATAGACCAGGAGCACATCACAATTCGGAACATCTATGCCCCAAATACAAGAGCACATACATTTGTAAATGAAACATTATTAAAATTTAAATCACAAATTGACCCAACAACTTAATAGTGGGAGACTTCAACACTCCACTACCACCAAGGAACAGATCATCTAGACAGACTCTAATTAGGGAAATAATGACACTAACAGAGGTCTTAAATCAAATGGATCTCACAGATGTTTACAGAACTTTTCACCCAAACTCGAAAGAGTATAACATCTTTTCAGCACCTCATGGAACCTTCTCAAAAATTAACCATATAGTTGGGCACAAATCAAGCCTCAAAAGATACAAGAAGATCTAAGCAACCCCATGTATCTTATCATAATACCATAGCCTAAAACTAGACCTCAATAACAACAGAAATAACAAAAACCCTACATATACATGGAAACTAAACAACTCTCTACTCAAGACAGCTTAGTCAGAGAAGAAATTAAAAAATAAATTAGAGACTTCCTAAAATTCAATGAAAATGAAGGCACAACTTACCCAAACTTATCAGACCCAATGAAAGCAGTGCTAAGAGGAAAGTTCACAGCACTAAGTACCTCCAGAAAGAAGCTGGAGACATCTCAAACAAGTAACTTAATGGCACAACCAAAAGCCCTAGGAAAAAAAAGAAGCAGGCACACCAAGAGGAGTAGACGATTGGAAATAATCAAACTCAGGGCTGAAATCAATAAATTAGAAACAAACAAACAAACAAAACAACAACAACAACAACAACAACAACAAAAAACAATTCAAGGAATCAATGAGACCAAGAGCTGTTTCTTTGAGAAAATCAACAAGATAGACAAACACGTAGCCAAATAGACAGAGAGAAACTATCCAAAGCAACAAAATCAGAAATGAAAAGGGGGAAATAACAACAGACATGGAGGAAATAGAAACAACCATTAGGTCTTAATACAAAAGCCTATATGCCACAAAATTTGAAAATATAAATGAAATGGACAATTTGCTTGATATATTCTATTTACCAAAATTAAATCAATATCAGGTAAATAGATTGAGAAATCCTATATCCCCCAAGGAAATAGAAGCAATCATCAAAAGTCTCCCATCCAAAAGATGCCCAAGCCAGATAGTTTCAGCGCAGAATTCTACCAGGCCTTCAAAGAAGAGCTAACTTCAATTCTGTTCAAACGATTCCACAAAATAGAAACAGAAGGAACATTACCAAACTCATTCTATGAAGCCACAGCCCCCTTGATACATAAACCACACAAAGGCCCAACAAAAGAGAAGTTCAGGTGTATCTCTCTTATGAACATTGATGCAAAAATACTCAATAAAATACTTACAAACTGAATCCAAGAACATACAGAAGATACCATCCGCTATGACCAAGTACGCTTCATCCCAGGCATGCAGGGGTGGCAATATACATGGAAATCCATCAATGTAAGTCATCAAATAAACAAACTGAAAGAGAAAAACCACATGATCATCTCCTTAGATGCTGAAAAAGCATTTGACAAAATCCAACACGCATTCATGTTTAAAGTCTTGGACAGGTCAGAGATGCAAGGTACAGAGTTAAACATAGTAAAGACAATATACAGCAAGCCTATAACCAACATTAAACTAAATGGAGAGAAACTTAAATCAATCCACTGAAATCAGGGATAAGGCAGGTCTGCCTACTCTCTCCGTATCTCTTCAACATAGTACTTGAATTCGTAGCTAGAGCAAGAAGAAAACTAAAGGGGATCAAGGAGATAAAATTGGAAAGGAAGAAGTCAAAGTATCACTATTTGCAGATTATATGATAATATACTTGAGTGACCCCAAAAATTCTACCAGAGAAAGCCTTCAGCTGATAAACACTTTCAGTAAAGTGGCTTAATACAAAATTACCTAAATTAAATCAGTAGCCTGCCTGTATACAAAAGAAAAAAGGGCTGAGAAAGAAATTAGGGAAACTATATCCTTCACAGTAGCCACAAATACCATATAGTGCCTTGGTGTGACTCTAACCAATCAAGTGAAAGACCTGTTTGAGAAAAAAAAACTTAAAGTCTCTGAAGAAAAATATTAAAGAAGATATCAGAAGATGGAAAGATCTCCTGTGTTCATGGATTGGTAGGATTAACATAGTGAAAATGGCCATCTTGCCAAAAGCAATCTACAGATTCAGTGCAATTCCCCTGAAAATACCAACACAATTCTCTACAGACCTTGAACAAAAACTTTCAACCTTATATGGAAAAACAAAAAACCCAGAATTGCCAAAATGATCCTGTACAACAACAGATTGTCTGGACTTATCCCCATCCCTGATTTCAAGCTGTACTACAGAGCAACAGTAATAAAAACTGCATAGTTCTGTAATAGAAACACAGTGGTGAATCAATTGAATCAAATAGAAGACCCAGAAATAAACCCTCACACCTATGGGCAATTGATTTTTGACAATAAAAGCCAAAACCATACAATGGAAAAAAGATAACATCTTCAACAAATGGTGCTGGTCTAACTGGATGTCTACATGTAGAAAAATGCAAATAGATACATATTCATCACCCTGCACAAAACTAACGTTCAAGTGGATCAACGACCTCAGCATAAAACCAGACACACTATACCTGTTAGAAGAAAAAGTGGGAAGAGCCTAGCACTCATTGACACAGGAGAGAACTTCCTGAACAGAAGATCAACAGCGCAGGCTCTAAGATCAACAATAAATGGGACCTCATGAACCTGAAAAGCTTCTATAAAGCAAAGGACACTGTCATCAAAACAAAACGACAGCCTAAAGACTGTGAAAGGATCTTCACCAAACCTACATCTGACAGATGGCTATTATCCAAAATATATAAAGAACTCAAGAAGGTAAATAGCAATAAATCAAGTAATCCAATTAAAAGAATGGGGTACAGAGCTAAACAGAAAATTTTCTTTTTTTTATGTAGAATGCATTTTATTTATTTTTATTTTTTTTAATTTTTTTATTTTTTGTTATCAATCACAGGTTAGGTACTTTGCATCCCATGCCCAGCCCGAGAAAATTTTCAATAGAGTAATATCGAATGTCACAGAAACACTTAAAGAAATGCTCGATGTCATTAGTCATCAGGAAAATTCAAATCAAAATGACCCTGAGTTTTCACCTTACACTCATCAGAATGGCTAAGATCAAAAACTCAAGGGACAACACATGCTGGAGAGGTTGTGGAGAAAGGATAACCTCATCCATTGCTGGTGGGAATGTAAACTTGTACAACCACTTTGGAAATCAATCTGGAGCTTTCTAAGACAATTAGGAATAGTGCTTCCTCAAGATTCAGCTCTACCACTCCTAGGCATATATCCAATAATATGTTCAAGGACACAATAAGGACATTTGCTAAATCATGCTCATAGCAGCTTTATTCATAATAGCCAGAATATGAAAACAACCCAGATGTCTCTCAATGGAGGAATGGATACAGAAATTGTGGTACATTTACACAATGGAATACTACTCAGCAATTAGAAACAAGGAAATCATGAAATTTGCAGGCAAATGGTGGGATCTAGAAAAGATCATCCTGAGTGAGGTATCCCAGCAGCAGAAATGGTATGCTCTGGGATGAGCATGGTGTATGCTCATTTATAAGTGGATATTAGACATATAATATAGGATAAACTTATTAAAATCTGTACATCTAAAGAAGCTAAGCAAGAAGGAGGACCCTGGATAAGATGATCAATCCTCACTCAGAAAGGCAAACAGTATGGGCATCAGAAGAGGAAGAAAACAGTGAACAGGACAGGAACCTACCACAGAGGGCCTCTGAAAGACTCTACCCAGGAGGTATCAAAGCAGATGATGAGGCTCATAACCAAACTTTGGGCAGAGCAGGGGATCTTATGAAAGAAAGGGGAGATAGAAAGACCTGGAGGGGACAGGAGTTCCACAAGTAGAGCAACAGAACCAAAAAATCTGGGCCCAGTGTTCTTGTCTGAGACAAATACTCCTACCCAGGACCATGCATGGAGATAACCTAGAACCCTTTCACAGATGTAGTCCATGGTAGCTCAGTCTCTAAGTGGGTTCCCTAGTAAGGTGAACAGGGACTGTCTGTGACATGAACTCAATGGCTGGCTCTTTGATCATCTCCCCCTGAGGGGGGAGCAGTCTTATGAGGCCACAGAGGAAGACAATGCAGCCAGTCCTGATGAGACCTGATAGACTAGGGTCAGATGGAAGGGGAAGAGGACCTCTCCTATCAGTGGGCTTGGAGAGGGGCATGGGAGTACATGAGGGAATTGAAAGGGATTGAAAGGGAATGAGGGAGGGGTCAACAGCTCAAATACAAATTAATAGATTTTAATTAGTGTGAAAATAAAAATTAAAAAACAAAAAGGCAAATATTAAAAATCTCAAGAAAATGTATAAATTAAAAAACTATATAATATTTATAACACTATAATAACAAGAAGAAAGGCAAACATAAAGGTGTGTTTTTTTAATACTATACCTATCTTCAGTCAGGAAAAAATCCAGGTGTGTAAAATTGGTGAGTAATGACAAAAAATATAACAATGGAGCTTTGAGTAAACTATTTGTAGTATTAGCCTATCTCTACTGTTTAAATACTGTGATGGCTGACTTCACGCTAGCAGTATAGTATCACATAATGTAGACTTGAAAGGAAATGTACACAATTATCTATCAAGAATGCACCATCAGCTTAGCAACCACCTCATAAAGATGTTAAGTCCAGTCACAATACCATGTAAGGAAAATGAAAGATGAAGCTGAGAAAATGAAACATCCTTTGTAAAGGAGTTCTAGGATAAGTATAAAAGAGAAGCTAAGGGAATACTAGATCAAGGTAGACATGCAGACACCAGGTTTATGCTGTAATCTTGTGAGAAATGACTACAAGAAAGAGTACACGGACAAAGTAGAAGAGAGAGGAAGAGATTATACAGACACAGGAATCATTTGAAGGAGTGTTTGACCAAGCATAGACTTTGGAGTGAGGAGGAAAACCATAGTTCAAATACTGACATATCACTTATAAATCCTATGATTTTGAATAAAGTTCCATAACCTGTCCCCTTAGCTGTATTTATTTTACCTGTAAAATATAGAAAACATTCAATTGAGATGCATATCTTATACCAAGTTCTAGTAAACATTAGCTCTTAATATTATAAAACATGCAAAATGAAAGTAAAAAGATTTCATTCATTATAATGAGTAGTTTAGTGTTTAAAAGTTAAGAAAATTTCTGAGATTTATAAATTATTTATTGATCCCAGGTGTAAAAATTTTTCTCTCAGAGTGCTGTAAAATATTTGAATCATTGATGAACTGCTTAGGAAAAATTAGATTTTTTGGGTCTAGTTCATGTCAACTATAATTCCAAAGTAAAGTAGTGGTTCATTAAATGATTGAGATTCAGACTAATTAGGGATTCAAGATGTGTTCTTATCCAAGTCTGCAGTGACCATAAGCCATGTGTGTTGTTAATTTAAAACCTGTATAATGTAATTGGAGATATGCTAAAAGTGTAAAATACACACAAAATTTCAAAACCATTAGTATTGTGTTGATAGCTTTTATTATTTATTAAATACCATACCATTTTGAATATAGTGTCAAATATATTGTTGTTTGTTTGTTTTAATTCTTATCTAATTCAACATGACCCTGGGCACAGCCTCCTTTCCCTACTCTCTTCCCAGTCACTCCTCCTGCCTACCATATCTACTCCTCATCTGTTTCACTTAAAAAAAGAGCAGGCCTCCCAGTGATATCAGCTGAACATAGCACAGCAAAGCTACAATAAGAATAAGCACAAACCCTAATATCAAGGTTGGATGAGACAACCGAGTAGGAGGAAAAGACAAGGCAAAAGAGTCAGAGATACCCCCTCTCCCACTGTTAAGAGGCCTCCAAACCCCGAAGCTAAACAACCACAGCAGTTATGCAGAGGGCCTAGCAGTCTCTGTGCTGCTTTGGTCTCTGAAGCACCTATGAACCCTGTTTAGTTGATTCTATGTTCTTCTGGTGTCCTTGACCCTTGTGGCTCCTATAATCCTCCTGCTCCCTTTTCTGCAGGGTTCCCAGAGCATCGTTGCCTCATGTTTGGCTGTGGGTCTCTGCATCTGTTTCCATCCATCAGTTGCTGGAGGAAGCATCTCTGATGATGACTGAACTAGGCACAAATCTATGGGTATAGCAGAATATCATCAGGAATTATTTTATTTCTTCTTCCTTTTCTCCTTTCAGTCATGTTTTGTCTTATTCTAGGTCTCTGAGTAATTCGGCTTTTGCTTATTATCAAAATTAATTTCACTCAAATATTGATACCTTTAAAATTCTTTTTACTACAAAACTCAAAATTAGACATGTGGCTGAAAATAAGCTTCTATTGAACAGCTATTAGTCTAATTTTTTTTTGAGACAGGGTTTCTCTGTGTAGCCTTGGGTGTCCTGAACTCACTTTGTAGATCAGGCTGGCCTAGAACTTAAAGAGATTCATCAGCCTCTGCCTCCACCCATAGATTGGCTCATTAAAGTAACAATAACTTGTTATGTTTCTAGAGGCTGACAGTTAGAATGGCACTCTCATGGTTCAGTTCTGGTGAAGGATTTCTTCCTGATTTCAGGTGGCTCCCTTCCTGCTCTACACTTACAGGCAGAGAAGGTCGTTTCCTGTTGTTGTTATTTTTATTCCTAATTTTTAGGCCTAATAATCACATAGTGAGGTCCTTACTCTCATGACCTGATCTAATTCCAATTACTTTCAAAAGGCCTTATTGGCAAATGTCGTCATATAAGGAATTGGGGCTTTAAGTAGGAAGTTTGGGTGGATATGTCATTCACTCCATACAAATCAAGAACATAAGTCAAGAAGAAGAACATTTTTCTAGCATCAACTTAGAAAATATTTGATTAACAGCTAATAGTTTTTCTTTCTTTTTTTTTTTAAATTTTCACTCTACAAGATCTCACTCTTTACTATCTAGAACATACTGGCCTCTAAGTTCCTGCCCTAGCCTCATGAAAGCTGGAGTTCCAAGTGTGACCTACTACAGCCAGTTAAAATAACTAACATTGCCTTAGCATGTATATTGAAAGTACTTTATGCTTCATGTTACCCAGTTTCCTTCACCACATAACTTTTACAATAAAGATATTGTCATAAAGTGATTGAAGTTATACATCAGAAGCTACAGCCTGAACACATATGATGTTTCTCTTACTGTGCAACTTTTAGAAGTAGTGATTCTGAAAAAACAAAGACAAAAATAAACATGAGCACTTTCATGTATTGCTGGTGACAGTGAGTGAGAATTGGTGTAACTTTTCAGGAAGATAGTTTAGAAATGTGCATTAAAAGCCTTAAAATGCATAAATATATTAAGTATGCCTTGAAGAACCATTCAGTTTGAGAGGGTGGGGAGATAGGAGAGGGACAGGAGAAAAGGGCAGTGTTGAAAACAGGAAATTGATAAGATGAAGTGTTGTAATTAGATTTTAATTAATTTTTCTGTTATTATTTACAAGTTATTCATTTTGTATCCCACTTGTAGCCCCCTCCCTCATCTCCTCCAGGTCCCACCATCCCTTTCTCTTCCCTAGTCCACTGATAGGGAAAGTCGTCCTCCCGTACTGTCTGACCCTAGCCTATCAGGGCCCATCAGGACTGGCTACATTTTCTTCCTCTGTGGGCTGGCTAGCTTACCCCACCTGAGAGAAGTGATCAAGGAGCAGACAACCGAGTTTCTGTCAGAGACTGTCTCTTCTCTTACTAAGGAACCCACATGAATACTGAGTTGGCTATGAGCTACATCTGAGCAGGGGGTATTTTTTTTTAATGTAATTTATTTATTTTTATATGACTCACAGGTTAGGAACTTTGTATCCCAGGCGTAGCCCCCTCCCTCCTTCCCTCCCACTCTCCCCATCCCTCCCTCATCTCCTCCCTGCCTCCCTCCAAGTCCACTGATGGGGGAGGACCTCCTCCCCTTCCATCTGACCCTAGTTTATCTTGACTCTTCAGGGATGGCTGCAATGTCCTCTTCTGGGATCTAGCTAGGCTGTTATTCCTGGGCCTGTGTGGGGGTGGGTCAAAGGGCCAGCCATTGAGTTCATGACAAAAATAGTCTCTGTTCCCCTTACTAGGGTCTCCAGTTGAATACTGAGCTACCATTGGCCACATGTGAGCAGGGGTTCTAGGTTATATTCATACATGGTCCTTGGTTGGAGAAACCATCTCGTAAAAGACCCCATCTACTTGGTCTTTGTGGAGCTCTTGTTCTCCCAAGTCTTACTAACTCCCCTTATTTTCATTTTTATTCCCAGCCCTCTGCCGAAGGCTTGGTTGTGAGTCTTAATATCTGCTTTGATACACTGCTATATAGATTCTTTCAGAGGCCCTCTTTGGTATTCTCCTGTCCTGTTGCTTGTTTTCTCCTACATTCAATGTCCATCCCATTTGTCCATTTAAACGAGCATTGATCATCCCATCCTGGGTCCTCCTTCTTGTTTATCTTCCCTAGGTGTGTAGATTTCAGCATGAGCTTCCTATCCTATAGGTCTATATAAGTGAGTATATACCACATGTTTCTTTCTGCTTTTGGGATACCTCACTCAGGATGATCGTTTCCAGGTCCCATCATTTGCCTGTGAATTTCATGATTTCCTCCTTTTTAATTGCTGAATAGTATTCCATTGTGTAAAAGTACCATAATTTCTATATCCATTCCTCAACTGAGGGACATCTGGGTTGTTTCCAGGTTCTGGCTAGTACAAATAAAGCAGCTATGAACATAGTTGAGCAAATGTCCTTGTTGTGTACTTGAGCATCTTTTGGATATATGCCTAAGAGTGGTATAGCTGGATCTTGAGGAATCACTATTCCTAATTGTCTAAGAAAGCGACAAATTGATTTCCAGAGTGGTTGTACAAGTTTGCATTCCCACTAGCAATGGAGGAGGGTTCTTCTTTCTCCACAACCTCTCCAGCATGCATTGTCACTAGAGTTTTTGATCTTAGCCATTCTGGTGGGTTTAAGGTGAAATCTCAGGGTCGTTTGATTTGCATCTCCCTGATGGCTAAGGATGTTGAGCATTTCTTTAAGTGTTTTTAAGCAGGGGGTATTGTAAATACAAGCCAGGTGATGGTGGTTCATGCCTTTAAATCTTAGCACTAGGAAGGCAGAGGGCAGGCATAGCTGGGTCATTTCGAGTCCAGTCTGGTCTACAGAGTGATTCACAGGACAGCTAGGGCCACGCAGAGAATCATTGTCTCAAAAAATGTAACTACAAAATGCTCTAAAACAACCCTGTAACCTGGAACTTCTATGTTTATTAATATGTCCCAGTTGAACAGTCACAAAAACTGTCCCATGTAGAGGCTGTTATTACAGCAAAGGCAATTTTAGATGTTTTTGAAGAATAATTGACTAAAACAGATTTGAACATTAAGGAAGTTTATGATATCACATAGCTGATCAGGACTGAGAGATTTAGCAAGTAAATGATGTCATGAAGGACACAAGTTATTTACATCTTTAGCCAATTTTGCCATGTGTGAGCCTCATCCTTATTCCTCATATAACAAGATGGCTTAAGATGATGCTAATTTTGGGTGCATTCATTTTAATTTCTGTCCCTCAGGAAATGAGGGGAAATCTTTCTTGCCAACTATGGGATTAAAAAGCAATCTCTTCCACATGATTGATCCTTTAAAAATGGTTGCCCATTTACAACCAATAATACCCTCCCAGTAAACTTTAGGCCCTGGCACCCCCAGAAAAATAAGATAAGTGTCTTTAAATGAGTAGAAAGTTGGTATGGTGAGGGATACATCTAGAAGGTTATAGCTCTGTTGAGGAAGAATGGAAAAACTGATATTAGGTCAATGTATAGACCACACTAGGAGCCTCAAAACTGGAAATGGCTCAGGATACTTTAGACCCCTAAGAGGTCTCTGGGCAGGAAGTTAATGACAGCAACAAGACAGACCAAATAACCTTTGGAAGGAAAGAAGGCCAGTTCAGAATGTGCTGACACTCAGGGAGAGTAGAGTCAGAAGGAGAGAGAGGGAACACAGAACTAATCCAGGGTAGGATACTTATATGAGAGAAATCTGAGGGATACTTAGAAACCTGGAGGTAAAAAACAAACAAACAAAAAGGTTGGTTAATTTGTTACCAGGTATAAAAAGGCTTCTCAGGCTAAACAGAACTCATGTGTCTGTGCCCACAGAATAGAGACAAAAATATTGAGCTGGATTAAAGAAAGGGAAGGACAAGAAGAATTTTTTTACAGTTGTCACTCTTGTCACATATGTAAAACCTTTCTTAGAATGTTGTTGTTCTTGAAGGACCATACCAGATACACTAGGCTCACCTTTTCCTCCAGAAGTAGGTAGAAAGTTGACTCTGAATGCTATTGCACAAGATCCCTGGAAAGTGAGCACTTTGGTTGTTTTAGCTTCAAATGCTTCCAGGGTTTTTAAAGGCTCTCACTGGGCACTGTTTATTCATTTAGAAGGCTCATAGCATGCACATCATACCTTAAGCTATTCTCTCTCCTCTGTCTGCCTTTCTAGATCTCCTCCCTTCAGACGATATCAACCCATATCCTTCCTCATGACAGCTTTGCTAAGTCTACAGATCTTCTCTTTCTTTGATTCCTCTTTACCTGACCAGACCTTATATTTTTAAATTACTTTTTCGAGAGGTTGTTATACCCAGCCAGGTGTTATATGTTACTTTTTCCTTTCAGTCTCATCCCATGAGGTCTTGGCTTTCAGATACCCTAGGCTATTGAGTGATCTTTGGATTGGTTTCTCTGTTTCTCTGCTTGTCATTTCTTAATCCAGTCTCCACAAGAAAATAGAGTATGCTCATCCACTCAGTTATATCCACTAAATGTCTCCATTGCACTCAAATACTTACTGCAGATTAAATATTTACCATAGTCTTCAGGTCCTGCAAGACCTAAAGATCCCATGGACCTTGGCCACCCAGCTAACATAGCCACTCCACCCCTCTATTGCTAAGCTCCAGTTATACTGGTTTTTCTCAGTTCTTAAGTGGCCTGGTGCATTACTGTCATAGTGACAGTGTGTATGTTGTTTATTCTTCTGTTAACCTAACTACCCACCTGCATGTTCTAATTACCATTTAGAATAGTGCCTACTTATAGCCCTCCTCTCATTTTCTAGTCGAAATTGCTAGGTTGTAATCATTACAGAATCCTAGAAGTGAGCTAAGAATGCAGGTCAGTAGGGGAGAATGCTTACCTAGCATGCACGAAGCGCTGGGTTCAATTCCCATCTTTACATAATTTGGTTCTGGACACAAGTAGTATTACCACTTGGGTGTAAAAGGCAAGATGAACAAAGATTCAAGCTAATCTTTACCTGCACAGAACTTTGAGGCCATTCTGGTGTACTGCATCCATGGAAAGAAGGAACAGGGAGAAAGCCTGGAGCTGGGTTTGGTAGTAAGTAATCTCTGCACTTCAGAGTTGGAATCAGGAAGATAACCACCAATTTATGATCAGCTTAGAGCCACAGAGTTATGCTCTTCAAGTACAAACCTGCCCTTACTATTTATCACTTTGTTTACTACATCTCTCTTCTACTGGATTTTATACCCCATGCTCATTCACCTGCGAATAGCTAGCATCTAGTCAATGCCTGACAGCTAGCCGACCTCAAGCAATCGTAGGTTGAAAGATAAGAAGTTGTCATTTTTACATTAAAACAGGGCTCACCTCAGCAAGAATGAAGAATGTTAGGCAAACTGTTGAAGAAAGAGAATTGGAATTAGCCTAAGGAAAAGTTCACTTTCCCATTTTATTAACTAACTTGTTTTTGGATCTTAGTATGTCGTGCCCACCTCACCAGCAAGGAAGACGCTCCAACAGGATTCTTCTGAAGCATGCTTTATTGGGGATACATAATGCTATTCAGCTGCGCAGCTAGCAGCAAAAGGCGGAAGACCCTGATCTCTGGACTGATGCTGCTTAAATAGGACTTAAGACGGCGTGTACTTCCATGATTGGTTCGAGTCTCAAACCCTCATTAGCATAACCCCTGGCGGGCTATGCACATGCGCACATGAGTTGTTTACCACTTCCGTGTCCAATAAGAACCCAGAAACCAGCGCCATCTTGTAATGGCGACTGCCGGCTCCTGACACGAGTAAGCACAAAAATCTGGCTAAGTTGATGACCTGAGATTTTCCCATTAGAAGGTACGTGCCTGATCCTAGTCAAGAAGAGATAAGTGATGTAATTATACCACAACCATAAAAAAATTAAGAAATAATTAAAAAACCCCTCTGCACATATAATTCACATTTTATTTATCCATGTATCTGTTGTTGGACATGTAATCCAATTCCATAATTAGGATTTTGTGAATAGTGCTGCAATAAATATGGATATGAAATTATTTCTATGGTATATTGATTTAGTGTTATAACCAGAGGTGGTATAACTGGGCCATAAGCAATCCTTATCTATCTATCTATCTATCTATCTATCTATCTATCTATCTATCTATCTATCTATTTATTTATTTGTGCATGCGCGCGTGTGTGCATGTGTGTGTGTGTGATTTGACTATGCCATGGCTTTTCATTTTGAGGTCAAAGGACAACTTTCGAAGTTGGTGTTCTCTTTCCACCATGAGTTCCAGGGACTGAACTCAGGTCATCAGGCTTCTGAAAAAAGTACCTTTACCCACTAAGCCATCTCACCAGCCACCCTCCACATGGTAAATTCAACTGTAGGTTTTGAAAAGCTGCCATGATGATTTTCACAGTGCTTGGATAAATCTGTATTCCCACCATCAGCATATAAAGCTCACTCACTCTCTCTTTTTTTTACACTCACGATCATTTACTATTATTGTTCGCTGAATCATAGCAGCTCTGAGTGAAGTGAGATTGAATATCAATGTAGTTTAATGTGCATTTCCCTAATGGCTAGAGATAGTGAACACTTTTTCATATTTTTATTGAAATTTGTGCAGGAATATATAAAGATATATATATATATTATATATACATATGTATTTATATATGGGAAGCATATATGTATATATGGGAAACATGAAGAAGTCAAATACAAAACAGTAAAATATACTCTTCCATTTTTGTAAAATAAAAACTTTAAAAATAAAAAACATTACTTGAGATTTTAACAATAGTGAACTATGCGCAGAGGAGGTTCATAGTAGTAAACTACAATACTGGTAACATTCTTGAGGTTATGATTAAATTGTGGCATTCATTAAAATTACTGCTGATGGACTCAAGCCCTTAGAACCTGCAACCTTAGAACTTTCCCAGATTAAACCTTTTGTTAAGAATTTTTACTTTACTGGTGAGGTGAAAGCATCCTGGTGCTACTGCTGCACTTTTTGTCCACTTAGATCTGTGAAGAGTTTAGGTAAAAATTGTAAATTTTCTTGAGTTTGAGTCTGAAATAAAACACAATCGTTACTCATTATTTGGCCAGAAACTACAGGCATGACTGTGCAAGCCTAATGGCAAATCTTGGAAGATCCCAATTCAGCTCCTGTATTTGTTTCTCTTCTTCATGTTCAGCAGTAAAAAATAAGTTAATCAGATAACAAAAGCATAAGAATCCTGATATTGCTCACCTAGGTCTGGCAATAACCACATTATAGGATGACACCGTGTCTTAGAAGCGTAAAGCCTGAGATGGTCACAGACTTGGCTGCAGCCATCTTTCTACCATTGCTTATTGGATACAAGTGGCCTACATTTCAACAACACCAGATTATCAGTATCACAAAAAGCACCTGCCTGCATTTTAGTTCTGGTTCATGGGACAGGGAAGGTATTCCCCCTGGAAAATTCTTCTTTTCTATTTGGTCTGTATCTACCTTTTCTCAGCTAAAAATGACATTTCCATCCTAATTATTTGCTGCTGTTTCCAGTATCACCATTTTCAGTCTTTCCTATGTTCTATTCATATCCAGAATGTCTTTCCAGTATATATTTTTTGAAGCAGGAAGTATAAAGTCTTCAAGATCAGAATGCTAAATATCAGAAGGTAAGAATTCCATCTCCTGAGGACTTTGGTGGGTGTAAGAGTCTTCTCTGAATCAGAGACAAGGCAAGGCTGCCCACTCTCTCCATATCTCTTCAACATAGTTCTTGAACTCCTTGCTAGAGAAATAAGACAATTAAAGGAGATCAAGGGGATACAAATTGTAAAGGAAGAAGTCAAAGTATCATCATTTGCAGATGATATGATAGTATACTTGAGTGAACCCAAAAATTCTACCAGAGAGCACCTACAGCTGATAAACACCTTGAGCAAAGTGGCTGGATACAAAATTAACTCAAAAAAAAATCAGTAGCCCTCCTGTATACAAAAAACCCAAAAGGGATGAGAAAGAAATTAGGGAAACAACACCCTTCACAATGGCCACAAAGGGCATAAAGTACCTTGGTGGGACCCTAACCAAGGAAGTCAAAGACTTGTATGAAAAAATTTCCAATCTCTGAAGAAAGAATTAGAAGGAGATATGAGAAGAAAGAAAGATCTCTCATGTTCATAGGTTGGCAGGATTAACATAGTAAAAATGGCCGTTTTACCAAAAGCAATCTACAGTTTCAATGCAATTCCCATCAAAATACCAACACAATTCCTTACAGACCTCGAAAGAAAAATTCTCAACTTCATATGGAATAACAACAAACCCATGCTTGGTAAAACAATCCTCTACAATAATCTCCAACCCTGATCTCAAGCCGTACTATAGAGCAACAATACTAAAAACTGCATGGTATTGGTATAGAAACAGAATGGTGGATCAATGGAACCGAACAGAAGACCCTGAAATAAACCCACACACTTATGGATACCTGATTTTTGACAAAAATGCCAAAACCATACAATGGAAAAAAGATAGAATCTTCAACAAATGGTGCTGGTGTAACTGGATCTCTACACGTAGAAAAATGCAAATAGAGTTATATTTATCACCCCGCACAAAACTAAAGTCCAAGTGGATCAAAGACCTCAATATAAATCCAGACACACTAAACCTACTAGAAGAAAAAGTGGGGAAGAACCTTGAACCTCATTGGCACAGGAGACAACTTCCTGAACAGAACACCAACAGCACAGGCTCTAAGAGCAAAATTCAATAAATGGGACCTCATGAAACTAAAAAAAACTTCTGTAAAGCAAAGGACACTGTCGTCAGAACAAAACAACTGCCTAAAGATTGGGAAAGGATCTTCACCAACCCTATATCTGACAGAGGGCTAATATCCAGAATATATAGAGAACTCAAGAAGTTAAACAGCAACAAATCAAGTAATCCAATTGAAAAATGGGTACAGAGCTAAATAGAGAATTCTCAATAGAGGGATATTGAATGGCATAGAAACACTTACAGAACTGCCCAATGTCATCAGGGTCATGAAAATTAAAACTACCCTGAGATTTCACCTTACACCCATCAGAATGGCTAAGATCAAAAACTCAAGTGACAACACATGCTGGAGAGGATGTGGAGAAAAGGGAACCCTCCTCCATTGCTGGGGAGGGGGGGGGATGTATATTTGTACAACAACTCTGGAAATCAATCTGGCACTTTCTCAGACAATTAGGAGTAGTGCTTCCTCAAGATCCAGCTATGCCATTCCTAGGCATATATCCAAAAAGAGGCTCATGTATACAACAAAAACAATTGCTCACCATGTTTGTAGCAGCTCTATTTGTAATAGCCAGAAGCTGGAAACAATCCAGATGCCCCTCATTTGAGCAATGGATACAGAAATTGTGGTACATCTATACAAAGGAATATTACTCCGCAAAAAACAAAAACAAAAACAAACAAACAAACAAAAAACAAGGAAATCATGAAATTTGCTGGTAAATGGTGGGACCTGGAAATGATCATCCTGAGTGAGGTATCCCAAAAGCAAAAAGACGCACATGGTATATACTCATTTATATTATAAGATAGGATAAACATACTGAAATCTATACACCTAACGAAGATAAACAAGAAAGAGGACCTGGAGTAAGAGGATTATTCCTCACTTAGAAAGTCAAATTGGATGGACATTGGATGTAGGAGTAAACAAGTAACAGGGCAAGAGCCTACCACAGAGGGCATCAGAAAGACTCTACTTAGCAGGGTATCAAAGCAAATATTAAGAAACATAACCAACCCTTTGGCAGAGGGCAGGGAGTCATATGAAAGAAGGGGGAGTTAGTATGACCTGGAGAGGACAGGAGCTCTGCAAGGACCAAATATATCAGGGCACAGGGGTCTTTTATGAGACTGTCTCTCCAACCAAGGACCAAGTATGGATATAACCTAGAACCCTTGCTGGTATGTAGCAAATGGTAGCTCAATACCCAAGTGGGTACACCAGTAAGGGGAACAGGGACTATTTTGTACATGAACACAATGGCTGGCTCTTCGACCTCCCTGCCCCCTCGAGGGAGGAGCAGCCTTGCTAGGCCACAGAAGAGGACATTGCAGCCATTCTTGAAGAGACCTGATAAACTAGAGTTAGATGGAAGGGGAGGAGGTCCTCCCCTGTCAGTGGACTTGGAAAGGGTCAGGGTGGAAATGAGGGAAGGAAGGGTGGGATAGGGAGGGAATGTGGGAGGGGGCTACGGCTGGGATACAAAGTATATAACCTGTGATTAATATAAAATAAAAATGTTAAAATTAAAAAAATAAACTATAAAAAACCAAGGAAATCATGAAATTTGCTGGAAAATGTTGGGAACTGGAAAAGATCATTGTGAGTGAGGTATCCCAAAGCAGAAACACATACATGGTATATACTCACTCATAAGTGGATACCAGACATATAATATAGGATAAACCTACTAAAATCTGTACACCTAAAGAAGCTAAGCAAGAAGGAGGACTCTGGCTAAAATGTTCAATCCCCTTTCACAAAGGCAAAGAGGATGGACATCAGAAGAAGGAGAAAACAGGAAACAGGACAGGAGCCTGCCACAAGGGGGTTCTGAAAGGCTCTACCCTGAAGGGTATCAAATCAGATGCTGAGACTCATGGCCAACTTTTAGGCAGAGTGCAGGGTATCTTAAGAAAGAAAGGGAAGATAGTAAGACCTGGAGAGGACAGGATCTCCAAAAGGAGAGCAACAGAACCAAAAAATCTGGGCACAGGGTTCTTTTCTGAGACTGATACTCCAACCATTCATGGAGATAACCTAGAACCCCTGCACAGATGTAGCCTATGGCAGTTCAGTGTCCAAGTGGGTTTCACAGTAATGGGAACAGAGACTGTCTCTGACATGAACTCAATGGCTGACTCTTTGATCACCTCCCCCTGAGGGGGAAGCTGCCTTACCAGGCCACAGAGGAAGACAATGCAGCCAGTCCTAATGAGACCTGATAGACTAGTATCAGAAGTTAAGGAAATAAGAAGTCACCTATCAGTGGATTGGGGGAGGAGAATGTGTGGAGAAGGGGGAGGGAGGGTGCGATTGGGAGGGGAGGAGGGAGGGAGCTACATGGGGGATACAAAGTGAATAAATTGTAATTAATAAAAATTAAAATTAAAAAAGAGTCTTCTCCGTAGTTTTTGTTTTGTTTTTGCACACTTGTATATTATATAGCATATTAGCTGTTGGGAAGAGTGGTAAAAAACAGTCACTGTGGTGTAGTATAGCAACAGCTTATGTGAGTCTTTAATTCTTCAACTTTTCTGGAGGGTAAATTGCTTTCATGCAGTTTAATGGGTGTTATATCAATGATTTCTGAAATTTCTTTATCCACACAAAATTCCCAGAGTTTTTCAACAGAGGCTACCCTAGACTTTTGGAAAGCCAACTCTTTACTGTGACATGAGAATGAATTAAAAAAAAAATTAAAAACTACTCAATCTTCATCATCTTTCAGTACAAGGAGTACACTAAAATACTATGTACTCAGTTAGGTAAATAAGAAGCTTCTGTATATGTATGTGTATTAATGTTTAATGTATATTAAATTTATGGCAACTCATAATCACATTTTTTCTGTTTCTGTTGAAAGAAAAATAATTATTCTTGAAGTTATCAAGGTCAATATGGTTGATAGGAGTTGGAAAATTGTTTAAGAAGATCATATCGAACTTTGAACTGGATAGGCTACCACAACTGTTACAAACATTGAAGTAGTGATAATTTTTACAGTGAGCATTATTTTAGGACTTGAGTTGCCCTGTGGGATGTAAAAGACAAAAAAAAAATGTGATGGCTACGAAAAGAGCAATGATAAAAATTTCAACATTAGAAACATTCCTATCTTTCTGTTGCTAGTAATTAGGTGATTGAATAATAGTTACTTATCAAGGAATATTTTGCTTACATTTTAAGTGAGAAAAAGCCATATAAACGGTGTATTTTATGAAAATATGTAAATTCTCACAATATTATGAATTTGTCATTCACACACAAAATAGTTCTGTTTTCCTTTCTATATTAATGATCTTATATTTGAAAATCTAATAATTAATTGATAAAATAACAGAAAAATACATGAGTAAACTGAGAAAGAAATATCTATTAACTAATCAGCAAATGATAATTTTAGGGCTATCCTAAATTAGTTTTCTCAACTTAATCAATTTTTAGTGAGATAGGGTTTTACTATTTTTCCCATGCTGATGTGAAATCTCTGTGCTCTTGCCTCAGCCTCCTGACTGGCTGAGACTACAGACCCATTCCACTGCCCTTGGCTAAATTGTGTTCTCTCATTTCTACCTTTCTCTGTGCTGGGGGTGAACCCTCAACCTCAGGTCTATTAAGCGTATGCTCCACTGCTGGACTACATTCCAACTCCTTAAGTGATTCTAACACTAACTGAAGTGACTTAGGAATTCCAGCTTAGTCCGACCTTTCATGGTTATTTACAGGTAGTTAATGGTTGATAGAGGGAAACCCTTTCTTTAGTTGTGTATCAATTGACAAGTTGTCCAAGTTTATGTAAGCAAAATCTCACCCATGATTTTGTAAGTAATCCTGATGAAAACTATTAGTTCACGAAAGAAAAAGCAAACAGGGGACTAGCTGGAGAGCGGAAGGGGACACAAAAGAGTTATAAAGATGATCAAAGTATATATGTATGAAAATGCTATAATGAAACACAACTATGATGAATTTAAATATGGTAAAAAATAAGAATGCTGGTTTGGAGGCTGAGGATGTATCTCAGGGCTAGAATGCTTGTGTAGTGTGAGTTGGCTGCTGGATGCAAACTTCAGCATTAAAAATAAATAAAGAAATGGCTTCTATACTATACTCCAAATTTACTATATTACCAACTCTAGAGTATAAGCTAGAATGCAGCCCATTGTTTAGAGCAGATTCCTAGGACCCTTTTACTATTAATACTAAGAGCCCCAGTGACACTCTCCTGAGTGGAAACTCATCTGTTTATCTGTCTCAAGGCTGGTGTTAATTCCATTTACCACTGTTCTGGCCTCAAATAATGAGAGCCAATATAGTACTTGGAGGGGAGCTATCTGAAAGGCAGCAGTCAGAAATGTCA
>CM053742.1:58185667-58200819 GCA_028658305.1 Pachyuromys duprasi | reverse complement strand
CTTCAACAAGGGATCAAAGCAGATGCTGAGATTCACAGCCAACTTTGGGCAGAGCACAGGGAGTCTTATGGAAGAATGATGTATGTCAGGGTGAGTAGAGGAGCTAGAAAGAACCGTAGGTGACAGAAGCTCCACAAGGAGACCAATAAAGCTAAAATATCTGAACCCAGGGGGCCCTACAGAGACTGATGCACCCACCAAAGGCCATGCATGAAGAGGCTCTAGACGCCCTGTTCAGATGTAGCCCACAGGGGCTTCAGTCTCCGTGGGGTTTCCTAATAAGGGGGGCAGGGGCTGTCTCTGTCATAAACGCGGTTGTCTGCTGTTGATCATTTCCTTCTGATGATGCAGCATTACCAGGCCATAGAGGAAAAGGATCCAGGCAGCCCTGATGAGACTTGATAGACTGGAGTAAGATGGTAGGATAGGTGGGATCCCCCTTTCAGTGAACTAGGGGAAGGGGATAGGGGGATGAGGGAGGAAGGGGAGATGAGGGCGGGGGCTACAATCAGAATGTAAAATGAATAAATTGGGAAAAAGGTCTCCAGGAAACTATATAGGACCTTGGAGGTTAGGAAAGAAAGCCATCTAATGACAATAAATACAGCAGGGTCAGTTACACATGTCACATGTATTCCCGTGATTTTTTTTTAATTTTTACTTTTTTATATTAATTACAGTTTATTCGCTTTGTATCCCAGCTGTAGCCCCATTCCTCATTCGCTCCCAATCTCACCCTCCCTTCTTCTTCTCCCATGCACTTCTCCAAGTTCACTGATAGGGAAGGTCTTCCTCCCCTTCCATCTGACCCTAGCCTATCAGGTCTCATCAGGACTGGCTGCATTGTCTTCCTCTGTGGCCTGGTAAGGCTGCTCCCCCTCAAGAGGAGGTTATCAAAGAGCCAGCCATTGAATTCATGTCAGAGACAGTCCTTGTTCCCCTTACTATGGAACCCTCTTGGAGACTGAGCTACCATGGACTACATCTGTGCAGGGGTTCTAGGTTATTTCCATGAATGGTCATTGGTCTCAGAAAAGAACCCTGGGCCCAGATTTTTTAGTTCTGTTGCTCTCTTTGTGGAGCTTCTGTCCCGTTCAGGTCTTTCATCTCCCCCTTCTTTCATAAAATTCCCAGCACTCTGCCCAAAGTTTGGTAATGAGTCTCAGCATCTGCTTTGATACCCTGCTGGGTAGAGTCTTTTAGAGACCCTCTGTGGTAGGCTCCTGTCCTGTTCCCTCTTTTCTCCCTCTTCCGACGTCCATCCCAATTTTCTTTCTGAGTGAGGACTGATCATCTTACCCAGGATTCTCCTTCTTGCTTAGCTTTTCATGTGTATAGATTTTAGTATGTTTATCCTATATTATATGTCTAATATCCACTTATAAGTGAGTATATGCCATATGTGTCTTTCTGCTTCTGGGATACTTCAACTCAGGATGATCTTTTCTAGTTTCTGCCATTTGCCTGCAAATTTCATGATTTCCTTGTTTTTAAATGCAGATGCCATTGTGTAAATGTACCACAATTTCTGCATCCATTCCTTGTTTGAGGGACATATGGGTTGTTTCCAGAGTCTGGCTATTACAAATAAAGCTGCTACAAACATGGTTGACCAAATGTCCTTGTTGTATATTTGAATGTATTTTGGATATATGCCTGGGAGTGATATAACTGGATCTTGAGGAAGCACTATTCTTGATTGAGAAAGTGCCAGATTTATTTGCAGAGTGGTTATTTAAGTTTACATTCCCACCAGCAGTGGAGGAGGGTTACCCTTTCTCCACATCCTCTTCAGCATGTGTTGTCACTTGAGTTTTGATCTTAGCCATTCTGATGGGTGCAAGGTAAAATCTCAGGGTAATTTTGATTTGTATTTCCCTGATGACTAAAGATGTTGAGCATTTCTTTAAGTGTTTCTCTGGCATTCTACATTCCTCTAAATAGAATTCTCTTTTTAGCTCTATACCCCATGCTCTGAGACCTCGCTAGACCAAAAGTTCTTACTAAAGTCAACTGCTGATTGTGGTCAAATGGATTTCATGTAAGACAAAGAAAAGGAGAGGAGAAAAAAAAAGAACAGTATTAACACTTGCAGAAATGTCTTGATCTGTAAACTTGGGGAAACTGTTTATGTCTAGGATGCCATCTGTTTCTAGGTACATCTTTTAGCATAAATTCTACAACAGGTATATACTAAGAGTCTGGACAGCTGATAGTCAGTCATAAAGATATACATCTAAAATTTGATACCTAGATGTACAACTGCAGCTTGAGTGGTGACAAGAACTTGTTATCATCTCCTCTAAATATATTCAGTAATCATCTTCCTCTGATGTCATGTCCAGAACCTACAACCTCTGGGTTCTCTATGAGTGTTTGGTTGCTCTGTGACTATTTCATAAGGAGTCAATTTGTGTTTTCCAATGGAAATGTATATAATTGTCATTAAAAGAAGAAAAAGAATTCTGGAGTGATGGTTCAGCATTTAAGAGCACTATATGTTCTTTCAAAGGACCTAAGGACCAAGTTTGCTTACAGCACCTGTATGACAACTCAAAACCCTATGTAACTCTGGTTCTGGGAGATTTAGTGGATTCTTTTTTTTTCTTGAATTTTACTTAAAATTTTTTTTTATTAATTACACTTTGTATCCCCCCTGTAGTTCCTCCCTCCTCCCCTTCCAATCCCTCCTTTCCTCTCCCTTTTCCATGCCTGCCCCCCACCTAGTCCACTGATAGAGGAGGTTTTCTTTTCCTTCCTTCTGATCCTAGTCTATTAGGTCTCATCAGGAGTGGCTGCATTGTCTTCCTCTGCATTCTTACAGAGCCTGCCATAGGTAATTTGGGTTATGACGGAGAGAGTGGTGATTGAGAAATTACAGGTTAAGAAAAAGAGACAGAAACATTAGAATAGATTCAAGAGGGCTATCAGTCATTACTGAAAAGCCCCAAGATAATTTTCCAATTCCCTTTTATAAAATTCTTTATTATCATCATCATCATAATTTATTACAATTTATTCAATTTGTATCTGTCTGTTACCCCCTCCCTGGTCTCCTCCAAATCCTACTCTCTCACCCTCTACTCCCCTTATGCCTGTCCCTTAGTCCATTGACCCTAGTCTATCAAGTCTTATCAAGATTAGTAGCATTTTCTTCCTCTGTGGCCTGGCAAGGCTGCACCCCCCTCCCCAGAGGTGATCAGAGCGCCTACCTCTGAGTTCATGCCAGAAACTGACCCTGTCCCCCTTATTAGGGAACCCACTTGGAGACTGAGTATAAGGGCTATATCTGAGCCAGGGTTTTAAGTTCTCTCCATGCATGGTCCTTGGTTGGAGAATCATTCTCTTCAGGGCACCCAAGGCTCAGATTTTTAGGCTCTGTTGGTCTCCTTACAGAGATCCTGTCTCCTGCAGCTCTTACTATCTCCCCCTTCTTTCATAAAATTCCATGCACTCTTTACAAGGTTTGGCTACAAGTCTCAGCCTCTGCTTTGATAAATTGATTAAGTAGAGTCTATCAAAGGCCCTCTGTGGTAGGTTCCTATCCTGTTCCCCGTCTTCTCCCACTTCTTATGTCTACCCCATTTGCCCTTCTGAATGAGGATTGAGCATCTTCCCTAAGCTCCTCCTCATTGTGCAGCTTCCTGAAGAGTATAGATTTTAGTATATTTATTCTATATTATGTGTCTAATAAGCACTTATAAATAAGTATATACAATGTGTGTGATTCTGCTTCTGGATTTCCTCACTCAAGATGACCTTTTCTAGTTCCCACCATTTGCCTGCAAATTTCATGATTTCCATGTTTTTAGTATATGAATAGTATTCCATTGTGTAAATGTACCACAATTTCTGTATCCATTCTTCCACTGAGGGACATCTAGGTTGTTTCCACATTCTGGCTATTATGAATAGAGCTGTTATGAACATGGTTGAGCAAATGTCCTTGTTGTATAGTTGAGCATATTTCAGATATATGCCTGGGAGTGGTATGACTGGATCTAGAGGTAGCGCTAATACTAGTTTTCTGAGAATGCACCACATTGATTTCCAGAGTGGATGTACAAGTTTACATTCCCACCAACAATGGAGGAGGGTTCCTCTTTCTCCACATTCTCTCCAGCATGTGTTCTCACTTGAGTTTTTGATCTTAGCCATTCTGATGGGTGTAAGGTGAAATCTTAGGGTTGTTTTGATTTGCATTTCCCTGATGACTAAGGACACTGAGCATTTAAGAGTTTCTGTAACATCTGATATTCCTCCTTTGAGAATTCTCTGTTTAGCCCTGTACCCCATTTTTTAAAATTGGATTATTTGGTTTGTTGGTGTTTAACATCTTAAGTTATTTACATAATGTAGATATTATCTCTCTGTCAGATATAGGGTTGGTGAAGATCCTTTCCCAGTCTATAGGCTGTCATTTTGTTCTGATGACAGTGTCCTTTGCTTTACAGAAGCTTTTCAGTTTCACGAGGTCCCATTTATTATTGTTAATCTTAGAGTCAGTGCTGTTGGTGTTCTGTTCAGGAAGTTGTCTCCTGTGCCAATGAGTTCCAGGATCTTCCCCACTTTTTCTTCTAACAGATTTAATGTGTCTGGTTTTATGTTGAAATCTTTGATCCACTTGGACTTTAGTTTTGTGCAGGGTGAAAAATATGGATCTATTTGCATTTTTTCTACATGTAGGCATCCTGGTGGAATAGCACCATTTGTAGAAGAAGTTATCTTTTTATTGTATTGTTTTGGCTTCTTTGACAGAAATTTGTTGTCCATAGGTGTGTGGGTTTATTTCTGGGTCTTCTATTTGATTCTATGGATCCTCCAGACTCTTTATCTGCCAGTACCATGATGTTTTTATTACTATTGCTATGTAGTACAGCTTGAGAACAGGGATGGAGATTTCTTATTGTACGGGATTGTTTTAGGAATTCTGGGTTTTCATTTTTCCATATGAAATTGAGAATGATTCTTTCAAGGTCTCTAAAGAATTGTACTGGTATTTTGATGGGAATTGTAGTGAATCTGTAGATTGCTTTTCGTAGGATGGGTATTTTCACTATGTTAATCCTACCAATCTATGACCATTGGAGATCTTTCCATCTTCTGATATTTTCTTCAGAGACTTGAAGTTTTTTTTTTTTTTCAAACAGGTCTTTCACTTGCTTGGTTACAGTCACACCAAGGTACTTTATGTTATTTGTGGCTATTGTGAAGGGTGTTGTTTCCATAATTTCTTTCTCAGCCCTTTTTACTTTTGTATACAGGAGGGCTGCTCTTTTTTTTTTTTTGATTAATTGTATATCTAGCCACTATGCTGAAGGTGCTTATTAGCAGCAGGAGTTACCTGGTAGAATTTTTGGGGTCACTCGTGTATACTATCATATCATCTGTGAATAGTGATACTTTGGGCTCTTCCAATTTGTATCCCCTTGATCTCCTTTAGTTGTCTTATTGTTCTAACTAGGACCTAAAGTACTATGTTGAAGAGATATAGAGAGAGTGGATAGCCTTGCCTTGTCCCTGATTTCAGTGGGATTCTCTCCATTTAATTTTATGTTGGTTATAAGCTTGCTGTGTACTGTCTTTGCAATTTTTAGGTATGTCACTTGTATCCCTGATCTCTCCAAGACTTTAAACATGAATGGGTGTTGGATTTTGTCAAATGCTTTTTTGACATCTCATGAGATGATCATGTAGTTTTTCTCCTTCTGTTTATTTATATGGTGAATCACATTGTTGGATTTCTGTATATTGTACCACTCCTGCATGCCTGGGATGAAGCTTACTTGGTGATGGCAGATGGTTTCTTCTATGTGTTTTTGGATTCAGTTTTCGAGTGCTTTATTAGGAATACTTGCATCAATGTTCATAAGAGAGATAGGTCTGAAATTCTCCTTTTTTGTTACATCTTTTTGTGGTTTAGATATCAAGGTTACTGTGACCTCATAGAATGAGTTTGGTAATGTTCCTTCTGTTTCTATTTTGTGGAATAATTTGAAGAGTATTGGCATCAGCTCTTCATGGAAGGTCTGACAGAATTCTGTGCTGCAATCATCAGGCTTTTTTTTATGGCAGTGAGACTTGATGACTGCTTCTATTTCCTTGGGAAATATAGAACTATTTAATGCATTTACCTTGGTACTGTGCTCCAAGAGATCAGATCTATCTGGGCTGCACCATCTATTTGGCTGACTCCACCAGGAGACTTACAGAACAGGGCTTCAGTGTTGAGAAATTTGCCCCTATGTTGCCCACAGCAGGGGTGTGAGTGGAACGGATCCAATGCCTGGCTGCTAGCATAGAAGGACCCAATATGGGGCTGTAAGCACTCTCTCACAGAAGCACTCACTTCCATGTGTGTGTGGAAAGTGCAGTGTGCTTGCTCACTTGCAGGCTTTTGAGGTAAGCTCTGAGCGCCCATAGGTTTCTGCTCTCAGATTTGGGTCCCTTGTTTGGCCTTTAGAGTAAGGAATCCCCTTACCTGGGGTTATGCACTGCCTGCTGTCGCCAGAGTCAGCAAAGGTGCAGTCAAAAGTGCAGGGGGTTGAGAGTTCTCCACTCTCAGACCTGAGAGGCATCCATGGTGGGCATGGATCCAATCTGTCCCAGCTCATGGGTTTTCCCCTCTAGTCTGGGAAGCCTCAAAGTCTATGCTTTGGCTTCAGCTGCCTATCCACTCACCAGTTTTTGGAGTTTTGGATCCTCTGCCCTTCAGATAAGGTTTGCACTGGTCGCTGTCATCTTGGAGTCCCCTCTCCAATTCCTTTTTAAAGACAAAGCAAGCACAGTTCACATTAATCCATGGACAGTGTTCAAGAAACAGTTAAGCTCGTTTTCAAAGACCACATTCTTGTATGGCAGACATGGTCCAAGGTCTCACAGACAAGTTAAAGAAACTTGGCAAAATCTCCTGCTTATTTCTGTCTCAAGGGAAAGGCTAAAGCATATTTTTCACTGAATAATATATAATAAAGCAAGCTCGCTAGGGAAGGAGCTGTCCACAGCTTGAGAAAGAACTTTTGCTTCTCACAGCACTCTTTTGTCTTTTGTAGAAACAAGGTTCACACGTAATACACATACAAACATGCAGACACACAAACATATAGGTAAAAATCTTTTAAAAGCCAAATAAAGGGTGCTAGAGAGATGGCACAGGGGTTAAGACCGTTCACCCTTCTTCTAGGGGACCCAGGTTAAATTCCTAACACCTACATGGCAGCTCACAACTATCTGTAACTCCAAAATCCTACATTCTCACACAGACATACACGTAGGCAAAACATCAATGAACATAAAAAGGCGAAATCAAGGCAATACAGTATATTTAATTAACTAAGGCAAGTTGAGAATTAAAATGTCATTTTTGTTTGAGTAATTTTAAAGAGCAAGATTACTAGGAATAGTGGTAACAGCATTTTATAGGAACATTTAATTGCATTGTAACTGGTCTTGTAAAATGAGTACCACTGTCATTACTGTAGATTTCTCCAAAAATGTGTATGTTTTCAGAGCTAGAGATATAGTTCAGCAGTTAAGATCTCAGAGTGTTCTTTCAGAGGACCAAATTTCAGTTTTTAGCATCTATGTCAGGCAGGTCACAACTCCTTTTAACTCCAGCCCTGGAGAAGCTGATGTCTGTTGTGACCTGCCGCTGACCATTGTTGATTAATTGAAGTTAAATTCTAGATTCACAACAGGACCTGTGGATTTAAGGATAGTGCTGTTTTAGAGTTTCTTTACTGGTAACATGTAAATCTTTTGTTTCAGATAGCTCAAAATTCAAAGCAGGGACAGGGAAACATTGAGAAGGGTACAGGGAATATTTCAACATTATCACCAGATGTGTTCAATATAGGAAGGCCTATGACTGAATGAGGAAGGTTTGCTAAGCTGCATTGCTGAAAGGGGAGCCTCTTGCCCATAGCATCACATGGGCAGGTGAAGGGAATAAACAAAGTTCTATGGGAATGGAGTTCACAAGCAGGATAATGTAGGAAAGTCTATCATATCCAACCTACAAATGACTTTTTCAGACCTCTATGGACACTGCAATTACATGTATCACATAATTAAAAATAAAATATTTTTACAGAAAAGCATATGTTTTCTGATAATGTGTTGGAGCCCTTTCTTACTAGAGCAAGGAGGACTGTCACAGTCTGGAACACTTTTCCCAAATATAATCCTTGAAAAGAAGTCCCTTTTGTGATTGCATCCGACCCTCTTTTAGAAAGCTACAGGGAGTGTTTTTGGTTTGGGTTGGTTCTTTTTCCTCCATCTCCTGGATCCATAACAATCTTAGCACAAAAAATACTAACGTAAGAGGCTTTCCTGCCTATATGCTGTCAGAATCATCTTTCCTACATGAGAATACATCTACACAGGTATAAAATTCACAAACTATTGTTAGAACATACTGGTGCTTCATTGATGGTGGCGATTGAAAGAAGTTTAAGTGTAAATGTCCAAATGATCTGTTATGTTGTAGACATGCATCACCTATCTTCTATAAGGTTTATAATCACTGGTTAAAAGTTATTCAGCAATTTGAAACATTCACCCTAGCAATACTTTTGTCATAATTGAGTTTTTCTGCCTCATGAGTTGAGGAGTACAGACTTTTAGCAATGGGAGCTTAAACAATTCTGCAAAAGATTGATGAGGCATCTTGGTTCTCTGTGAGAAGTTTCCTGGTGAGACGGGTGTCCGGTTAGAGCGCCAAGGGCTGAGTGGATGCTGGTGTCATCTGAATAGTGGCTTAGAAATTACACAGAAAATGGCGGAATATGTCCTGAGCAAGGACTTCCAGGACTATCTCATGAATATGCACTTCTGGGGTCTGGTGGCCAACTGTGGTCTCCCTATTGCTGCTATCAATGACATGAAGAAATCTCCAGAGATTATCAGTGGGCTTTCACCCACTGTTGCTATTCTTTGACATTCGTGAGATTTACCTACAAGGCACAGCCTTGAAACTGGCTTCTGTATGCATGTCATGAAACAAATGAAATAGCTCAGCTCATTCAGGGAGGACAGCTTATCAACTATGAGATGAGTAAGTGGGCATCTGCATAACAATGCAAGGACCAGCTGTTGAAAGAGACAGTGCCCCAGATCACAACATAAACAGTTGTGCTGAAGTAATGCTATGTTTAATAATCATGCCAACATTATAGAATAGCTGAGAGTCCCTAAACCAAATCTCTGCTGCCTTATAAATGCTAACATTTATTTGTCTTCATCAAGAGTAGTTTAAAATATGCAACTAATTTAATAATTTTGAATGATGGTTTTATGTATAGCAATATGTAGCAATGTGTATATTATCTACTGGTATTTGTGTAATAAAAATTTAAGGGAACAAAATTTTATAACTAAAAAGAAAAGTTTCCTAATGTATTTAATATACTTTCAGATATCAGTTTTACTCATGCCATTTCAGATATCAATTTTGTTTTTTCAATGAAAGTGTATTGTCTTGTTTATTAAATAAGTCATTGTAGGAGAGTTAATTTGGATCAGTTTCATAGAGTTCATTACCACAAAGTGACTTAGCACAAAAATATGCATTTGGTGGATATTTGGTTTAAGTGGTATTTTCAGTCTTAATAATAACAAGTTTTAATGGTAACATCATAGAAGGAATTCAACATGAATCTAAATATTGATGAGAATCATATCAAAAGAGAGACACCCTCGTTTTCCCTATCATATTTCAAAATCATAGACTACACCAAAACATGTGCTACATGAATATTTACTCAGTGGCCTGACTATATAAGAATACCAGGTAAGAACAAAAGGTCAAAATTTGGAAAAAAGTAAGGATCCTTATTAGCTTATTTTACCTTTCTTCTGAGTCTTTAGCACAGAACCCATTAGTAAAAAGTATTTGCCACAGAATACTTGATAAAGTATCTCCTAATTCTCTTAGTTAACTAGTATGCCATAGACAGTCAACTATTTTGTATCAGCAGAAACATTTGATAATGAGATATTGAGATTTGGGCCTACAAGATACTATGCATTACAATGTATTAAATGCTGATTCATTACAATGTATAACATGCCGATGAATCTTGGGCAAATTTCCAACCTCATCCATTTGGTCTTTTATTTGGTAAGACTGGAGTACTACAAAGAATTAAAACATGAATTCACAAGTCTTTAATTTATTCCTTTATTATTTGTTGGCCAGGACTCTTAAATTGCTTTGGGATTTTAGTGGATATTAGAGTAAATTCAAGGAAGGATTAAAATTATTTTTTGAGTCCATAGACTTCATCCTGAACTTTGTAGTGTACAATTTAAAAATGCATCTGTAAGGGCTGTAGCAGTGGCTTAAAAATATATGTATATTTTTCCGTTCTTGCAAAGGACTTAATTTCAGTTCCCAGCACCCACATGTCAGCTCATTAACTGTTTGTAACTCCAGTTCCTGATGATCCAATTCCTTTTTTGACCTCTGTGAGCTCCTGTACACATGTGGTGCGCAGCCATATGCTTAGGCACTGTGCTGGTTAGTTTTATGTCAAACACAAGCCTATTTAGGAAGAGGAAATTTCAGATGAAAATATTTTCCAAACAGATTGACCTATGTGAAAGCTAGTAAGTAGCATTCCTCCAGGGTCTTTTTTTTTTAATTTATTTATTTTTATCTCAATCACAGGTTAGGTACTTTGAATCCCAGGTGTAGCCCCCTCCCTCATTCCCTCCTACCCTCCTACTCCCTCCCTCATCTCCCTCCTCCCCACCCCCTCCAAGTCTACCAACAGGGGAGGACCTCCTTCCCTTCCATCCAACCCCAGCTCATCCAGTCTCCTCAGGGCTGGCTGCAATGTCCTCCCCTCTTCCAGGGTCTTTTATGCATCAGTTCCTGTCAGATCCTGCCCATTTTCAGTTTCTGCCCTGACTTTCTTCAGTGATGTGGAATTATAAGCTGAAACAAACCATTTCTCCCAAAATTTGCTTGTGGACATGGTGTTACTTTGTCACAGACTAGAAGCCCTAAGTATATACAGGGACACACACACACACACACACACACACACGCAATAAATACAATAAATAAATATTAAAATTCAAAGTGATTTGTGTGTTTTGTTTGTTTCTGTTATTATTTTTATGTTTGTTTTATTTTAGATGTGGAGGTTGTGAGGGCGGATGAGGAGATGAGTGGGATTGGGGTGCACGATGTGAAATTCACAAAGAATCAATAACAATTTTAAAACAAACAAACAAACAAACAAACAAACAAACAAAAGTGATTTGTCTTTTCTGGCCATGGTGGTGCATGCTAATGATCCTGGTACTTAGAAGGCAAAGGCAGATTTATGTGACTGCCAGGCCAGCCTGACCTACATAGCAAATTTTATTCAGGACAGCCAGAAATACATAGAGAGACCTTGTCTCAAATAAGCAAACAAAGTGGTTATTTGTCAATAGTGGAAGTTTTGGTTGTATGGATGTGTTTCTGTTGTAGCCCCAAATGTGGACGCAGGCATGCTTTGTCCACAGCTGAGAGCAGTCTTGGTTGAGATGGCACATGAATTTCTTCAGTAGTAAACTGCTTCCTGCAGGGGGAATTGTTTGTGCCAGCTGAAAAACATCCTGGTATGGACTCTGAGAAGGTATAAGAAGGGGCCCACAGATAGAGAGATCATTTTTGCATTGCAACACTTCTCATCACCATGTTTTGCTTCGAGATGTTTTTAAAGAGAAATGCTCCAGAGATCACTTTTGAGTAAGCCATTGCTGCTGATTCATGCCAGGTTCTTTTTTTTTTTTTTTTTTTTTTTGAATCTTGTCTTTGCTGCTGACTAGTGCTGCTGCCACTGTTCGCTGTTTTCTGATGGTTGTGAGTTATTTGGATTGTTAGTATCCCGAGAAAAATTGTGCCAAGGAATTATACATCAAAATAGGTCCACATTCCCTTTCCCTATTAACCTTCTTTCTCTCCGATATAAGGTTGGTAGGTTGGAAGGGAGATAGAAGCATTTAAGAACCATAAATGAAGTAGGTTTTTGAAAAAAATCAAAGCTGAAACTGGCCTTTTAAACAGATGCGTATCTAAATATTAGTATATGTAAATGTGTATTCACACCCTGCCATCTGTCTATCGATCTGTTATTTAAAAATTGTGAACTTAATATTTTGAGACTCCCCTAAAGCAAGAAAAAACAAACAAACAAACACACAAACCAAAGACTTTGTAAGAGCTTATAAGATTATATAAGAGCTTGAAAGATTGTGCCCTTTCCCTTGAAGTAGTTGCAAAACAAGGACAAGGAGACAAAAAGAAACAAATGTTCAGAGAATCAGGGTATCTTGCATACTCGTTTTGGTTATCAGCGCCACTATTAGCCATATATTTAACTTTAATTAGGTAACAAATCCATCTGCGTGAAAAGATAATTTCCATGGTGGGTTTTCATAAAGTAGTTCAAGAGACTCCCTGTATCAGAACCAAAGCAATTGATGTGGTCACTTTTAGAGGAGCTCGGGTACATTCAGAGAAGTATAGTCATACTGCTCTCGTCATGTTTTGAAAAAACTTATGTTGTCTTCCTATGTAATAATTCTCATGTAAACATGCTAGGCTGACTTTTCAGAACATTTAAGATTCGCTCAAGAGGAAGCCGGAAGAGGTGGCACAGTGGATAAAATTACTTACTACAGAGGACCTGAACTTGGTTCCCTGCATCCATGCCGAGTGGTTCACAACTGCCTGTGACTCCAGCTCCAGAGGATTAAACGCCTCTAACCACTCCCCCACTCACAGGTATAACTAAAAATAATTTTTAAAGCTTTTAAAAGTATTCTTCTCAGAGGAATAAATAACATGAGCTTTCAACTCTCCTGAAGCGCAACTATTTATGTACAGAAATTGGTAAGATCAAAAGTGACATGTGATGTTCTTATCCTCTCAAGAGTACCTACATGTTCACGAGCACCATTTAAAACCCCAAATCAATAAATTTTCTATCATACCTTGCACATATACAATTTCACCCAAATGTAAGTGTGTGTGTGTGTGTGTGTGTGCATGTATGTGTCTGTCTGTCAGTATGTCTTTAGTGACACTTACATTCTATTTTAGGTTCTACAGGTTTGTAGTATATTTTGAAATTAACTTGTTCTACTTTTGTTCTTTTTGCAGATTACTGTGGTGGCTAGTCTCAGTTGTCACTTGACTGCATCTGGAATCAATTAAAACCCAAACAACTGGACACATCTATGAGGGATTTTCTTTTTTATATTTTTTATTTGTTCACTTTACATCCCGATAGTAGCCCTCTTCCTCCTCTCCAAGAGGTCCTACCCTCTCTCCCTCTTTGCCTTATCCTCCCTCCCCTACACCTCAGAAGAGGGGAGCCCCATAACCCATCCTAGTACATCAGGTCACATTAGGACTGAGTCCATCCTCTTCCCCAGTGACCTGATGAAGCAAGCATCCAACCAGGGGTAAGTGATCTAAATGCAGGCAACAGATTCCATGTTAGAGATAGTCCCCCCCCCCCAATTATCCTTACTAGGGAACCCACATAAAGACCGAGATGCCCATCCTACATATGTGTAGGTGGCCTAAGTCCAGTCCATGACTGGTCCTTGATTGGTGCTTCAGTCTCTGCAAGCCCACTTGGCCCTGGTTGATTGGATCATTTGAGGTGAAGAGACTAACACAAATCTAGTCCACACCTTTTGGTGGCTGCCCATGTAAAAGGACATGAAAGTATTTTGACTGGTTCTAATTTTTGTAGTGCTCTCCTACTGTTGCAAAGGCAATTTTCTTTGATTAGGGGTGAGGACCACACTCATCTGTATAAGGACAAACATTTAAAAATTGTTGTTATGGATTAATAATAATGGGTTATCACTGATAGTGAAACGCTAGTGTTTCTCCTTGCTTAAATTATGGTATTCCCCTTTTCACTTTCATATCACAAGTTCTGTATAATTCTTCCCAATCCTCTCCCTTAAACCTACCTATAGATGCTATGCTTGGAGGTTATTGATTTTCCCACAGCAGAAAAAAATCATATCAAGTCATAATTCAATCATGTACCTTAATGTATAATATCTAACGTATTTTAAACACCTTTTAATTTTCTTATATTTCCATTATTAAGGAATCAAATATACAGGTAGTGAAAGGAGGTATTTCTATAGAAGTTTTTAACAACTTGAGCACACACTATTTTTACATAATATTGGAAACATCAAGACAAAAAGACTCAGGGTTACAAAAAGACAATGTAAATTACAAATACAATTGTACGAGCTGGAATAAACATAGGGAACGACAATATTCAAGACCAAAGTTTGACTCCATTCCTTGCTACTACTTAACTTTGAAAGGATTCACCAAGCTTCATCTAGAGAGAGCCTATGTTTGTATTATAAACATTCCCAGATTACTTGCAATAGATTGCAATGGCACATGAGAGAGTTTATAAAAGGAAAATTATATCACAAGTATTATTATTACTCAATTATTAAAATGGAGAGTGGCAGAGAATTGCACATAATTATCACCTAGTGGTGCAACAAGCTTCACTTAGTGGAGAAATCATGCAAACATGTTCAACTTTCAATGACAATATTAAAACATTATGTTTTAAAAAGATGTAAAAAGTGAAAACTTTTGAAGGGAAAGCCTGGAAACACCCATATTTCTTATGCATACGGCCATTAAATGTGTTACAATGATTTACAGAATAAACATGTATTCACTCTCCAAAAGAAGTTATTAGCTACATCATTTCCACTACTTATGGCATCTAACAAAAATCATATTATCTGTTTTTTTTTCAGGTATCAAACATGCTTTACAAGAGATGAACATAGGTCTGCTTCTAAGTACCATTCAGTGTGAACATGCATGAGTGCCACACATAAAAGATGGGTTATTGCAACATGAGTTCATTCAGATTATTGAGAATTTTAAACTACAATTCTTTAAGTCCACAGATGTCCCTTTCCAGATGCAGACAGAGTTCTTTAAAAAGTCTTGGCTATTTCATAGGTATCTGGAAATGGGACAGACACTCGTCCAGATCCAGTCACAAGAGGCAGAATTCCAGCAATCGGTATAACTTGCCAGGAGAGGGTCAAAGTGACATTCCTGTTTCCCCTGAGACCGTGTCCGTCGT
>CM053742.1:58165688-58185167 GCA_028658305.1 Pachyuromys duprasi | reverse complement strand
ATTTAACTTAAGGTCCTTGAGCCTGGTAGATTGTTAGGTGCTGAAGCTTGCAGAATGCAAACAATTGTAATGACCTTACTCAGCCATTAAGAAATGAAGTATTCTAAAAGTTGTATCTGTAGTCCTAATTAGTTCAGATTGGCAACTGATAATTTTTGTCATTCTAAGGAAGATGATTAAATGATAGTGTGATATCCTTCTGAGAAGTAAAAATGACCTGTGTGTCCTATGGTTTTTGAGAACAAGTTTTGAAACTTGGAGTTGTGGTTTTTCAGTTTGTGTACACTCACCCCAAATTGTAGTCTTTGGAGTCATGTGCATTGCACGTTGGACGAGCCAGGGAAATTATTAACAAATAAGTATTTTGTGTGTGTTTAGTGGTTGCTTTGTACTGAGAGAAAAGCTTTGAGGTGTGATGATATCGTAAACTCTGATTCTATTTGGGAGAAACAGGAAAAAAGGTGCACTTAATTTCTAGCTAAGACAGCATAATTTTTCAGCTTTTACCCTTAAATTATAATTTCAAGATGTTTAGACATACTGTATCTTGTGTTTGCTGTGTTTCCCCTCCCCCAATATTATGGTTTATTCTTTAATGACTTTTAATTTGGATAAAATAGCTTGTACTTTAGATTTTGGTTGCTATCTTGCCAAAATAAGTGTTACTGTGTTTCAAGCTTGATCCCCTCCCCCGATTGTCTTATTTAAAGAGAAAGTTAAAAATAAAAAAAAAAAATAACTTCATCATGAATTAATTTTGAAAAAAAAACTTTTTCAGTTTTGTACAACTTGACTTATTTTATTCTCTATAATGGCATTCTATTGTATATATATATATACATGTAATATGTATACACATATTATATTAATACTATATTATGTACATACATGTATGTGATTATTATATACAATAGGATTAATATAATATATAAATATATTACATGTATATATAATATACATGATGTGATATATACATGTAATATATATTACATATGGATTTCAACAGTCTAGGGATTCAATATTCCCTAAAGATCGAAAAAAATTAAATTTCCAAGTATTCTACCACATCTGTATGACTCCAAAGTCCATATTCTTAACTATTTGTTACACATAGTTTTTCTTGTTTAAGGAATGAGGCCAATTAGGCACCATGAATTTCCAAAGTTGTATAGGCAAGCAGGGGTCAAGTATTAATGACTCAAATCTTTTTTTTTTTTTAATTTTTTTTTTAATTTATTTATTTTTGACTCAAATCTTTTTATTCCAGTCTATTGACCAGTAGGACTTACCACCTTTATACTTTGTTTTTCTCTTCCGCCTCCTTCTTAGCGCTCAGAGAAAGGTTGCTATTCCAAGGTATAAATTGAAGATAAAAGATGTTGGTAAAAAACATAATCAAATGAAAAGTAATGACAGTGACAGACTGGTTTATATTTTCTATGATCAGATATTTTATCCTACAAAGAAGTTAAAGATCTCCCATCACACAAGTATGTAAATATTCTAAATTCTCTGACTTCAAAATATAATCGATATGTGTTATATTAAAGTCATGGCTTTTGTGAAATGAATGCAAAGGAGGCCAGTCCATATATTTGTTAGATACTGTCCAAATGTTTGCTTATCGCTCACTTGTTCTTCCTACCAGCTTTGTATCTATTTATGGTGGTTAATCTTGTCAACCTGACTGGACTGAGAACCACCTAATATACTAGAAATCACATTTATGGTTTTGTCTGTTTGGATGTTTCCAGAAACAATTGGTCAATACAAGAGCATTCACCCTGAATACAGGTGGCACCATCCAATAGGCTAAGATACACAGAATAAAAAGAAAAGAGAATAAAGGAGATACTGCCAGCATGCTTATGCTTGCTTATTTGCTTCCTGGTTACCATGAAGTGAGCAGCTCCTGCCATAAGCTTCCAGTAATAAGACATTTTTTTCTTGCTTCATCTATAAAGAAATTAATTCACTTGAATTTTTTAACAAAATCTCTGAAGTCATGAATGAAAATTAATTTCTCCTCCTCTGAAATAGTTTCTCCCATGTATTTGCCAAAGCAATAAAAATTTAAGAAGTACATCATTTTACAAAAGTCTGAGGCCCAGCTCCCAAAGCTTAATATTGTAAGGTCATACCTGTAGAGGAATTTTAATCCGGCAACATGGCTACTTTGGCAAGGGATCACATGCAAAGACCTAGATCTGTGAGATACACCAGGAATATAGACCCACCCTTAGTACATAACTTTAATCCCTCTGCCTGGAATATAGTACACACCTTTAATTCCAAACAATGACATCTAATTGAGGAGCAGACAAAGTGAAGAATCAAAGAAAGATCTGAGAGAATGAGTAAGAGATAGTATATTCCCAACTATCATGATAACAGACAGGAAAATAAAGCTAATTAAGAGCAGTGCAGAAAGAGTAGGAGAGTTTGTGGGGACAGTGCATTATAGTTAGGGAGTACAGTACAATTCAGTGTAGTTCAGTTCAGTTCATTTGAGTGCAACTGAGTTCCTGCATTTCAGAGACAGTGTTTTTTTCTTTTTTGTTAATTTATTTTTTATTAATTACAATTTATTCATTTTGTATCCCAGGTGTAGTCCCCTCCCTCAACCCCTCCCAATCCCACTCTTCCTCCCTCTTCCCCTCCCATACCCCTCCCCCAGTCCACTTATAGGGGTGGTCTTCCTCTCCCTCCATCTGACCCTAGCCTATCAGTCAGAGACAGTTTTTTTTTTTCTAATCAGAGCAATTCAGTGAGAAATAGAGAAAAGCCAGTTTGAATCAGTCAGGTTGGAGGTAAGTTTTGATCCTGAACAGCTGAGTTGAACCAGCCAGCCAGCCTTCAAAAAGAACTAGAATGGGGATGAGTTTATTTAGCAATATGTTTCAGAGGCTGAAAATATTCTAGGCCTACATTAGCAGATGGAGGCTGAAAGTTGAAGCTTTCAAGGTCCAGGCTTCCAAAAGATTGGATTGTACAGAGGCTAGAAGCTTCCAGACCTAGGCCTAGAAATCGTCAAATAGAAACATGAGGACTCAGCCTAAGCCATGTATTCATAAAGCTTTAGCACAGCCCTCATCTTATCACTTCATCTAAGGAAATAAAAATATTTACACATGCTAATATAATTAAGGGCATAAATGGGGATTTTCTACATATACTTATCCTTGCATACATGTGTACATCTATTATGTATATTTGACAATAAGCCTACATGTATATGCAAAATATATAAAACATACTCACCTAACACATTCTATTTTTATTTATTTACTTTTTGTGTATTTCAGTATGCCTGCATGATTTTATGTGTATCATATGCATGCAGGTACCTTAGAGGCCACAGGACATTATAACCTCTAGAACTGAAGTTATAGACAGTTGTGAAGCACTGGATATGGGTTCTAAACCTAGGTCTTCTGCAATAATGGTAAGTGCTCTTACATCTCTGTAACCCCATATACTAATTTTTAATGAGATAGCATTTTAACTTTGTATTGATTCTCTGTGAATTTCATACCATGCACCCCAGTCCCACTCATCTCCCCTTCTCTATGTATATGCTTTCCACCTTTGCAACCTCTCTCCCCAAAAGAAAAGAAAAAAAATTTATTGTGGAAGCTGGGGTGTGTCACAGTTTATCACACAGTAGACCGTTTTGTCCACAAATCTTTACTTGGAAATATTCATAGCAATGAGTCATTGCTATGCTTTGAGGCCTTTAGCTTCTGCCACTCTTTCAATACTGGACTCTTGCTGGGACTCCTCTCAGATATCCCGTTGTTGCCCTATGTCATGAAGCTCCTGCAGCTTTGGATTTTCATGAACAGCCTGTTCATGAGCTCCAGCAGTTCACGGATTAGGTAGATATTGGGGTGGGCCAACTCAGAGCCTTGGATCCAGGCCTGGTTGGTAACTGAGTTGGTCAGCCCAACAGCTCTCCTGCACCTACATTACTACAGCCAGCTCTCCAGCACTGCCCTGGTTAGCTTACCCAATGCCCTAGCCAGCAAGGAGCAGGCACAGCTCTCCTGCTTTCATGCCCTCAGGCTGGCTTATCCATGCCTTGGCCACAAGAGCCAACACTACTATGTTGTCCAAGTGAGATCCAGGGCCTGCAGCCAATGAGGGATGGAACTAGCTCTGTGAAGTCCTTGGACGTCAACCAGGAAGTAGCCCAGACCAGGGATGTCCAAATGGCCTTTAGTAGTAATATGAGCCACAGTCAACAATACAGATACTTACTGCTGCATGATTACGGACCCAGGCATGGCCCTCAGTGACAGCATGGGCTAGGACTTTACCGTGGTGTCAAGGGGCAGGACACCACTTCAGAACATTACTCACACCACGCTAATCCTCTGCATCCTTGAGAATCCAGTATCTGCCTCTCTTCATAATGCTCAAACTGTTCCACTTCTCTTTCTCTCCCATCTCTCCACCACATATTTGCACATTGTAGTAGCTCCCATTGCTCGTGGGCCACTTGGCAAGTCTGTCTCTCAGTGTCTTTCACCTGCCTGCATAGCATGGCATGGCTGCTGATATAACATTTTTGATGATATCATGATTGTGTTAAGACACAAATTTATTTTTTAGGTGCTGATTGGATACACTTTTGAAAAAAATTTTGTTTGTTTTATGTTTTTGTTTTTGAGTCAGGGTTTCTCTGTGTAGCCTTGACTGTTCTGGAACTCACTCTGTAGACCAGGCCTGCCTAGACCTCATAGAGATCCACTTGCCTCTGTTTCCCAAGTGCTGGGATTAAAGGCATTTGCTGCCACTGCCCTGTCACTTTTGAGAATTAAACTTACATTTTTTGTTGTTTTGTTTTTCTTCTTTACATGTGTATGTATATGCAGTGTGTGCATGTGTATATACAATTGTATTCATTTTTGTAGGACAGAGATTGATATCAAGAATCTTGGCTGTTGTCTTATGTTATTCTTTAGAGGCAAGATCTCTCAGTCAACCCAAGGTTTATCAGTATGTCTAGTTTCACTAGCCAGCTCACTCTGAGAATTCTCTGTTTCTGTCTTCCAAGGATGGTATTACAGGCAAGCCAACACACGCCCCCCCAGTTTTTATGTAGGTTCCTGGTATTTGAACTCTGGTCCTTTTGCTTGGGTAGCAAGCATTTTATCTCCTCAGTCCCTGTTTTTAATTTAAGATTTTGGTTTTGGGCTGGAGAGATGGCTCAAAGGTTCTTCCAAAGGTCCTGAGTTCCAGTTACCAGCAACCACATGGTGGCTCACAACTATCTATAATGAGATCTGGTGCCCTCTTCTGGTATGCAGGTGTACATGCAGGCATAACACTATATATAATCTTTTTTTTAAAGATTCTATTTTAAATTACTTGTATTTTTGAAAATCAGGAGTTTGTAACTGTATGTAAGTGGGTATGGACATATGACTGCAGGTGCCTAAAATAAATAGCTTAAGACTCTCAGAAGCTGGAGTTACAGACCATTGTGAACTACCTGACTTGGGTACTAAGAAATGAACCCAGGTCCTCTGTGAGAGCAATATGTGTGCCTAACCAAGACCAGTCTCACCAAAGCTTTACACACACACACACACACACACACAGACACAGACACACACACACACACACACACACACACACACACACATAATTTCTTTGTAGCACAGGTTGGCTTACACCTCACAGTATTGCTTAGTCTGGTCAAGACATCTTTCTGCTTCAGTGTTCTAAATGTTGAGACTACAGAAGTATACTACTGTTTCCATCTCACATGTAGCTTTTACCATGATTTTTCTATTGATATATATGCTTAGCACTCATTACTTGAAATTACCTTTAAATTACAGAGATTAGAGGTATAATTTAGAAGTCAATATAGAAGTAGTTCCACAGTTAGTCAATGGGGTCCTGCGGAAATCCCTAAACAACCCAAGCTGTTGTTAAGACAATGGGTTACTCTCTGCAAACTGACTGTAGGGCTCCATTGCCAAGAACAACACCCACACAATTCAGTGAACATGAAGAAGTCGAGCTGGGGCTTATATAGAGCCTTCAGCACTATGTTTCAGTATCCTTGGTGTGGGAAGGTACTCTGCAGGCTATGGAAACAGAAACACAGACACCAACCCAGGCACAAAATCTTTGATCTACAGTATGTCCTGCCTATAAGATATGCTATGAACTTTGATTGCTTCAAATGCATGGTTGAGAAAATGAAGACCAGCCCCTAACTGGTAAACAGCATTTTGAAACAAACATAAGACATTCAGAATATATAAAGTCACATAAATCTCAGCAGGAAAACAGATAATCCATTAAAGAAATGGGCAATAAAAATAAATAAATAAATAAATAAATAAATAAGTAGAGGCTGGAGAAATGGCTTAGCATTCAAGAGTGCATACTGCCTTAGCAGAGGACCCAAGTTCTGTTTCCTAGAAGCCAGTTTCTGGTGGACATACCCATCTGTAATTCAACACCTCTGGTTTCCATGAATACCTGCAGTCATGTACACATACTCACCTACCTCATTAAAAATAAAATACATAAATCAAACTCTTAAAAATAAATTGATGAAATATTTTAATAGCTATACAACTAAGGAAAATACAGAAATATCAAGCAAACACAGAAAGAAGGTATTTAACATCATCAACCAGTATAAAAGAGTAATGAAAACTGTAATCAATAAGATACTATTTGGACAACGACACAAATTAAAAAGAATGAATATAGAAAATACTGACAATATTGTAGGAGATTGAAATTAATGGAAAAATGCTTGGAGAGCTTGATAGTATCTCACAGTACTAATCTCCCAGTTATATTACCACTATTTTCTATATTGTCTCAAAAGGTATAATCACAGATAGTCTTCATATCTACTTTGTGTATGAATATGTCTCTGATTAGAAACAACCAGAGCATATAATATAGATCCTAAATTTGTCCACAAATTCAATAGAGAAATGTACAAAATAATATATACATCAAAGAATTTAAAGGGTGGATTTTTTCATTCTGTTTTTCAATTTTTTATTAATTACAGTTTATTCACTTTGTATTCCCCCTGTACCTCCCTCTCTCCTCCCCTCCCAGTCCCACCCTCCCTCTTTCCCACTTGTGTCCCTGTCCCAGTCCACTGATAAAAGGAAGACAATGCAGCCAGTCCTGATGAGACCTGATGGACTAGGATCAGAGGGAAAGGGAAGAGGACCTCCCTTATTAGTGGACTGGTAAAGGGTGAATTTTAAAGGCCTGACCTGAGCCTACAGATGTAATTTAGTGGTACAGATCTTGCTTACCATGAAGAAGACCCTGCACATCCCTCACACCCCCACCCTCACCTCAAGCACAAGAGAATAAAAAGCAAAAAAAAAAAAATGCTCACATTTAAAAAAAAAAAAAAAAAAAAAACCTCTGTGGTTTCATTTAAATGGCCACGAAACCTAATCTAGAGTGACTGTAATATCATACATCACTGGGAATAAGGCAGTGAGAGGAATATCACGTCTAACATTACAGAACTGAATACATTACAACTTGAAAAAAATCATGTTCTTAAAACTATCTGGTTATATTTTAGTGATGTATCTCATTGTAATTATAATATAATGTATAATATTATTTTTGAAATGACTGAACTCTGTATCCAGGAATGAGAAACAGTAAACATTATTTCAAGGTCTCTGCTTCAATTGCTGTCTCAGCTTCCCTTGATTGCCAGACACTTGGTGGTGAATAAAGTAAACCCTTTCTTCCCTGTCTTTGTTTTTTACTGCTGTAATATAGGTCATGACCAAAAACAACTTATGGAGGAAATAATTCAAAGGAAATCATGAACTCAAGTAGAGCTGGAACCTGGAGTTAGAAAACTAAAACAAAGGCATGGAGAAATGCTGCTTCCTGGCTCGCTCAGTTTACTTTGGAACAGCTTTCCAGGGATGCCATGCCCCATAGTGGACTGGATTCTTCTGGATTCTTCTATATCAATCATTCATGAAGAAAATGTCTCACAATCTTGTCAAAGGCCAATGTGATGGATGCATTTTTCTAAATTGAGATTTTTTCTTCTCAGGTGATACTAGCTCAGGATAACTTGGTAGAAAAGAAGAGAGAAAGAAAGAAAGGAATGAAGAAAAAAGAAGGAAAGACATAAAGATGAGAAAGAGAGGAAGGAAGAAAGAAAAGAAAGGAAAGGAAAGGAAAAGAAAAACTGGCTAGCACAACCTCTTAGGTTGCTTTCGGTCAGTGTTTTATCACTGAAACAGAAAGCAAACTTGTACAGAAGGCCTTCTAATCCACTGCATATTTCAACATCCAATGGATGTACAAGGTAATTAATTACTAATTACTGTTTAAACAGGCATTTCGCAGAGAAGAGAATTGGTCTCAGAGAGACCTATCCCTGTCATTTCCTCTCATAAATGCCTGGCCTCCACATGAAAAGTTGTTCAAAGATAAATTGGGCACAACACCACAGTCCTTGAGGACAGGATGATCGCAAGAGTCTCATAAATGAGACATTTCCCAAAGGATCTCTCCAGCAGGAAAGAGCTGATGAGGGCCTGGGATTCCCTGCATCTTTCTTCTCACTCTGCAGGGAAGTTCAGCACCCCCACCCTCATGAGGCATCCACACCCTTAGCTGAGTGCAGACACCTGGAGAAGGGACCTTTCTGTTCTCATCACACTATTCCAGTTTTTAGTATTAAGTTGTCAGGGCTATCATAATCACATCAGGTTCCCATGGCAACAATAACATACAGGCTTGCTCCCCAGAATTATTTCTACACATCCTTAGGTCCTTGGGGTATATTTTGACTGAGGAACAATGATTACATTTCCTTTACCTTCATCTTAGAGAAGTTCTGCTCTCAATGCCAGATCTCTTAGTAGGCTGCTCTTTGTGTCTCACTGTCTCGGGAACAGTTCCTATCTCTTCTCTACAAATTCTGGTAGATGCTCGCCCCCACACCAATGCCTTACTACCCTAACACTATAAATCAATTAAAATATGAGATTCTATTTTAAATGCTAGTTCTAGTTGTATAAGTTTATTAACTTGTATAGACCTCGAGTCTGGCTAATTTTGGTGTGTGAAATCTTTATTTACAATTTTTATGACAAAAAAGTATCCTAAAATATGAGATACGGAGAAGGATATATTGAAAGATTCCTAATAAAAACCAATTCCCTATCTCTCTTTTCTCAAAGTCCTGTCTGTTTCTCTATGCTTTCCCATGGTATTTGATTTAATTATCTCTAAAACTGTAGTTTCCAACTCTTAAAAAGAAAAATCCTCTCTCAGTTCTTTCTCTGAACTTAAAAAAATCTTATTATTACACTGTAAACTTATCTAAAGATTTATAATTTCCTTATTGGATATGATATTTAAAATCTAACTTCAAACTCTTGAATACATATGTATTTCCAACATCTGCTTATTAATTTTCTATTTTATCTCCTTTCAAACTAAAACTAACAAGTTAATTTTAAATTGGTATGGATTTTATATAAATTAAAAGTTATATTCTTACAACATGCTGTATATATGATTCAATCCTGGTTCAAAATGATTTTTCTATGATGTTAAAATTTTAAGGTTATAAAGATATAGTCAGATTATAATAGTCAGATTAATAAGCTAATTTAAAATACATGTCTAACTGCTTATGTCTTTATCAGTTCCTGAATTAATAAATAAATGCTGTTTCTCCTGCCATGAGTTGCCTATGATCCGGATTCACCATTAGACTTCCTGGTTAATAGATTTGGTATAATAAATTGAAATGTAATTTTAAAGTTGTTTTATAATGGTTTACTATGTTGTTGGTTTTAAAACTCATAACTCTGGGGTTATTATGTACAAGTTTTTGCCTAGATACCTTTAAACTATATAATATAATCATAAGAATACTTTAAATCTACTACTTTTAGAGACATTCATTTTTTTTACAATGTTAAAACTTGGTTGTTGTGCTATATCTTCATTCCAAAAAAGGTAAAAATATATTTGGTCTTTTAAAAAATATGGTAATATTATTAATCTATAATATAGCCTTAGACTTTATAAGCTATGGAATATGTTCATGTTTTTTGAGGCTCCAACTTAACAGGGATAAAACATACAGTCCTTGTCTTTAATTGATGATTAACAAATGCAAGTTAATAGACAGTAATCTTATAGATGATCAAGCCCTTTAACATGTCCAAGAATATAGTCCTACAGAAGCAGACATGGTCTCACTGCCATCTTAACTGAATGGCTGAAGATGGTCCTTGAACCCCCATCCAGGAGTTGGTAAAATGATTTTTAAAATTTATTTATTTATTATTAATTACAGTTTATTCACTTTGTATTCCAGCTGTCGCCCCCTCTTTTGTGGCCTCCCACTCTCACCCTTCCTCACTCATCTCCTCCCATTACACCTCCCCCAGTCCACTGATAGGTGAGATCTTCCTCCCCTTCCATCTGACCCTATTATATCAGGTCTCATCAGGACTAGCTGAATTGTCTTCCTCTGTGGCCTGTTAAGGTTGTTCCTCCCTCAAGGGGAAGTGATCAAGGAGGCAGCCACTGGGTTCTTGTCAGAGACAGTCTCTGTTCCCATTACTAGGGAACCCACTTGGACACTGAGCTGTCACGGGCTACATCTGTTCAGAGGTTCTAGGTTATCTTCATAAATGGTCGATGGTTGGAGTATCAGTTTCAGAAAAGACCCCTGTGCCCAGATTTTTTGGTTCAGTAGAAAGACCTGGAGGGGACAGGAAGTCCACAAGGTAAAAATGACTTTTAAAGTCTTTGAGGAGGTGGCTGAGCCTTCTTGACAGGCTCAGCTACAGCAGAAAACTATGCTCCAAGCCTTTGGCTGCTGCCCTGAGGCTGTCTGCAAAAGAAATAAGAGGTCTTCTATGCACCATTGCACAGGGGTTCAGCCTGAGTCAACTTTACTAGGGACCTGTTTCAAATGCAGCCAGAAAAGACACTGGTACTGCAGCTGCCTCAACAAGCCATGGCTGCCTATCCGCAGACTGGCCTCTGGAAGTCAAAATGCTCCCATGCAGGCTTGACCTCTGTGCCCAGCCATGGAGGCTCAACCAACACAAGTGCCACAGATACTTCCATCCTTCCAGCTTCTTTGCTTGGCAGAAGACAAATGGCTCCTAGATTCTGATACCTCCACCACCTTTGCCCAGCCCAGGGTAACATTGCAGGTCCCTTTTAACCTCACACTCTGTCGTATTAGCAACTTCTGTTTTGGGAGGCTTCAGATGCCTTCTCAGTCCTCTTCATATGCAGGAGACCAGGCCTTAATCCTCAATCCTAGAGTTGCTACTGTCAGGTCTAGATAGTCTAGTTTGTTATTAGACTCAACAAGAACAACAAACAAACAAAAACAACATGTCTCAGATATAACTTTTTCCTATTCGTTTAGCTAAAAGAACTTACTTTACAGTCACTGATCCCAGCAATTTCACCCATGTCTCACGGTAAATAATTGGATACAAGGCATAAGGATACAGAAGTTTAAGTTATGAAGCTTCTAAGAAAGTATTTAAGGGTCTAAGAAGGTGTTTTAAGGTTGATAGATGCAACTTACAAACGTTGGAAAGTCTAAGGTCATTTAAGGTATGCTAAATAAATAAAAATGCTTAATAGTTCTTCCTATTCTGTGTTACTGTTGTATTAACTGACAAGAGCTCTGGCATTTATCACTAGAGCTCTGATTGATTAATCTAACTCTGATAAAAAAAAAAAAAACATTCCACTATGCTCTCCACTATCATGGTTCTAAGCTCAAGACTGTAAATCTTTTTTGTTTTTGTTTTTTATAGAAACTTTTACTTTTTATTTAACAAATGACTCAGAAGTACCACAAAAATATAGCAATTAAACTTAGAAAAGCTATAAAAGAGATTTTTACTTTTCAAGTGGACACTCATGTTTTCATTTCCTAAGATGTGCACCATACAAGAAACATGTTTATAAATGCCACTAAAGGAATTAAGAATTCTCAGTAAGATGCTGATCCATCTACCACATTGGTTTGTCTTTTTAAGTACAAACTTACAAGTTTCTCATTATGCTAGACTTATATACATAAAGTCTTCTGGATAGAAAAAAGAAGCCTCCCTTCCATAATGTGTAATGATATTGAAAGTTAAGATCAAGCAACCTTTTGCTCCTTCTACTTCACGGAAGGCTTCTGCCTTTTCAGATCTCACTGTAGAGTGTTTATACTTTTAGCACAAAAGTGTATGTCTACTGCCTTTTTCTACAATACATATTCATTTACAAATTACAGTGGTAATGTTAACATGTCCAAAGTTTTATCACCTTTATAAAATTAAAAAGGGATTGTTGTGAGCTCCAGAAAATCCACCTGAATTCACCTCTCAGGTCAATTGGGCTTGAGATAAGTACTGTACTTACTGTCTATCTCAAAGGGTTGGATTCCTCCCCTTTCCCTGGTTTTGGGACTTCTCTTTCCTGGTTACTGTATTGCTAACGTCCATACCAACAATGGTGGATTGGTGAGTATCCTTTCATGGTTGGTGTAAATGGTTCTCCTTTGTCTGAGAGACTGACTGGTATCTCTCTGGTTCACCAGAGAATGGGGGTACCCTACCCCAACCCAACCAAGGCCTTCTCAGTTGCCCTCAGTTGGCTCTTCTTGCCGACCCTCACACAGACTCCTTTCCGTGGTGAATAATCTTTTTCTTTTTACAGACTCTGTCTCTCGGTTTTTCCTTTCCGCTCAAGTGAGAAAATCCTAGTACTAGGTGAGGCTGTGGCCCCGGCACCACTCATGATGAGCTGCTCTGCCAGCTTGTGTCCTCAAGTCTCTGGTTCTCCTGTATTTTGTGGGGCTGCCTCAAACTCTGGCAGAACTGATTTACTTGTTTTCTCTTCGTCCATGGGAATCAGGATTCATGTCTTCCACTGTACCCTCAGGCTCCCCTCTGGAATGTCTCCTAGATAATTTCTGATTTCTACACCTAGTGCCCACCAAATTTAAGGGCCTCTAAGCTTACATGCTTCTGCAAATAAATTTGGCCTCAGTATCCCTTCGATGAAAGATAAAAAAAAGAAGAAGACCTTTTAAATTATTGCCAGCAATCAGAAAAAAAGAGGTTCGCAATGTTCCAGTTTTTTTTTCTTTTTGCTTCCAATCTTCCATCTCTGTCTTCTCTCCCAAGAATTTCAAATATACACCTAAAATGAATTTTCTCCTTAACCTACTTATCTTTGTCTTCTGCCCATATCTATGTTCCAGTATCCTCCGAGGTGTTTCCTAAATCCATGACAGCACCAAAGCAATTACCTACAGGTGCTACAGTCTAACTTCACAGACTGTATCAAGCTGGGCCTGCACTTGTATTCCCAGCCAATGATGTTCTCACAAATCCTGGACAGCATCAAAACAGCCTATTCTGCCTGGACTTGGCCAACATTTCAGGCTTTTGGCCGCACTATCACCACCCCGGTGTCAGCAGGAAGTAGCTAAAGATGATTGATTTCTTCCCCCATTATACACTTATTATCAACAAAAGGCTAAAATGGTGTGCTTCAGGACAAGGACCAAGAGCATTCCTCAGTCTCTATCTGCTGCTGGGGATGGCTGGAAACTCCACCCTCTACCCTAAACTGTCCAGGCCAGGGGCTTCCTCTGCTCCTTACCATGTAATTCGGACACTTTGTTGCTCTTACTTTTATTTCTCTCTCTCTCACTCTCTCTCTCTCTCTGTCTCTCTATCTGTGTCTATCCCTTGCATGGCGACCATGAGCTGCTTCCAATGGCCCTGCATCTATACACTTCAACTTGCCTTGTGTGAGAAGCAATTCAACATCTTCATTCACACTTGCTAACCCTCCCTAGCACCTCATTTAAAAAAATTAAACAAAAAGGCAGGAATGTTGTGTTGTGCAGGCAACTCAACTGGCCTGCCTGTAGGGACTTTAGGGTCCTGACAACATCTTATGTCAGCACCTGTGTCCTATAACTTCATCTGGGCCAGGTACTTAGGTATAACTGGTTTGTCACTAACACCCCTACCCCTTGCTCCTCTCTGCTCTCTCTCCTCTTTCTGTCAGGGTGCCCCTCCCCCACCAGGTCTCTCTCTTTTCCTTTCTGTCTCCATCTCCACTGAATAAACTCACATAATGACTGTTGTGTGCATCATTTTTAAAATGCTAACATTGATACTGATGAATGTGATTTCGATTTGCCGGCAATTGAATTCTTCTTAATCAACCACCAAATTTAACTGATTTACTATTTCAGCAGTATTTACACAGTCACAACAGTGCTGAAGACTCCTTTTTTTGATGTATATCCACCATGTAAACTGCTGCTGATGGAGTTTCTGTGTGACTAAGACAGCAGTTTGTAGTGACAGCTTCTCATTTGCAGAGTAGGAATGTGGAGACTCTCGCTACAGAGTGGAAATCATAAATTATGTAGGGATAGAAGAGTGGGCTAGAGAGTATGTACAGTAAATATTCCACTTAGAAATCCTCTCATGAAGAAAATGAGGACTTTTTTAGTAACTGATGCAAATCATGTCATTCACACATTATAGCTAAAATTGTAACATAGTCCTAACAAGTTTCCTTGTACAGCTATCTGTCTTTGGTTTAGATGTAAGTGCTAGAGGAAAAAAATCATATGAGCATTATATTTTCAAATGAATTCTTTTAAAATGGTAACTAGTATAAACAATTATGTGGCAATTACTCTTTGAGAATAAGTTTGGGGATCAGATATTTCCAGTCATACTTTTGGTTTCCAAACTTCCTTCTGTCTTTGCAGAGAATTTTAAAACTTTGATGAATAATGGATTGGAACATGAGCAATATACAACATACATATGTAGGAAAACAATTTCTTAGACTGACAAAAAGGGGGAGGGTTGGAGAGATGGCTTGGAGGTTAAGAGCACTGGTTGCTCTTCTATAGGACCTGGGTTCAACTTCCAGCTCACAAATGCCTATAACTCCAATATCTGGATATCTAAATCCTCACACTGATATATACATATATGTGTACATATACATGCATATACAAAACATATGCATATGTATATGTATAAATATATATAAAACATCAACACACATAAAAAATAAAACTAAATCATTTTTGAAAATTGAAAAAAAATTAACACCAAACAGAATATATTAATCAAAGTGAGCCCAAGTTCCAGATAGATAGATAGATAGATAGATAGATAGATAGATAGATAGATAGATAGATAGATAGACAGACAGATAGGTAGACAGATAGATAGATAGACAGATAAGATACAGGGGATTGGACCTAGGGCCTTGCACATGGTAGGCAAATGTGCTACCATTTAACTATATGCAAAAGCCTCAAGGTTTTTTTTTTCTTTCCAGTTTTGAGGTTTGAAACTAAGACCTTTAGCACTCGAGGCAAGAGCTCAGCAATGAATTATATCTCCACCTCCAAAGTTAACTTGTTAAATGCATTATTATGATAAATGAAAAAAGCTGTATGCTACAAAAAAACAAATTGCTGAGGTGGAGGTTGATTTTTGCATGTTCAAGCATTCTTAGTCTTAATTTCCCTCTGCTAATAAAAAAGACAACCTCTATCCACTGTTGTGGGTTATTAATATTTGTTATTGATTATCTTTTAGTTAAGCTGTGGTTATTCTTAAACTAGCTGTATGCCCAAATCACCACACAGAGACTGGGATTTATTTAATTAACTTACAGCACAATGCTGGGCAATAGTTACTTCATCCTAAACCTCCAAGCCTGCATTAGTTTCCTATCATTCAGATTTCACCCATTATACGTGCTTTTAATAGTATCTTAGGTCCGGTTCATCTCTCCTTGTGGTTCAAAGACCCTCCTGCTGATCCCTCTCTCCTCCTCTTCTTTCCTTTTCTTCCCCTCCGGACCAGCATGTCCCACCCTATTCTCTCCATTGCGCAGCACTGGCTGGTTGTTTAATTGACAGTTACAGAGAACAAATGGTGGCATGTTTACACAAATTTGAGACAGGTGATGCTTAGAATGAGCATCACAATGAAATGTCCAGATTGAAATCAGATAGTGGGGTAGAGAAATCAGCATTTGAATGAACAAGGGTATATTGTACACATTCCAAAAGAACATAATACCAACAATCCACATTACACTTCTTGGATCTTCATAGTTCTATTCCATAGCAAATTCCCAAAAATATACTTGTCAGATAAATCAATTGCTACTCAAGAAAATAGCAGCATTCATCTCTATCAAACTAACAGGTTGGCCCACCAATAGGCATAGTGAGCTTGGGCACTGGTATCTAGGCCTAGTTAAGGATTTGTTGTGAATTTCTTCCTTAATGACAATGTGATAAATTTTTTAGGTTTTGACATCTGCAGTTTTTATATGCAGCAACTTTAGAAATTATATGAACTTAAATTTCCTGAGTATAAAACAAAGTCCAATCAACATGAAGGATGTGTTTGAGTGTTCTACCTAACTTCCTGTCTTCACATAACTATTGTATATTTATGCTGTGATATGCTGAGAGGATTAAAATATTATGTATGTGTGTGATGAAAACCTGATCACCATGCAAGTAGTTATTTCAACTCTTGGAATTTATCAGACAAAGAAATAGAGATCCCACACAAACTAACTGAAATTTTGGGGGCTAATGCTGGAATGTCTGACATTCCACCCTTGAAGTTACAGCTGATGGGAAATACTGTCTCTCAAATGCTTATCCATGAACAGCATAACTACATGAACAGCTGTTTAAATGAATGGAGTGCTATAGTTACTACAAAAAATGTGACTACAAAAAATGTTACACATTAGTTTAAACTGTTCTTAGAAAAAAAGCAACCCTTTCTGTTATCAGTGGTAGTGTAACTGGGTTGTTTTGGTATTGAGAGCAATTGAGATCCTATAAAATAGCAGTGACCAGCACGCACCATATCTGAGGGGCACAGGATCTGAAACTCTCAAACTGTTGAATGGTGGGGCAACTGAAGCCAGAACATCCACATTGAGGATTCCTGGGTGAGAGAGGACAACCTGTGAGCAGGGACAGTTTGGATCCAGGTCACCTGTGGTTGTCTCCAGGGACTGAGAGACGAATATTCAACCCCCCTGCACTTCCCCTTGCCCCTGGCACTGGCCTCCCTGCTAGGCAGAAATGGCAGTGGTTGCCTCAAGTGAGAGCCTCTGTGCTCAGTGACTGAGATGGCATAGGTGGCAGCAGTACAGGCCTTCCAGGCCCGTGGCTGTCACTGTGACTGGGCGGTGGCTAGCCCAAGCAGGAGCCTCCTTGCTCAGTGACTGAGAAGGTAGAGCCAGCTGCCCCAAGTACAAGTCTCCCTGCCTGGTGGGCAAACAGTGGACATCACAGAGCTGACACAATTCCTACACTCTCATCTGCACTGTAGGCCCAAATATGAGAGTAGAGAACAGGGGGAACCCCTGTGCTTTCTAATTAGGCATGCAAGGGAGTGAGCGTGCTTTTAAGTGAGTGTGTGCAGAGCCCCAGATCCAGGCTCCCTCTAAACTAGCAGCCAGACATTGGATCCCTCCCACCCACACCCACACTGTGGGCAACATAGGGATCCTTGGGACAGCATTCTCAACATTGAAGCCCTTGTTGTATGGATCTACCAGTGGAGTCCAGACAAACAATTCCTGGGGCCCAGACAGATCTGAAATCCAGGATGACAGTACGACAAGTTTGGAGGCCACTGGACATCGTTCTCAACAGTGAAGCCCCTCTTCTGTGGGACTCCCAGTGGAATCTAGGCAAAAAACTCCGGGAGCCCAGACAGAGCAGAATACCAGGGGGACAATATGACAGGCCTGTAGGCCACTGAGGTATTCAGGGAACCTGCAAATGCACATTGCACCCGAAAACAGAGCCAGTACCCTCTCCTGTGCTTAAGCTCAACCCTTCCAGACATCTACACACACTAGCACCTTGTCCTTCAAGGCACACTTCCACACACATGTCCCCACTTGTACCCATTCACCTACTACCTTCCTCTCTTAGCTACAGCTGAAACACCAACATCCACTCTAGAACTGGTGGACTTCTCTCATCTTCCTGAAGCATACTCCAATCACCACAGACACATGGACCCAGTCTGAAGTACAGACTCCAGGAACAAACAGCAAAGGTTACAGATAAGCAGATGGCTAGAAGTCAGTATAAGAATACATCCAACAAAAATCAGGAAATAATGGCTTCACCAGAAACCCCCAAAATCAATGTGTATTTTAATTCATTGGATATACAGGGAAATGATTATAAAGCTATACTTATCAAATTATTAGGACACATAAAGAGGAAACAAACCAAAATCACACACAAAAAAAAATAGCCACACAAATAAAGGCATGTAAAGAGGAACAAACAAAGCTCTCAAAGAAATACAAACAGAGGTACATAAAGAGGAAATGAATAAAAAAAATAGATGCCACCATGGAAAGACAGGAATCCACAATTAAACAGAAGAAGAAAATGATGCAGCACATGAAAACAGAATTAGAATCAATACAGAAAACGAAAACAGAGAAAACCCTGGAAATGGAGAACTTAGAGGAAAGAACAGGAACCACAGAGGTAAGCATCACCAACAGAGTACAAGAGATGAAAGAGAGAAACAATTGCAGAAATTGATATGTCTCTCAAAGAAAAAGTAAAATCTGAAAAGTTCCAAACACAAAACATCCAAGAAATCAAGGACACCATGAAAATACGAAAACTGAGAATAATAGGAATAGACAAAAAAGAAGATTCCACGCTGTAAGGTCCAGAAAATATTTTCAAAAAAACCATAGAAGAAAATTTTCCCAACTTAAAGAGATGTCCATAAACATACAATAGGCCTACAGATCACCAAATAGACTAGACCAGAAAAGAAACTCCTCATGTGACATCATAGTCAAAACACTAAATCTACAGAACAAAATAAAAATATCAAAAGCAGCAAGGGAAAATGGCCAAGTGATATATAAAGGTAGACCTATCGGAATCACACTAGATTTCTCAACAGAAACTCTGAAAGCCAGAAGGGCCTGGGCAGATGTCATGCAGACTTTAAGAGAACACAGATGCCAAACCAAACTACTATACCCAGAAAAAATTTGGATCAACATAGATGGAGAAAACAAAATATTCCATGACAAAACTAAAAATCAAACAATATATATACAGCAAACCAGCCCTACAAAAGATACTAGAAGGAAAACTCCACTAAAGAAGACTACTACACCAAAGAAAACACAAGATATAGATAACTTCACAACAAAAAAATTAAAACAAGCATAGAAACATCAATGGGTCTTGAGGAATCACTATTCCTAATTGTCTAAGAAAGCGCCAAATTGATTTCCAGAGTGGTTGTACAAGTTTGCATTCCCACCAGCAATGGAGGAGGGTTCCTCTTTCTCCACAACCTCTCCAGCATGCGTTGTCACTAG
>CM053742.1:58148770-58165188 GCA_028658305.1 Pachyuromys duprasi | reverse complement strand
TATCTTGTCTAAACATTTTCAACAAAGAAAATAATACAGAAGGATGCATCATTTCGAAATGCATATTTTCATGTTTTATGTTGGAGTCGTAATGCTCATACAATGTTATTATAAGATGTTGGGATGGGCTGTTGTCTGAGGCATCTGTGTTCGGAGTTGTTTCCATAAAAAGTTAATCAATGTGTTAATTACTGACAGGAATTTAAAATTTTTTTTCTTTTTCTCTTGTCTTTATTATTATTTAAAAAAAAAAGAAAGAAAATGCCCTCATTAGACCTGTAGTCAAGCCTGTTGGGCAATTTCTTCTTTAGTGAATGATTGGGGAGGGGCCCTCAGCCTCTTGTGGGTGAGGCCATCCTTCGGCTGGTGGTCCTGGGTTCTACAAGAAAGCAGGTTGAGCAAGCCATGAGAATCAAGCCAGTAAGCAGCACCTATTCATGGCCCCTGCATCAGCTCCTGCCTCCAGATTCCTGCCCTGTTAGAATTACCGTCCGGACTTCCTTCCATTATGAACATTGCTGTGGAAGTTTAAGCCAAATAAACCATTTCCTCTCCAATTTGCTTTGGTTATAGTGTTTCACCTCAGCAATAGTAATGGTAAGTAAGACAATTATTAATGTATATTATTAACAATATGAAATGAAAATGTTTCTCTACACCTTGGAAATAGCACAAATCATGTTAATCTGACAGGTTTATGGGAGGTATCACAGCACCTCCCATTAGTAATTCACTGTCATTTATTTTTATACCTCCTACAATCCTGTCCTATAGATGATACATAAGCACTTCTTAAATCCAAATTACTTGGAATGTTCTGATATTTCCCATTATTAAACCATGTTGATGGGATTTCCAAAGTCTATATTCTGGACAATGACAGAGTTTAGGGTAGCTGTCTGTAGGGTCAGATCAATGTGTGCTGCCTGAGATTAGCAAAGTATTAGGAAAACTACAGGAACAGTAGAACCTGGTTAGTGTGTGTGTGTGTGTGTGTGTGTGTGTGTGTGTGTGTGTGTGTCTGTGTGTGTGTGTGTGTGTCTGTGTGTGTGTGTGTGTCTATGCATGCGCATGCACGCACGAGTACACACATGCACTCATCAGTGTAGTGCACTTTGTTCTGTGCCTTCATAGTTTTACGTTACACTGGGTAAAATTTCCTAAACTTGGGCCCAGAATTAAAGAACACGAATTCTCAGGATGGAAGTACCTATAACCACAGCCTTGCCAGCAAACCCCACACTTTGTCCTAAAAGGTAGACTTCTGTAGTTTTGCTTATTGTTCACAACTTCTTACTGAGATTCTAAACCAGGCCATTCACTAGAAATCCTGACATTTATGGTTCCAAAAAGACTAATTTCTTTCTTTTTTTAAGATTTATTTATTTATTATGGATACAATGTTCTGTCTGCATGTGCATCTGCATGCCGGAAGAGGGTGCCAGATCTCATTATAGATGGTTATGAGCCACCATGTGGTTGCTGGGAATTGAGCTCAGGACCTCTGGAAGAGCAGCCAGTACTCTTAACCTCTGAGCCATCTCTCCAGCCCCAAAAAGATTAATTTCAACAGAAGTTCAAAGCATAGAGGTGAATCTGGTAAGATACGTTGTATAAAATTATACATATAGAGATATATATGTATATATATGTATATATACATACATTTATATATATATATATATATGAACAAGTGTCTGACTAATCCATAAATAAAGTGTATACCATCTTTTGTGTACTGATTCAGGATGTGGGCATGGGAGTTCAGATTATCTTTTAACAACAAATTTGAATATGTTATTTAGCTCCCATTGTCCCTGAAAGTTGTGTCATCATTTAAATTCCCATAGTAACAAGGGTTACTGAAATAAGTTATTGAAATATGAGACACTGTTGAATGGATGGGCAAAACGTACCCGTGGAACCCCTCAATAGCTCTTATCTCTTCTGCTTGGGAGAGATACATTATTCTGTTTCACCGCATAAATTGTAGCATCTAATAGTGGAGTGGGGCCAATTTGCCTGAGAGGAAACACTGGCACCAGCCTATGCATGTGATCCATTTGTGGTGGTTTGAATGAGAAATATCCTCCTTAAGCTCAACCTAGTTCCAGTTTGCTCAATATGCTTTAGGTTTGTGGCTGGAGATGTGATCTTTCAGTTTCCTGGTTCCTACTTACATGACATTTCTGCTGCTTATTGCTGCATTTCTCTGTCATGATGAACTCTTATTCCTCTGGAACCGTAAGCCAAAATAAAGCCTATCTTCCTTAAGTTGCCTTTGGTCACGGTGTTTTACCACACCAACAAAATGAAAAGTAATACACCATTGTTAGGTCCAAAAGACCTCATATTGTCTATCATCATTTTTTCAGTGTGTGTGTGTGTGTAAGGTTTGGGGTTGGGTGAATATTCATATCGCACAAGATTGAGAACAAATGGAAGTTTTATTTTTCAAAGAGACAGTTTCTGGTTATATTGTGGGAAGTCTGAAAGATAGCACATTGTTCTTGCCCTGTTTATTTGCAGAACTTATTTTCTGCACACCTGAGCTTAGTCATCTCCAAAATTGGACTCACCGAAACTTCATGGCCATAGTAAATTAGAAAACGTGTGAAGGACCCATAGGACACATTAGGAATTTAATATATATCAATTCTGGCCTTGATGCCTCCTGCTCCACAGGGGTGACACGGTTTACCCAAGCCAAAGAGCATTAACATAGAGTTTTTGAGAAGACGGTAGGCAAATGTTGAAATTCATACTCAAATATATAAGCCTTGAGGCAGTGCTAAGCTGTGGTACAGGTTACTTGTTGAGGCCGGAGAAGGGGAAAGAGGCATGATAATATCTCCAAACTGTTGTGCTTTTCTGTCACCCTAGTTTTACTGTCTAGTTTGATCCTATGAGAGCAGGTTCCCAATGACTCTATAGCATAAGGCAAAATACAGAGTAGATCAATGTGGAGACTGAAACAAAGACTAGGAGTGAGGAGACTAGACACATGCTTAACTTTAGAAATAGTGCTTGCACAAGTGTCCGGGCCTCTCTAAATTTAAGGCCTGAGAGTGCAGTTGCTGATGGAACCTCATTTGCTTCTCTTATATTTGTTGCCACAAGTCTTTGCAAAAAAAGGTGTACACATTTGTCCTATCTTATCAGTTCATGGATTTTTCGCAGCACCACAATTTCAAATTCAATATGAGAAAACATTACAAACCCAGTGACAAGTTATTTATATCAATCTATCAAATTACTCAAGGGTATAGTCTGAAGCATAAAGTGGTACCACTAGCTTTAATATTTGAACTACATAGAGGAAAGTTGAAATTTATGTGGAAATATGATGGGGAAATAAAATAATTATTTATCATTCCAATGATCGAATATTACAAAATAGTATTGATCTTCAAAAATATATACTATTACCTACTGGTTGTCTTGAGCATATTAGTAAAGAAATTCAAATCGCAACTAGACACTAAGTAGTAATGCTGCTAGATGCTCTTTTCAATAACGTGGGCTTAGTTTGTGGAACACATAATCCGTATGCAACCTGTGTCAGACCCTGTCATCACCATCATGTGTTTATATACTCAAGGCTAGGTAGTGGCCTAGCTTGCTTAGTGCTTTCAAGACTCCTGATTATGTTCCATTCATCTTTACATTCAAACAGAAAATTTGGTTCAGGTAATATTATGGTTGTAACAGAAAGGGGGTGTTCCAAATGCTCATTTGTTGAAGCTTTTTCTTCAGTGTTCAGGAGTTAGGCTTTAAAAAATGATTGTATCATGAATGCTCTGACCTAATCAATGGGTTGATCCATTAGTAAATTATAATCTGCTGGTATTATTAGCAGATAGAAGAAAAGGCAGGGTCTCATTTAATGAAGCATTCTACCAGATGTATGACTCTAAATGATACATGTTTCTCCCAATCTTTTTCTCTCTTTTTTTTCCTCTCTCTCTCTGCTTTGAGGCCAACATGAAGTAAGCAGCTTTCCTCAACAATGCACTACCACCACGATGTAATGTCTCAGTTTGGTTTGGTCCTCATGGCTTGTTCCAAATGCTTTCTTATAGATTCCAGAACCTCCTGCCCAGAGATGGCCCCACCCACAATGGGCTGTGCCTTCCTCCATCAATTACTATGTAAGAAAATGACCTACAGGTTTGATTGAACACCGATCTTACAGAGGCATTTTCTCAATTGAGCGTCCCTCCTTTCTGATAACTCTTGCTTCTCTCAAGTTGACATATAATGATGCAGCACAGTAGTATTATTCAAAAGGTGTTGCATTGATGTATAGTATAAATTTCATGGTTTTGAAATAATAGCTTGAGAAATTATTACAAAGATATACAAAGAAATATAACTTCATGTACAATGACAGAGATATTTAACTGCAGGTTGTAATTAAAAGACAGCAATAAAGCTAAAAATTTCAAAAGAAATATGAAATTTGTATTTTCTTCCCCTTAAAGCACTGATCTGGTGTAATGTGTTTTAATACATTTTAAATAATATCATTGTTCAGTGTAATATTCTTTAATACCTACCTTGATAAAAGGCAGTTGGATTTTTATATCATCTTATGCTTAACAGTGTTTAAAACACTTTAATTTTTATTACAAGAATACCAGTAAACTTATTAGCATTTATGTGATAAAACAAATATTTTATATAAAATCTTGTTGACATTTTTATAGTTAATTTATAAATGTAATTTCAGGCAAATACGGTCATAATAAAGGTAAAGGTGGGTTACGAATTCCACACTTGGACAGGATTCATTTTCTCCTCATGACATCTCCAGCAACATATCTAGTGGACTTTAAACATATTATTCGTCTGGTTTTCTCTTCGTGGTAACGGAAAGCTTAACTTTGGGGTTTGATGACTCTCAGTACTTCCACTGAAAATGGTTCCTTTTCCAAGTAACCTTCCAGAAAATTCTGGAAAGTGGTTGAGCGTCTCCTCTCTTCTGCTAAGCGTTAGTTTCGGGTTCTCCCACGAGGTGGCACCAAAGCACCCCATTATGGAATGTCTTAAGCATCTACAATGTACAGGAAAACATGACGTCGCTTTTAAAACCAGATTATAAAGAGAATGATTTCAATTCTTTTAGAAGACATAAAAATTGTATTACGTGTGTAAGAAGCTGTAACATAGAGCCTTGGAAAGTTGGTGGGAGGAATTCTAGGAAACCTGCAAAGAGTAGGCTAATAGAGGGTGGAGGTTTATTCTCTGGGAAGACCCCTCCACAGTGTAGACACTTAAATTTATACTGAGAGAGTAAAAGACAAATCACTGAGTACCAGCGAGGCTTGAGGTCATCAACAAATGAAATGGCTTTAATATAAAAATGAAGTTCTCAGAAAGACCTAGAAAGACAGTAAAAGAATTGTCCTCCTCTATCAATGAACTTGGAAAGGGGCAGGGAGGAGATGAGGGAGGGAATGGGGTATAGGGAGGGAATGCGGGAGGGGGCTATGGCTGGGATACAAAGTACATAACCTGTGATTAATATAAAATAAAGGTGAAAAAAAGAATTGTTTTGACTCATTTGTTACTGTGTGCAAAAAGATATTCCTTATCCTTAAAATAGAAAGAAGGAGCTCCTTTAGTCCTTTCAAGTCTTTTTAGTCTGATGACCTAGAAAGCCCCTCTCCCCCATATCTCAGATTCTCATGTAAGAGCAAACACGAGGTACTTGTGTCTTTGATTCTGAAGTACTTCACCTAATATAACAATTTACAAATCCATCATATCTTCCTAAAAATTTCAGGGAGAAAGGGGAAATAGTGAAGGCAATAAATGCACATCAGGTGAAAATGACCAAGGCACTATTTGTAGGGAGGAAGGGTACAAGTGCATAGTGGAAAGATAGGAGAGGAGGGGCAACAAAATTATATGTGATAATGAAACCTGTTACTTTATGTGCTAGATGATGATGATGATGATGATGATGATGATAATGAAAGAAAAAGAGGAGAAAAGTTAAAGTTAAATGGAGGTGGATGCTGTCTGGCAAAAGAGTTTGGAGCTTGGTACCAAAATTATCAGGCAGTTTCCTGGATTTACTAGGATAGTGGAAAAAAACACTTTTGTATCTATCAGTGTCTGGACATTTAAAGCTGAGAGTGACCCATGCCTCACACACAAAGATAAAAGTGCGACAGGAAGTATTCAAGGTCCTCTTGCTTAGGGAAGGGGAAAGGATAGGTCCCTTCAAATGCTGCCAATTACCTGAAGAAGTGATTAGGTTGTGTGTGTCTGAGCTAAGTCAGTGCTATATCCAACAAAATTCAAACACCAGATCAATACAGATGACAAAAATTTATTGTAATTAAGCTGCTACTGATGGTTCAGGACCACAGAACAGACTCTGGAGCTGAACTGCAACAAGGAGCCAGAATATCACAGAATATTTAAGTTTGCAAATCACAAATACCTGTGCCAAATTATTGTTACATTTTCCCACTATTCATAGAGGTTTGGTCCCTAGGCCTGGGAACATGAACTTGTTTAACCCTGCCAGCAAGATGGAGAAGTTGTTTCTGAGATGTCTGGACTCAGATAATTGTCTCTTTACAACAGAAGCTGTTCAGCTATTGGGAAGCCCCCTAGGGCCTGGGATATAAACTTAGTTTTGCTCTATGATTAAATAGAGTCTGAAAACAAATGGCAGCACTTATAATAAGTTTGTTTGTATATTCATTTTACATTCCTCCGTTCATCCCAGTCCCAATCTCCTTCCAACTGTTTCCCCTCCATCCCTACTCATCAAAGAAGGGAGTCTCCCTTATCCATTCAACCCAGCATATCAAGTAGTGTCAGGACTGAGCGCATCTTCTTTCCCCTGTGGCCTGTCAAGGCAGTCCCTCCAGGGGAAAGTGATCTAAAAGCTAGCAAATGAGTCTTTGTTTGATGCAGTCCCCAGTTCCCTTACTAGAGGACCCACATAAGCTGCCCACCTGCTACATCTGCATAGGGAGCCTAGGACTAGTCCATGCATGGCCCTTGGTTGGTGCTTCAGTCTCTGTATGCCCCACTGGACCATGGTTAGTTGGCTATGTTAGTCTTCTTGTGGAGCTCTTCTCTTCTCTGCGTCCTTCTCCCAACTCTTTCAAGTCTGTTTTGTTGTTGTTGTTGTTGTTGTTTGGCTTGTTCCCAGCTTTGGGAGGCAGCTGTGAGAAAGGACTGACCAGGATGTTCTTATACAGCTAAAGAATGTGTAATGTTCATGGCATGGAAGGGGACACTACTGGCATTGTTTTTCAGGGGGTGGGAAGGTATTTGTTTTTTTAAGACAGAGTCTCCTTATGTATCTCTGCCTGGCTTGGGACTTGTTATGTAACCCAGGCTCTCCTCAAACTCACAGAGATCCCTCTGCCTCGGTCTCCTGAATACTGGGATTAAAGGTATGCACCACCATGTCCAGCTACATTGATGGCTCTTAAATGTTGTTATACCGAATCAGGGTTTATTTTCTCCCTTTTTATTAAAAATAGTTTTTTTCTCAGATAATGTATTTTGACTACAGTTTCCCCTGCCTCTATTGCTCCCAGTCCCCCTCTCTGCCCTCCCCATCCAGATTCACTCTCTTTCTGTCTCTCACTAGAAAAGAACAGGCCACTCAGAGGGAAGCTATGCTTGGCTCCCATCTGCAAGCATAGCAGGGGCTAGCTCTCTCCCATGGGGTGAGTCTCAGGTTGGGCCATTCCATTAGTTGAACATTCCCTCAATCTACTTTGTTTTTGTCCCTGCCCATCTTGTAGGTAGAGAGGGGACATAGGACTGAGAGGAGAAGAGAGAGGGGCTACAAATAATATGTAAAATTAATAAATAAAAGTGCAAAAAGAAAAGAACAGGCCTCTAAGAGATAGAAAGAAAACATGAATTAAAATAAAATAAGTTTAAAAAAAAACCATCATATCAAAGTTGGATAAGGCAAACCAGAATCCAAAAAGGCACAAGAATCAGAGACCCACTCAGTAATCCTATAAAAACACTAAACTGGAAATCATAACATATATGCAGAGGACCAGGTGTAGACTCATGCAGGCCCTGTGCTTGCTGTTTCAGTCTCTGTGAGTTCATATGAATTTTGCTCAGTTGATTTAGAGAGCCTTGTTCTCTTGGTATCCTCTATTCCCTCTGGCTCCCACATTTCTTCCATCTCCCTCCTGAGCTCTAAAGGTAGGGATTTGATGGAGATATCCTTTTTAGGGCAGAGTATTCCAATGTCTTTCTTTCTGTGTGAATTTTGGCCATGACTCTCTGCTCTCATCCTAGAAGCAGGGTTTTCAAAGCTTTACATCTAAGGCAGCTATCATGAAAATAATTTTTGGCATTTTTTCCTGTAATATCACAGCAAAATATTTTGAAGTTTTAAATGCAGGATTTCCATTTGTATGTTTGTACATCATGTAAAATCTATTATCAACTGTAGTCCTCTGAACAATCAAATCTCACATAAGTTATGTCTTTCTAGGAAGATGGTACAGTTTTGAACTTACTTGGTGACCTGAAGGAGAGGCTATACTTAAGGGACCAAGGAATAGTATTTGCACAGCATTTGCTTTTGAACATCTAGTTATGTTTATATATTTATAGGAGTATATTGGACCCATAACACAAGTACAAAGGCAGAAATCCCCAGATAATCAGCTGTCCACCTATATCACACCATAGTTCTAGCTATCTGCTGCCTCCCTAGAAGGCAAAGCACTGATATTCCAGACATTTCTTTGGACAACAAATGTCCATTCCTTTATTGGCTTGTAACATTTTTTCTCCTCCTCTTCTTTCTTTCCCTTCCATCCTTAATTCTCTTCCTCCTTTAAAGATTCCCTGTTTTCATTCTTCATTTAACCCTGACTCTTTAACTCCCTATCCTACTGCATTTAGTCTCTGCTTATAGAACTGTAATGAACACCTTCTCCAAGGAAGCCATTTGTTTTTTAAATCACTAAGTTCACCTAATTTATATAAATATCTTAGCATACTACTTTTTGTCTTTAATGACTTTTCAAAATAGGAAACTGTGCAGCTGTTTACTTTTTTCCTTTTAGTTATTTTTCTCTCATATAATATATCCAAACCACAGCCTTCCCTCCAGCCACTCTTCCCAGTTTCCCCTTCTCCCCTCTCCCCCAGACCCATTGCTTCTCCATTTCCCTTCATAAAAGAGCAGGCTGGACGTTAACTTGACAATGTAGAACAAGTCACAAAAAGACTAGGAACAAACCCTCAGATTAAGGCTGGATGAGGCAACCCTGAAGGAAGAAAAGTGGCACAGGTGCATTAGCCAGCTTCTTTCACAGCAGATCTTTGACAGCTTGCCAGGCTCGGAAGCTTGATATACTGGGTAGTGATCCACGCTGTTTCATTCCCTGACTGTGCAGCTTTGAACAGAGATATCACTTTCTCTGTCTCAGTTTTTCATTCATAAATGAAAATCAACCATATTCTCTCCTTTGTGAAGACACAGCAAATGACTGTACATCTTTTTTTTAAACTACTTTTCAATGGGCTAGAGAGTTGGCTCAGTGGTTAAGAATACTTGCTGTTCTTTCAGAGAACCTGGGTTCAATTCTCAGTTTCTCCTTGTTGTCTCAAAATTCTCTGTAATAACAGTTCCTGGTTATCTGACTCTTGTTATGGTTTCCAGAGGCACTGCATGCACATGAAACACAGACATACATACGTGCAGGTAAAACACCAGAGCACATAAAACAAAACTATTTTAAAGTTTTATATTTTAAATAAAACTATTTTAAAGTTTTATATTTTAAATAAAACTATTTTAAAGTGCTTCCCACTCAGCAAATTTTAGCCATTATAATGTTATTTTTTTCTTGATTTGCCATTCATACCTCTGCTATCTCTATGGTATGAACTGATGCTTGCTGTCAATGGCCTTTGAGGTATGCTATTAAAGACATTGTGGGTTATAAAAGCTAATAATTCGCTTTTATATTCTATAGAAATAAAAAAACTGGTGAGAAAATTTATGAACACTAGTAGATACATGGACTCATTAGTAGAATCTCTGATAGATCTGGCATAATGTAACATTATTTGTTTCCTCTCCCATGTTAGTTGTTTTAAGTATAATAAACATCGTCTCTTCTGACAATTGTATGAAATAGTCAAATGAGGGAAACTAAAGCACTCTCAGATCCAACCTAAAAAAGGACATTGTCATTTAGGATGGGAACTGTTCTTTTAAAAAGAATTTATTTTATTTTCCATGCATAAGTGCTTGCCTACAGGTATATAAGTGCACCACATATGTGCCTGGCACCTATAGAGGTCAGAGAAGGGTGTTGGAGCCCCTGGATCTGGAATTACAGCTAATTGTGAGCTGCTGGATAGGTACTAGGAACCAAACCATGGTCCTCTGTAAGAACAGCAAGGGCTCTTAAACACTAAACCATAGTTGTAATTCCTTACAACAGAGAGTATCTTGAGGTTTACAAAGGCTGTCAAGATAAGGAAAGGTCTTCTAGAAAGAACAGACTTTTCCTTCAATTTCAGCCCATATCAATAGCCACTACTTTACACTGTTTTCTTGTTAACTGGAATAAATGTACGTACTGTTCTTTAGCTGTATGTTCTGCAAAGACATGTTGCAGTCGCTATTCTAAGTGCTTATGAATGCAGTCTATGAGTTACAGTGTTAGTAGGTGTGATCATATTAGGATGAGTTTAATATGGTGGGTCTTAAGTTCAGTATGTCTTGTGTCCCTATAAGATGAAATACCACTGAGAGAGAAATATACAGCTAGAACTTTGTAAGAATGGATTACAATGATGTCCTTGCAAAGAAAAAAGATCAACAATTCATGACCATGTGCCTGGGGAGAAACAAAAAAGGATTCTTCTCAGAGACTCAAAAGGAACTGTGCGGTTAATACCTGGGTGTGTGACTTTCAATTATGAAAGTGAAGGATTATATTTCAGTGGCTGTAAGCCACATGTTCATGGTGGTTTCCTTTCTTCCTTCTGCTAGCTGTAAGACTGTAAGCATTATGATAAAATCCGAAGTAGCCATGCTGAAGAGATGTACTTACTCAGGAATTGCAAAGCCCATGTTCAAATTGAAGTTTTATACACTCACCAAATCTACACTCACTGTGTTTCAGTTCTCTTTTATTTAAAATCAGATACTCCATGTATGCTGCTGTTACGATTAAATGAGAATATATATATTTAACACTTACAAGAGCATCAAGAACTAAGGAAATCATAATTAGTACTAATAAATTTCATTCCCAAAGTGGTCATCAACTAACTGTTATTTTACATAGTGTGGAGTAATATTTATTGGCATGCATTAACTTCTATAACATGCAGTTCATAGCAGTAGTGTGAGAAAAGTTTATAAAAACATCATTATCTTATTGTATCACTTTGATTCTTAGTTATGATTCATTTTGCCTGCTAATATTTTTAAGTAATAGTGAAAATAATGCTTCTCTGTGAATAATAGAATTTAAGTTACATTTAACAGCTTTATTTTTTCATAAATTTTTCACTTTTGTCTACAACAAGAATATTCTTGGTTTGGGAAATTAAAAAAATAAGACTAAGGATTCCTGTACCTCCATATAGAAAAGCAAGACAAAGGCAGCAGGGAACGTCTTTAAGCCAAGGGAACTGGAAAACAGGTAGTCTAGAATTAGTTTATTGTTCTATCTACATAACAGCCAAGATGTGTACCTTCAGCCAGGGACATTAAAGAGTCTCAGGGAACGAGCAGGTAGCTAAATCTCTCAGATAACCCTCATTTTTAGCAGTCAGAGAGTATCTTCACTTTCCTGAGTCTCATTGAATTATGTGAAATGAGTTTGTCAGTATGTTTCTCTCTGAACTCTCCCAAAACAAAGGCTATTTAATTGGCATGGGACCTCTCTGTCTATCCACCTAATTAATTTCTGATGTCGATGAGACACCACCTGGGTGCTGTCAACCAAACCTGATGCTCTTAACTGCTGACTCATGTCTGCAGCACCAGTCTTTTATTATGCTTTACTCTTCACAGTTTCTTTCTTGAAAATAATTCACTGTGATCATATCTCCCATCTTACCTACTTTTTCATTCTTATTTGTACTAACTTGGTTCTTCTAAACCAGCTCCATCAGGTATGGAAAATGTGTTGAGCTATTGTCCAACAGAGTAGATAAACATTAACAATACATGGATTAGATTTAGATGTAATTAAAAGTTTAATACTTCACTTCCACTCACCAACCATATTTTAGATATTCAACATTAACAGGTAGCTAGTAAGTACTTTCTGGACAAGATAGATACAGAGGATCTTAGTCTCTATGGAAATGTTATTAATATTAACTAACATGTAATATGGCAATTTTCACCCACTGAACAGGAGAAAAGTGATGTATTTGTATACATTTTAAAGTTGAAAGGTTAAAGCAATAACCAATCAATGCTACCAGTATTGAGAATGAAGACCTTTCTTTGTATGGAAGCTAATCATGTATAACTCTGTCTTAGTTTATCTTCCTACTGCTGTGATAAAAGCATCCTGACAAAAGGAAATTAACAAATAAAGCATTTATTTGCCTCATAATTCCAGGTTACACTATATCATGTGTGGAAGTCAAGCAGCAGGAACTTGAAGCAGCTAATCACATTACATCCACACTCAAGAAGAGAGATCAATAAATTTATACATGTGTGCAAGGATTTCTCTCCCTTTCTCCACTCTTACATAACCTAGGATTCCTACCCCAGAGAATGATGCCATCAACAACAGGTAAGGGTTCCAAATAATCAAGATAACCCCTTACAGGTAAACCTGCAAGCTAACCTAATCTAGACAACTCCTCATTAAGACTCCTAGGTGATTTAAGATTGTGTCAAACTGACAACAAAAACTATCACACTCTCCTAAAAACACATTTAGGTCCATATAGTAAAAGAGTGGGTGGGTGAGCCACCAGTGCAGTAGTGGCAAGCAATTCTAACCTCTAGTTTGAGCAAAACATTTCTCACTTTAAAAATATCAGCTTTTAAGAAATGGTTGATGGTATTTTTGGATAAAGAATTTTTCAATCCTAAACTAAGCTAAACTAAAATAAGTCTTCAAAAGGACCAGAAGTTAAGTTAAAGGAATCCCCATAACAACAACAAAAAATTGAAGACTATGAATGCTAACTAAAATGATTGAAACAGATTAAAAACATCCAGTGTTCATCACGATACCACCAAATCCAAAACAACCTAGATGTCCCTCAGCTGAGTAATGGATACAGAAATTGTGGTACATTTACACAACGGAATACTACCTACATATTAACAACAAGGAAATCATGAAATTTGCAAGCCAATGGATGGAACTAGAAAATGTCATCCTGAGTAAGGTAACCCAGAAGCAGAAAGACACACATCGTATGTACTCACTTATAAGTGGATATTAGCATATAATATAAGAAAAACATACTAAATTTTATAGTACTAGAAAAGCTAGACAACAAGGACGACCCTGGGGAAGATGCTTAATCCTCACTGAGAAGGGGAAACAGGATAGACATTAGAAATGGGAGAAGAGAGGGGACAGGACAGGAGCCTACCACAGTGCACCTCTGAAACACTGTACTCAGCAGGCTATCAAAGCAGATGCTGAGATTCATAGCCAAACTTTGAGCAAAGTGCAGAGAATCTTCTGGAAGAAGAGTGAGATAGAAAGATCTGGAAGTGACAGGAGCTCCACAAGGAGACCAACAGAGCGAAAAAAATAATCTGGGCTCAGGGGGGCCTACAGAAACTGATGAATCAACCATTCATAGAGAAGACATGAAACCCCTGCTCAAATGTAGCCCATGGGAAGCTCAGTCTCCACGGAGGTTCCCTAGTGAGGGGAGCAGGGGCAATCTCTGGCATGAACTTAGTTCCCTGCTCTTTGATCTCTTTCTCCTGATCTCTTTCTCCTGTCTGGAGGATCCAGACAGTCCTGATGAGACCTGATTGGCTGGGGTCACATTATAGGGAGGAAGACCTCCCCTATCAGTAGACTAGGGGAGAGACATAGTGGGAAGAGGGAGAGAGAGTGGGACTGGGAGGAGATGAGGAAGGGTGCTACAATAGGGATATTAAATGAATAAATTATAAATAATAATAATAATAATAATAATAATAAAAGCATCCAATATAGAACTAGCAGCAACTAATAAAGATAATTTTAAAATAAGGTGATAGACCAATTTAACTTTCTTTTGATGACTTGGGAAAAGAAATTTCACTGTTTTAAAATTTGAAAACATTGTAACAGAATTTAGAGTTTATGCTACCTTTCCTATGCTAACACACTTATAGCAGAAGCTCAACTAATGACTGTAAAAAAATTACAGAATTAGAACATCAATTACAACAAGTCACCAAGATAGACTTTGATTTACACAGATTTGTAGCAATTTAGAGTCTTCAAAATAAAAATTGTCTTTGGCTGCTTCCATATAGAACTTTTATTTCTGCATAATATGAGGGTATACTTTATGTTTAAAATCTTGACAGTAACCCTTTATACTGGAACTCTTCCCTTTTCTTCCCAGACTTTTAGAAATCTCTGTAGGATGGGTTTGGTTTAACACCCCCTCCCCACCCCCCTGCTCTACATGTCCTCATTTCCTACATTTCTTTTCAATTGATGATCATGTAGTTCAGAATTCTGCAACAAGATGGCACCAATGAACCCCGTTATCAGAAACAAACAAGCAAACAACAAAAAACACACTTTTATTTTAACTATATAAGACTTGAAAGCGGGAAGACTATTTGCTAGAAGAGGAGAGGGAGGGGCAACAACCAGTGAGAGATGAGGAGCAGAAGAGGGGGAGAGTAGTAAACAGTTGAATATAAGCAAGGTACAATGATACATAAGTATTGTTAGTATTTAATTTTAAATGATTCCACACACACACAACAGGTATTATATGAAAGAGATTTATTAGATGGAGATGGAGGGAGAGAGAGAGGTAGAGATGGTGGGGGAGGGGTGTCTGAACAGAGAGAGGGGAGAGAGCAAGAGAGGGGATGAGCAAGAGAGCAAGAGAGTAAGAGAGAGGGGGAGTATCCAACAGGTCACTATGTACCTGGCCCAGATGATGTCATAGGACGTAGGTACTGACATAGGACATTGTCAGGACCCTAAATGTCCCTAAGGGAAGGCCAGTTGAATTGCCTGCCAAATATATCAATGGAATTCATAATTAATTTTGTGTCAAAGAATAAGAAATAAAAAATATAAAAAATAATTGAAAAATGAAAATAAAGCACATACATATATACATATATACATACACACATAACATACATACATTGGGGCTTGTATGTCATATAAGGAGAAAAACACCACTTAAATTATGACCTAGTTTATAGCTCTACATACAGAATAATTTTAACACTATTCAAAAGTACCTTTCATGAGTGTAAATTCATTTTAGCACATACATAAGATGTAGCTCCAGGCTGCCTTGACAGTAGCTTATAGGAAGATTTTCTGCAGTGCAGTGCAGAGCAGATGGAAGGTGATGAAGAAATAACTGGGGTGTCAAAGTAAAGTATTGGTAAATGTGTCCATAGTGTCCCAGACATTGGTTGAATGAGAAGGGAAGAAAGGTAGCCTGAGAGTCCTGCAGAGACAGAAGTGAGTGTTGCATGATGATTTTTTTCTCTTTGCTCATAAAAAAGATATGATCTTCCACTTAGTCTCTGTAGCCATGGCAACCAGAGAAGAACAATACATTGCTAACCAGGCCTTCAGTAATGGTAATGTAGCTATTGTCATTCCCTAGGGAGGGTCTGGAGACCCTGGGCTACTATTCAAGGTATAATCTTTCTCCTCTAGTTGCAAATTATCTTACATGATATTAGGATATTTAAAATAAATGAAGGGCTGACTAAAAGCAGGATTCCATCATGCAGCTTCCAGGAGTTCAATATCCACAGCGATGTGGGATTCTGCTCTGAAAGTAACCCCTTATCTATGCTTTGTAAGAAACCCTAATACTTTGATGAAATTCTTCAAATCCTCACACTCAGGCTCTCAGGTACATAGTCACTTCAAGTAAGGGTCTTGCTCACACAGTAAAGTGCATTCTCAATTAATTCTAAGAAAATATTAAGTATGCGCTAGGGTTTGTAGTGGACAAATCTGAAACAATTTGTGTATCAAAATACATAATGATAAGGACAGGATTTCTAACAAAATGGAGCTTGAGTCATATTAATAAATATGTTTTATATTATTTTTTTAATTATCTTTTTATAAATTACAATTTATTCACTTTGTATCACAGCTCTAGCCCCCTCCCTTATACTCTTATAATCCCACCCACCCTCCCTCCTCTCCTCCCATGCCCTTCCCCAAGTCCACTGATAGGGG
>CM053742.1:58118721-58148270 GCA_028658305.1 Pachyuromys duprasi | reverse complement strand
TATATAAGTGAGTATATACCATATGTTTCTTTCTGCTTTTGGGATACCTCACTCAGTATGATCGTTTCCAGGTCCCACCATTTGCCTGCGAATTTCATGATTTCCTCCTTTTTAATTGCTGAATAGTATTCCATTGTGTAAAAGTACCACAATTTCTGTATCCATTCCTCAACTGAGGGACATCTGGGTTGTTTCCAGATTCTGGCTATTACAAATAAAAAGCCTAATCATTTAAGTATATATAAATTAGCTGAGGATTTTTAAATTTTTATTTTATTTTTTATTAATTACAGTTTATTCACTTTGTATCCCAGCTGTAGCTGCCTCCCCCATCTCTGCCCAATCCCACCCTCCATCTCTCATCTCCTCCATGCCCCTCCCCCAGTCCAATGATAGGGGAGGTCCTCCTCCTCTTCCATCTGACCCTAGTTTATCAGGTCTCATCAGGACTGGCTGCATTGTCTTCCTCTGTGGCCTGGCAAGTCTGCTCCCCCTCAGGTGGAGGTGATCAAAGGGCCAGTCCATGAGTTCATGTCAGAGATGGCCCTTGTTCCTATTACTGGGAAACCCTCTTGGACACTGAGCTGCCATATCTTCCATTATTAGTATATTCTCCCTTGTAAGCATCTTTAACCAACACACATATAGCCTCTTAAAAATTCACTCCTTCTCAATAATAAGAATGACTTCCTTAGTGGGAGAGTTTGAAATGAGAATAGGGATGCAAATCACAGTTCCTCTAACCCTTCAAAATCCTTGGTAGCAACCTATGTTGAAACACTTGTTCTCTCTCTCTCTCTCTCTCTCTCTCTCTCTCTCTCTCTCTCTCTCTCTCTCTCTCCCTCTCGTGTGTGTGTGCATGTTTGTCTTTTCTTTTCTATGAAGAATATGTTCCAAGACCCTCTACTCCATAGTAGATTGGATCCCTGAAACTACAGATAGTACAGAATCAGTATACTGTGTTTTCCTTCTATTTTCTACAATAATACCATATAATAACTGCTGTCATCTGTTTCTTGTGTTTTAGAACCAGATGCTCTCTTAGTCTTAATACCTTTATGCTTTGGTGCAATTAAGTGCTGCAGTATTTCAGCAGTTAATATGATAAACTGGAGAGCTGTTAAGTGATTAATGGGCAGGTACTACACACAATGTGGATATAGTGGACATAAAGATGCTTCATATTTTGCAAGGCAAAGTTAGAGACTCTGAGATTCTATCTTGCTTCTCAAGATAGCATGCGATTTGAAACTCATGTTTTATTTTTCTTCAATTTATTTATTTTTTTATTCACTTTACATCCTGGTTGTAGCCTTATCCCTCCTCCCCTCCCATCCCTCCCTACTCTCCCTCCTTCTCCTACCCTTTTTCTCAGAAAAGGGGAGCTCCCTTTCCCATTCATCCCAGCTCATCAAGTTGCATCAACACTAAGCATGTCCTCTTCCACTATGGCCTGGTAAGGCAGTCCCACCAGGGAGAAGTGATCAAAAAGATTGCAAGTGAATCCTTGTCCAATGCAGTCCCCAATCCCTTACTAGAAGGACACACATAAAGCCTAAGCTGCCCATCTCCTTCATCTTTGTAGGGGGTCTAGGTCCAGTTCATGCGTGGTCCTTGGTTGATGCTTCAGTCTCAGCAAGATCTTGTGGATCTCCTGTCAACACAGATCCTTTTCTCTACATGTAAGGCTAGAACTTAAATATGACTGCCTCCAATCAACAGCCCCTCTTTAACAGAAAAATCCCTACAGGGCTCAGAATTTAACTTACGTTGGAATTTGGCTAGTCACAGGATGAGATCTTCTATCTGAATTTCAGAAACCACAACCAAGGAAGCCAATAGAGTAGTTACAGTTGAAATACCACCCAGATCATGATCCATAAATTACTAACGTTTTAGTTCTAGGATAGAGCAAAAGAAAACAAAACCCCTACCTTCCATCTTTAATGTGCGCAAATAGGAAATCACTTTTACTCATCAAGTACAGTAGTTTTCTTGGAATCAAGTCAGCTGATTGGATGTAGAAAATAATTGTCTTCACTTAGGCTAAAGATCCAAAAGGTAAGTCTACCCAGAAGCAAGTTCATAAACAAAATGAAACAATGTTTAATGTAAAACCTGAACATTCTTGGACAATCCAGTTGATACACATTTACTTTTATAGAGGATGGGTATTTAGGTTTGGGTGATTAAGTAAAAGTTAAGATACTACCCACAGGAAAAAAAATCTAAAAAAGTGCCAACAATTAGTTAACAGATAATTGTTTATATTATGGAGGGGAACAAAAGGAGGTATAAGAAAGTATCTGGGCAGAGGGGTCTTTTCTGAGACTGATACTCTAACCAAGGACCGTGCATGGAGATAAACTAGAACCCCTGTTCAGATGTAGCCCATGGCAGCTAGGTATCCAAGTGGGTTCCCTTGTAATGGAACAGGATCTATCTCTGACATGAACTCAGTGGCTAGCTCTTTAACCGCCTCCCCTGGATGGGGGAGCAGCCTTGCCAGGCCACAGAGGACAATGCAGCCAGTTCTGATGAGACAAGATAAGCTAGGGTCAGAAGGAAAGGGAGAAGGACCTCTCCTATCCGTGGACTTGGAGAGGGGAAGAGGAGATGAGGAGGGAGGGGACTATAGCTGGAATACAAATTGAGTAAACTGTAATTAATAAAAAAATAAAAATTTAATTTAAAAAGTAACACAACAACAAAAATAACAGACTAATCTGAATTTCTAAATGTACATTTCAGTACTGGTACTTGTTCAGTGAGAAAAGGGTGTTAATATGTACTATTAAACAGTGACAGAGTTTAATGGCATAGCAGATATGTGAAGTGAATTGTCTCAAAATGATACAACAGAAATATATTTATTAATTTACAATCATATTATTTACTATGGAATTAAAATGAAATATTAAAGTAATTATTTGGGAGCTTGGCATACTATATTGTAATGGAAGTTTTGGTTTCCTTAAAAACTCAGTTATGTTATTATAAACATGTTTTTGTTATTATCCCAAGTGTGAGATTTTAGTTTGTCCACAGCTGATAATTGCTTAGTGAAGTCATGTGGTCTTTGCCAGCTGAAGTTAGTTGAATTCTGAAGACTCTGAGGGGTATAAATACAATAGCCCAGAGGAAGTGGTGTGGTAGCTTGGAGGAGACTGAGGAGAACTGCTTGCTCTGTTTGCTGGTTTGCTGGCTTGTGGTTACCTGAACTTCATGATATCCTGACTGCGATTGGTATTGCAACCCCCCTCAAAAAAATCCTGTGACCCTACCCAACAGGAAGGAATAAAGAGGTCTATGCCCCCTTTCCTTCCAACTTTCTTTTTCCCCTATCTGGGGTGGGAGGTTTGGAAGGGAGTTATAAGCTTTAAAGAGCCCCCAAATAAAGTAGTGTCTGAAAAACTATCACCTACTGTACATCATATCTATAATCCCAGCACATTGGAGTCTGAGACATGAGTACAATTATGAGTTTGAGGCCACCTTGGACTGATTTCCAGGCTGTCTCAAACCAAAAACAACTAAAAAATTATTTGATAATAACCTAAAATTTACATATTATATAGAGATGCAGAATGATTTTATTTTATAAACTTTCATGTTTATGTTTTGGTCATTGAAAATATATTAAAAAGAAAATTGAAAACAACTATGCAGGGTATTTGAACAGTAGCTCAGCAGTGAGAACAGAGTAACTGGCAGGCCATACTGTAGGGCCCCAAACCTGGACATCTGTATTTCCAAGGTGAGAGGAGAATCCACAGGGAAACATGAGGGTCCATCTTCAGGCCATCTGGTTAATACAGGGAAAAACTCCCATGCTACTGCATGGCACAGCCACAGTCCTAGGCCACCCGCCCAAGCCCACCATCTGTGGATACCTTCCTGGTACTGAAGGTTCAAGTCTCTGACCTTAGGTGCTCACTCTCACTGTCTGTGAAGAGGGTACCTTCTGGAACTGAGGGTGAGACCCCAAAACCAGGTGGCCACTTTCACCATCCCTTGGACACCTTCTGGCACCAGTGGCTCCATGTTCCAAACATGGGCACCCATGATCACTACCACTTGGAGAGGATACCTTCCAGTACTTGGGGCTCATGGCTCCAAACTCTGGGCCCACTCTCACCATCTGGGTAAATGGCTCCAACCTTGGGCCTCCCCATGTGCAGGTCCCATGGAAGCAACCCAGATACTGTTCCAAGCCTCAACCTGTGTCCCTAAGGAGATCAGCAAAGGTTCTCTAAAAAAGCAAAGCTCAAAGGTTCTCTAAAAAGGCTGCATCCCAGGAAGCCAGTATCTGAGCACAGTGTCTGGGCTCAGGTACCTCAGACCAAGGAAGCCAGTGGCAGTGCAGCTAACTCCAGCACTTCTTTCTTCCAAAGGAATATCCCTGAGCTTCTGAAGAATCCAGGTGGTCTCCAGGATCAAATATCTGATAAGACCCATGCGCAGTTGTCTGAGAACCAACCACAAATCCAAGATCATTCCCACCAGTCTGAGAAGGGCTTCTTCAGGAACATCCAACTTCTTGCCCATGGCCCTTCCCCCATCCTTGGGAACTCTTTTAGGCAACAGGATCTAACATCCAATGCCAGAGACAACAAGGTGGCTAGATGTCAGCATAAAAACACAACCAACAAAAGCCAAAGCAATATGGTGTCCCCAGAACCCAGATAGCCAAAGGCAAACACCTTTGTATGCCCTTACACATCTTAAACACAAGAAAATGATCTTAAATCTATGCTTATGAAGATGATAACAGAGGAAACAATTAAAATCCATAAAGAAATATAGAAAGATTCAAACAAATCAAAGCCTTTAGAGAGGAAATAATTAAATCACTGAAACACAGGAAAGCTCAAACAAACAGGTGAAGGTATTGGACAAGTCATATAATGAAAGGCAAGAAAATACAAACAGGTGAAGGAAATCAAAAAAATGGTTCAAGTTCTGAAGATGGACATAGAAATATTAAAGAAAGTACAAACTGAAGAAATCCTGTAGAGGAAGTACTTAGATAACAAAACAGGAACTACAAAGGAAAGACTCACCAACAGAATATAGAATATGGAGAAAAGAATCTCAGATATGGAAGACACAATGGAAGAAATTGATGCATCTGCCAAATAAAATGTTACATCTAAAATATTCCTGACTTACAACATCCAAGAAATCAAGGACACCATGAAAATAGGAAACCCAAGAATAATGGGAATAGAAGAAAGAGAAGATTCCCAGCTCCAAGGAACACAAAATATTTTCAACAAAATCATAGAAGAAAATTTCGCCAGTCTTAAGAGATGCCTATAAGCATACACAAGAGGCATACAGAACATAAACCAGATTAGAACAGAAAAGAATATCCTCCTGTCATATAATGATCAAAATACTAAATGTACAGGACAAAGAAAGAATAATTAAAAGCCACAAGGAAAAAAGGCCAAGTAACATATAATGGCAAACCTATCAAAATGACACCTGACTTCTGAGGAGAGACCATAAAAGCCAGAAGCCCTGGAAAGATGTCTTGCAAACCCTAATAGACCACATATGACAGTGTAGACTACTATACCCAGCAAAATTTTCAACCACTATACATGAAGAAAACAAGATATTCAATGAGAGAACCAAATTTAAGCAGTATCTATGCACAAACCCAGCTATACAGAAGATACTAGAAGGAAAACTCCCACCTGAGGAAGTTAACCACACCCCAAAACTACAAGATATAAATAAATTCACTACAGCAAAACCAAAAGTTAACCAACACACAAACACTACCACAACCAACAGCAAAACAAAAGGAACTAATAGTCACTGGTTATTAATACCTCTAAATGTCAATGGATTCAACTCTCCAATAAAAAGACACAGACTAACAGCATGGATGCAGAAACAGGACGCAACATTCTACTACATACAAGAAACACATCTCAGCCACAAAGATGGACATTATCTCAGAGTAAAGGGCTGGAGAAAGGTTTTCCAAGCAAACAGACCCAAGAAGCAATTTGGGATAGCCATTCTAATATGTAATAAAATAGACTTTCAACCAAAATTAATCAAATGAGATGGAGAGGGCCACTTGATTCTCATCAAAGGAAATATCCAACATGAGGACATCACAATCCTGAACATATATGCACCCAACACAAGAGTTCCTGCATTTGTAAAAGAAAGATTATTAAAGCTTATATCACACATTGATCCCAATACCTTAATAGTGGGAGACTTCAACACCCCACTGTGACCAAGGGATAGATCATTGAGACAGAAGCTAAACAGAGGAATATGACACTTAGAGAGGTCTTAAATTAAATGGACCTAGAGATGTCTACAGAACTTTTCACCCAAACTCAAAAGAATATATCTTCTTCTCAGCACCTCATGGAACTTCTCCAAAATTGAACACACAGCTGGTCACAAAGCAAGTATCAACAGATGAAAAAAGATGGAAATAATCCTTGTATCCTATCAGACCACTATGACTGAAGCTGGACTCAACAATAACAGAAATAGCAGAAAGCCTATACACACATGGAAACGGAACAACTTTCTACACAGTAATAGCTGTGTCAGGGAACAAATAATGAAATTAATGACTTCCTACAATTCAATGAAAATAAAGACACAACATACTCAAACTTATGGGACACAATGAAAGCAGTGTTAAGAGGAAAGTTCATAGAACTAAGTGACTTCATAAAGGAATTTGAAACATCTCATACAAGCAACTTAATGGCTCACCTGAAAGCCCTAGGGGGGAAAAAAGAGGTGGACACAACCAAGAAGAGTAGACAGCTGAAAATAATCAAACTCAAGGCTGAAATCAATAAATTAGAAACAAAGATAACAATTTCATAAATCAACAAACCAAGAGCTGGTTTGAGAAAAGTCAACAAGATAGACAAACCCATAGCTAACTAAAATGCCAAGAAACACCATCCAAATCAACAAAATCAGGACAACAGATGCTGAGGAAATCCAAAGAATCATTAGGTCTCACATCAAAAGCCTATATGCCACAAAACTTGAACATCTAAATGAAATAGGCAATTTTCTTCATAAATTTCACTTAACATAGTTGAATCAAGATCAGATAAATAAATTAAACAGTCCTTTAATTTATTTTCCCTAAGGAAATAGAAGCAATCATCAAAAGCCGCCCATCCAATAAAAACCCTGGGCCAGCCTGTTTCAGTTCAGATTTCTACCAGACATTCAAAGAAGAACTAATACTAATACTCTTCTAACTATTCCACAAAATCGAATCAGAAGGAGCATTACCAACCTATGAGGCCTCAGTCACCTTGATAATTAAACCACATGAAGACCTAACAAAGTAAGAGAACTTCAAACCTATATTTTTTATGAACATTGATGCACAAATTCTCAATATAACACTAGCAAACTGAATCCAAGACACATCAAAGATCCCATCCATCATGACTAAGTTATCCTCTCCTAGGAATGCAGGAGTGGTTCAACATACAGAAATTCATCAATATAATCCATTATACAAACAAACTGAAAGAAAAAAAAGGAAACCCACAGGATCTTCTCCTGGGATGCTGAAAATTTTTGAAAAAACTGTTCATATTTAAAGTTTTGGAGAGATCCAGACACAAGGCACATTCCTAAACATAGTAAAGGCAATATACAGCAAGCCTATAGCCAACATCAAACTAAATGGAGAGAAACATAAATCATTTCCACCAAAATCAAGGACAGGACAAGGCTGCCCACTCTCTCTGTAGCTCAACATAGTACTTGAAGTCATCGCAAGCAATAAAGGAGACCAAGGGGATACAAATCAAAAAGGAAGAAGTCAAAGTATCAATATTTGCAGATGATATGAGTGTATGGATAAGTGACCCCCAGAAATTCTACTAGAGAATTCCTTCAGCTGATAAATACCTTCAGCAAAGTGTCTGGATACAAAATTAGCTCAAAAAATAATTAACGCTCCTGTATACAAAAGACAAAAGGGATGAGAAAGAAATTAGGGAAACAACACCCTTCACAATAGCCACAATTTACATAAAGTACCTTGGTGTGACTCTAACAAAGCATGTGAAAGACCTGTTTGTAAGAACACTTCAAGTCTCTGAAGAAAGAAATTTCAGAAGATATCAGAAGATGGAAAGATTTCCCATGCTCATGGATCAGTAGGATTAACATAGTGAAAATGGCCATCCTAACAAAAGCAATCTACAGATTCAATACAATCACCATCAAAATACCAAGACAATTCTTTACAGACCTTGAAAGAATCATTCTCAAATTCATATGGAAAAACAAAACAAAAACCCAGAATTGCTAAAACAATCCCGTACAACAACAGATTTTCTGGAGGTAACTCCAGCCCTGATCTCAAGCTGTACTATAGAGCAACAACAATAAAATCTTCATGGCACTGGTATAGAAAGACTGATGAAAGACCTCAACATAAAATCAGGCACACTTAGTCCTTTAGAAAAAAAAAGTGGGGAATAGCCTTGAACTCATTGGCACAGGAGAGAACTTCCTGAACAGAACACCAACAGCTCAGGATCTAAGATCAACAATCAATAAATGGGACCCCGTGAAACTGAAAAGCTACTGTAAAGCAAAAGTCACCATCAACAGAACAAAATGACAGCTGGTCTAACAGGATGTCTACATGTAGAAAAATGCAAATAGAGCCATACTTATCACCTCATACAAAACCAAAATCCAAGTGGATCAAAGACCTCAATATAAAACCAGACACACTAAACCTGTTAGAATAAAAAGTGGGGAAGAGCCTACAGACTGGGAAAAGATCTTCACCAACCCTTCATCTGACAGGGGACTAATATCCAGAACATATAAAGAAATCAAGAAATTAAACAGCAGCAAACCAAGTAATCCAATTTTAAAAAATGGTGTATAGAGCTAAACATAGATTTCTCAACAGGGGAATATTGAATGTCAGAGAAACAAAGAAATGCTCAAAGTCATTAGTCATCAGGGAAATGTAAATCAAAACAACTCTGAGTTTCCATCTTACCCCCCCCCCGGAATGGCTAAGATTAAAAACTCAAGTGACAACACGTGCTGGAGAGGAAGTGGAGAAAGGGAACTCCTTCTTCATTGCTGGTGATAGTGCAAACTTTTCCAACCACTTTGGAAGTCAATCTGGTGTTTTCTCAGAAAATTAGGAATAGTGCTACCTCAAGATCTGTCTATAGTATTCTTGGGCATATACCTGAAAGATGCTCCACCATGCAACAAGTATATTTGCTCAACTATGTTCATAGCAGCTTTATTTATAATAGCCAGAATCTGGAAACAACCTAGATATCTCTCAACCAAAGAATGGATACAGAGATTGTGGTACATTTACACAATGGAATACTACATAGCTATTAAAAATAAGGAAATAATGAAATTTGCATCCAAATGGTGGGATCTAGAAAAGATCATCCTGAGTGAGATAATCCAGAAGTAGAAAGACACACATTATATATGGTCCCTTATAAGTGGATATTAGCCATATAGTACAGGAAAAACATACTAAAATCCACAGACCTAAAGAAGTTAAACAACAAGGCGGGCCCTAGGGAAGGTGCCTAATTCTAATTCAGAAGATCAAACAGGATAGACAGTGGGAGCAGTGAAAGAGTGGGAATGGTATGGGAGCCTATTACAGAGGTCCTATGAAAGGCTCCACCCAGCAGGGGATCGAAGCAGATGCTGAGACTCATAGCCAAACTTTGGTCGGAGAACAGCGAGTCTTATGGAAAAAAAAGGGGATATAGAAGGAACTGGAGGTGGGGACAGGAGCTCCACAAAGAGACCAAAAAAGTCAAAAAATCTGGGCCAAGGGGACCTTCAGAGACTGACGCACCAACCAAAGATCATGCATGGAGAGGACCTAGGCCTCCTGCTCGGATGTAGCAGCTAAGTCTCCAAGTGGGTTCCCTTGAAAGGGGAGCAGGGGCTGATTCTAACATGAACTCAGTTGCCTGCTCTTTGACCACTTCCCCCCTGACAAGGCAGTGTTGCCAGGCCACAGAGAAAGAGGACCCAGGAAATTCTGATGAGACCCGATAGGCTAGGGTCTGATGGTAGGGGAGGAGCTTTCCTCCTTCAGTGGACTACTGGATAAGGGAGCTGGTACAGGGAGGGTGGGACCGGGTGGATATGATGGTGGGGGCTAAAATTAGGATATAAAGTGAATAAATGGTGAAAAATGTAAAAACCATTTTAAAAAAGAAAACAAAACCCCACTTGTCTGTAATCTTAACACTCAAGAAAGTGAGGCAGGAGTATAAAGCCAACTCTGCAATACTTTGAAAACAAAACAAAACAAAACAAAAGAAGACCAAAAACTTGAAAACAATAGCCTGAGCCGAGACAAAAAAAGTTCATGTTGCTTCAGAAATGTTTTTAATATGCTACGTACTGAGTAAGAAAGCAGTTGCAGCAACATTCACAAAACCTGTAAAATTCCAAGACTATACCAAATCTCAGCATGAAGAAGAAGCCAGGCACACAACCCTCCTCCCCCTGGATTACAGCCCTTGGTAAGTGTACTAGTCTCCAGAAGACCACTTGAGAACATTTGGCCAGCAGACGTTGGTGTGGATTTTTTTTTTAAAGAATGCTGGGTTGGGTGGGTAGAGAAGGGGTTGTGGATCTAGGAAGAGTTGGAGGGCAGATGAATTTGATCAAAAAACATTATATGAAACTCTCAAATGCCCAATAAAAGATTTAAAACAAATGTTATCCAGGGCCTGGAGAGATGGCTTGGGTAAATTGCTTGCCATGGTAAGCATGAAGATCTGGGATTAGATCCCTAGAACCTATGTAAAATCCAAAGAATGATGGCATTTTTCTATAATCCCAGCAGCACATAAGACGACCCTGGCATTTCTCACCGACTAACCAATAACTGACCTCCAGGTTCCGTGAGAAACACTGTCTCTATGCATAATGTAGAAAGCAAGAGAGGAACAACCCAACATGGGCCTCTGCCCTCCACAGACACGCACAGGCACGCATGTATGGATGCATACACACACAGTTTTTCTGTCTTGCATGTGCATGTATTTTTGTCTTGAAATTCTTCACTATAAATATTCATATGCTAAGTGATGTAGCTTTCTGCCCAGTTCAATATGAACTCAACTCACACTACTAAAAAATAGAAGATTCTAGAACAGCAAGACTACAGCAAGATTACCACTAGGATGCAGAGATCTTTTAAATAAGGCCTTTTCTATAGAGTGGTTCTTACACTTCACTGTTACTTCCCACAGACCTATTGCCAAATCTCCTTCCTGGCATTCATTACTGCAATTATGACTCTGGTCACTAGGTGGCGTCTAGAACTGATTAAACTGACTCCTTCCTTCCTTCTTTTTCTCTTTTATTTTTTGTTTTTTGAGACAAGGTTTCTCTATGTAGCCTTGGAATACAGAGTGGCCTGGACTCACTCTGTACACCAGGCTGGCCTCAAACTCAAATTGATCCGTCTATCTCTGCCTCCCTGAGTGCTGGGATTAAAGGCCTGCATCACCATGCCTAGCTTAGAACTGATTTTCAACAGCTCATTTTCTCATAATGAAAATGCATGCTTTTTATAAAGGAGATTTTTTCCTCAAGACAGATTATGAAGAAACTACTAAGAGACTCAACTGTGTTTAACAAAGCTTCATTTAGTTGTAAAAAGATTGAAAGAATATACACACATGTTGGAAGACTCTGCTATTAAGGTTGTAGCCCACCATGTCCGTATAGCTCTCTGAGTGGAGCTTCATTTTCTGGCTGACCTTATCTGGAGAGTGTCCTTATCTGAAGAGTGTCCCTAAACACAGATGCCTGACCTTGTTTGAAAAATGAGCCTCCTGAAAGCAGTGCATGACTCAGCTCATGAGTCCTGCTTTTTCCCTTCCCTCTTGCTCATACAATAATTAGGTACTGTTATGACTAATCAGTGTTCCTGCCCGCATGCTGATTAGGTGCTGTGTTATGATCAATCAGTCCTTCCTTTACTTAACCCTAAGAAGCCTTGTGTATGTTATGCATGAAACAATAAAATGAACTGCTTTTCTGAATCTGGCTCCCGGAAGCCTTCTCCCAGAAGTCTTCTTTGTTATACTCATGGCCCTGTGAACCCCATTCATTCCTTCTGCTCCCTCGGAGAGGGGGGTGCACGAGCAAGTGTGTACAAAAGTACATGATAATTCCTATGTATGCATGTCATCAGTATATTATAATATGTATTACATATTTACTGTGTGTCTGGTACACTGTCCAGTTCCATATTGGCACTTTATACCTTTACTCTTTTGACCTTTAGATCTACCAAAGAAAAAAAGAAAGAAAGAAAAAAAGAAAGAAAAGAAGGAAGAAAGAAAAGAAAGAAAGAGAGAAAGAGAACAGTGTTCTGAGTACCATTAGCATAATTAATAAAAATAGACTGGGTATATTCCATGTGTCTTTCTGCTTCTGGGTTACCTCACTCAGGATGATCTTTTCTAGTTCCCACCATTTGCCTGCAAATTTCATGATTTCCTTGTTTTTAACAGCTGAGTAGTATTGCATTGTGTAAATGTACCACAATTTCTGTATCCATTTCTCAACTGAGATGTGGGTTGTTCCTGATTCTGGCTATTATTAATAAAACTGCTATGGACATAGTTGAACAACTGTCCTTGTTGTATGGTTGAACATCTTTTGGATATATGCTCAGGGGTGGTATAACTGGATCTTGAGGTAGCACTATTCCTAATTTTTTAAGAAAGTGCCAGATTGATTTCCAAAGTAGTTGTACAAGGTAGGATAAGCATACTAAAATCTATAGTTCTAAAGAAGCTAAACAACAAGGACACCCTGGGGAAAAGGTTGAACCTCATTCAGAAGGGCAAACAGGATAGACATAGGAAATAGGAGAAGACAAGGAACAGGACAGGAGCCTTCCACAGAGGACCTCTGAAAGACTCTACCTATCAGGGTATCGAAGGACATACTGAGACTCACAGACAAACTTTGGGCAGAGCGCAGGGAATCTTAAGGAAGAAGAGAGAGATAGAAAGACCAGGAGGGGATAGGAGCTCCACAAGGAGACCAACAGAGCGAAAAACCTGGGCCCATGGGGGGGCCTGCAGATACCGATACTCCAACCAAGGACCATGTATGGAGAGGACCCAGATCCCTTACTCAGAGGAAGCCCATAGACTATTCAATTTACAAGTGGGTTCCCTACTAAGGGGAGCAAGAGCTGTCTCTGACATGAACTCAGTGACTGGCTCTTTGATCACCTCCCCCTGGGGGGATGCAGCTTTCCCAGGTCACAGAGGAAGATGATGCAGCCAGTCCTGATGAGACCTGATAGGCTAGGGTCCCATAGAAGGGGAGGAGGACCTCCTCTCTCAGTGAACTAGAGAAGGGGGATGGGGAAGAAGAGGGAGGGAGAGTGGGACTCGGAGGAGATGAGGGAGGGGATTATAGCAAAGATACAAAGTAAATTATAATAAGTAAATAAATAAATAAATAATAAAGATAGATTATTACTGGCATAAAAACAGACACGGAGAACAATAGAACAAAATCAAAGACCCAAACATGAGTACACATTACTTCAACCATTTAATATTTGACAAAGGTGTCAAAAACATACTCTGACGAAAAGGAGGCACTTTCAACAAATGAGAAAACTGGGTGACCACATCCAGAAGAATGAAATTAGACATTTATCTATCACCTTGCCCAAAACTAAATGGATCAAAGACTTAATTGTGAAGCCTGAATCTTCTAGAAGAAAAAATAGAAGCAGCATCCTACAGGAGTGAGAAAGAGAGAGAGAGAGAGAGAGAGAGAGAGAGAGAGAGAGAGAGAGAGAAACAGGCAGACAGACAGAAACAGAGAGATGGAGAGATTGAGACAGAGAGACAGAGAAAGGGAAAGAGAGCAAATAAAGTTATGAGATTGGTATGATAATGCACCTCCAAGAGGCATAGACACTGTGACAAAAATAAAATAAAAAAGCAAGTTCTTGGTCAGGTGAGAAAACAAAACCAAACAAAACCAAACAAAATGAACAATGGCTCATGATGCTATCATAGTTGCCTCCCAGAATTTGAAGGTAAATTCCTGTTGCTGAAAGCAGCACATACTTCAGACATAAGGTTCAGAGGATCCAAGCTAAGTTTAACTGAAAAACCTCCTCCTGGGAGACTAGCTTTCATAGTACCAGAACAAGGGAGAAAAGCAATCAGTAGTCTCACTCAGCTGTGATGCCTATGAACATCAATGACCAGCATGGCAAGATGTTCACTAAGGTGCTATATTGACATATATTTCTTAGCAGTAACCAACAGTTTTCTAATCAGACATAAGGAGCATTCAACAGGAGAAAAATCATGCCTGGTACTAGAACCTAGCCACCAACTTGAAATCACAACAATGTATCTTCCTAAGCAATACCTGCATGATGATAACACCAACTGATAGCCCAATGTGGATGGGCTAAATAGCATAGGTATCCTAGTCCTATATTAAGAGGTACACACAATTGCTGAGAGTGAGAAAATTCATCTTCCCCAAGAATGAGCCCCTTAATTGATTATCTAAAATCAAGTGGTCAACCCTGAAAACATATACATAAACATAACACTGAACAGACTCAGCAGGTTGTATTTATATGTTTATTCATTTATGTGATGGTTTGAATATGTAGAATGTAGCCCAATAAATATAGTCCAATAATTTAAAAATCATTAACTATCACAATACACTGAAAAATTACTAAGCATTTAATAGGGAATCCTATCATATAATATGGATAAAACTTGGAAATATTATATAAAATAGGCATGTCATGAAAGAGAAATATTGAATTATCCCACATATACGATATACATAGGGTGTTTAAATATGTGGAAACAAAATGTGGAATGGTGGTTTTCCTGAAATTAGGGGAGGGGGGTAAAAGGAAAATTGTTTTATGTGCAAAAAGTTTATTTTTGCAAGATGATAAATAAATCTACTGCCCCTTGTGCTGACTAGAGTAAGCACTATTGCACTGTGTCAACAAATTGTACAGCTGATGAATCTTAAGTGTTTTTTATTATAATAAAAGTCAATGAGAAGAAACACACCAATAAATAACTGTGTAGAATGTTTTGAAAATATTCCGTTTAAAAGAAGATATACAAATGCCAGACAAACACATGAATAGATGTTCTACGTGATCAGTCATCAGGAAAATGTAAATAAAAATATAGAAAAATCCTCTCTGCTGACTTCTGAAAATGATCACAAGTGAAAAGAGGGACCATAACAAAGGCGGGCAAGTTACAGAAAGCAAATCTGTCATACGCAACCAGTAGGCAATGAAAATTTACAGCCACTTTGGAAAATATTTTGGCAATTTTTTATAATGTCTATATTTATCTACATATTATCATGCTTTTGTACCCCTAAGTATTTACCACACAGGAAGAAAGCATGTGTCCCTAGAAAGATATAAAGCCCATTGTTCATAGCAGCTTTATATACAAAAACCATAAAATTAAAAATAAGGCAAATTTTCCTTAACAGGTGGATGAGTAAAATAAAATGTAGTAGAGTTGACACTCCATATGTCCAGGTTCCACATCTGTGAATTCAACAAACTGTGAATCCAAACTATTTTTTATAAACATACCATTTGTGCTGAGCGTGTACTGGCTTTTCTTGTCACTATTCACTAAACAATACAACATAATTATTATTAGTATAGCACTGACAATGTGACAGATTTAATAAGTAATCTGGAGATGATTTAAAGTGTACAGGAGGATTTTAACATGTTATATTCATATGAGGCATATGAGCAGCCATAGATTTTACTATCAACAACAGCTTTAGATTCAATCTCCTTCAGATACTGAAAGACAATGAAGTATGCACTTACTGAAAAATAAGTTGCCATAAAATGAATGAACAACTCATACATGCATCTATATAGATGTCTAAATTTTCATAGGCTGAATAAAAGATGCTTGGCCAGTTAAAATGTCACACTGAGAATAAGTGACTGTTAAGCATTCATTCCTAAATGGGACATCTACATCATATATATCCAAGAGTCAGGGAACACCAGAAGAGGCAGAAAACAATGTGAGATCCAGAAGACGGGGAAAGGTGCTATGAAATATGGCTATCCAGACATGGCATAAATATTGTACTCAGGAATACATAGCAGCAGTTGATAGAAAGATACTTTCACAAGGCCAAGCCCTTCAACATTCTGTGATAGAGGAACTGTCCACAAAAGCCTACCACTTCCAGAGGAGCTCATTACTGTTAATAGTTGTTGCAGAATGATGTATCCTTTTCTCACAAACCCGGAAGGACAAGTTGAGAAGAAATTCAGAAGGATAAAAGGGGGGAAGGTGACATGGGGTCATGGGAAGTAAGTACAATCACAAAAATTCATATGTATGTATAAAACTCAAAATATTGCAGTTGTATAAACATTTAAAAATTTCTCATTTAAAAACTCAGCCTCTGTGCTTCTATTTATATAGAATCCTAGAAAAACATGAAAATAATTTGTAATCACAGATCAGTGGTTTCCTGGGGTCAAGCTGAAAAGGAGAACAATGGGAGTCTATGAATACAGAAACTGTTATATTCTGGGAAAACAAACTTAATGCTGTTTACAGAAACCCGGTTGTTTATCTGTACTCCTCACTGTTCACTGTAAAGAGAAGCTTCTCTGATAAAAGCTGAAGGGGGGATTTATCTAGGGGTAAAACCATAGATGTTTAGAAGGCAGTTTGATGCCATGGCAATTTATCCAAACAATAGTAATAAGTTTCCACCTAGGTCCTACGGCTTCCCAAACCATGGGGTTTGAAATCCTTCCTACTGAGCTTGCCTCAAACCCAATCATTATAGCTGTGCTACTATCACACCAGTGGGAACATTTCCCCTAGCAGGTTGATATTGTAGCTCTGAAGGTTCACAGGTAACTTAGACTGCTGATGCATTTTCTCCCCTAGCAGCAAAAATAGCACCTTACATCATAATGATGGCTAGCTAATGGTAAGGATGCTTTCTGTTTAGTTTTAGTTTGCTTTCTTTGTATCTTGTAACTAAAGTATGTGACATCTCCAGCAATAGGGTTTTATCATCTATTTCTGTTGGCAATCAAGAGAAATAACAAGAGACCTCTTGGCCTCATTGACCAACAGTTCATTACAAAATATCCCACACCTGGAAAATGGGATTTTGTTTAATAGCTCATGGCTTTTAAGGACAACATTATCCAGCCCTGAAGAATCTCTATTTTTAACTATTTTTAGTTAGCTTTTATAGTAGTAGGTTTCCATATGGATTTTCATATACTGCCAGTGATTGAATTTTTGAAATATTCTGACTGATATCATTAAGTCAGTTTTGTCTCTCTCCCAGGATTATTTGAGTCCCTACCTGAAACTTCTAGAGAGAAAAAGAAAATAATTTTAGCTCTTCTTTCTTAAACAATCTGCCTCTAATTTTTTTTAAAAAGAAAGCAGATCATATTCCTTAAAATAAAACATGAAACACTATAGAGAGTAAGTGCACTGCCAATCCTGATTACAAAATGATATGTATGTATTAAAAACGCAGTTTATTTGATATTAGTGTCATATATTTTTTTGAGCATCTGCTTTCCTACTTTGTTCTACCGCAGTGTCACCTATAGACACGGTCCTTTCTAGGAAGCCCTCCACCATTACAACAAAATAGCACTTTTTCTAAGGCTTCCCACACATCCTCCCCTCCCACTCACTGATACCCAGTGTCCAGGATGCTATGAATTCAGATGCTTATGCCAGTTTCCCTTAATCATGCTCTGAGCTCAGAGGCAGGCTGTTGCATAGCAACAGGGCCCTGAGCCAAATAGAGTCCTTGGAAAGAAGAGTGACCCTGTGTGATGCAAGTGCTTTTAGAAAAGTGGATAAAATTACCATATTTCACCCCATACCTCTGATGGAAGCCGCCTACCCCACCAGAAGCCAGGTCAGCATCCTAAACCCCAGGGAGCCTGCAGACCCCATGTAAAATTTCCAGAACCTTGACTGAGGGATCAAATGGAAGGATCAAGTGAAGATCCCCCGTAGCAACACAGAAAAGCCAGGGTTTCAGCGTACATCAAAACAACATACTACAGCATACTGAATGCACATAAAATATGTAAATCCTGTCTGATGTTGTACGAAGTAAAACATTAAAAAGTTTTGCAAAAACTCAATATCCTCCTGCCTCAGTCTCCCAAATGTAGGAATAGCAACCATGTGCCCACATAGGCCAGAAGGGTGTGTTGGATCATCTGAAACTGGAGTTACAGATAGTTGTGAGCTGCCCTGGTTCATAGGTGTTGAAGTTAGAGGATGCACTAGAGACAGAAGTCAGAAGTTAGGCAAAGCCAAGGGATTCATGGAAATCTTCATTACCCCACTACTGCACTCACAATTCTGTACTGTTTTCATTTATTTTTGTCCAACCATTTTATCTAAACAGAGTATTGAAATACAAAAGAAAGCAACAGAACTATCGTAAGAGCAACAAAAATGTATAGAAGAACAATAAACAAGAGATTAAAAAATAAACTAGGGTAGGTGTGGCAGAAGTGCAGGCTGAGACACCAAGGGCCTGGTGGGCATAGAGGAAGCGAGAAAGCATGTGGTGGAGAAATGGGAGAGAAAGAGAAGCAGAGCAGTTTTTGTGCTATGAAGAGAGGTGGAACTGGAGACTTGCTGGTGAGAGGAATCACCTGATGTGAGAGGCCTGAGGCCTTGGTGACATCTGGGCTGGGCTGTAGCTGAAGGCCATATCAGGTCTGTGATCCTGGTGCAGCAGGGCTCTTTGAGTTGATGCTGTGGCCTGAGTTACTACCAAATACTACACAATTGTTCATAGTCCATTCTACAGCCTGAAGCCATGTTGCTGTTGGAGGGATGCACTGATCTGGCTATACCACATGGTGGTGCTAGCTGTGATGTGGGCCCCGGAGAGCCAGCTCCACACCTCCAGGGCTTTGAGCTGACCCACTGCAACATCTACCCCATCTATGAACTACTGGAGTGTGTGAAGGGGTCAGTCTTCCAGATACATAGCCACAGGATCTCCACAACTTAGAGCAACAGCAGGATAACAGAGACTCAGCAAGGGTCCAATAGTAACGATTTAGCAGAATCGGACTTGGACTAAACTAATGACTCATGTCAATGAACATTCCCACATAAACCTTCTTGGGCAAAAGGGTATATACTGCTTGGCATACTATAACTTTCAATGCCACTATGACAAATGAGTATGAGATGGTGAGGGAGGAAAGATGGAGGAGCAGAATGGTACATACACAGAAGGCTGTGGTTGATAGAGAGCAGGTCATTGCCCAGAGGGGTCAGTAATATGATTTTGTTTTGTTTTTCTCTTTTTTAATATTTATTTTTACTTTTTATTTTAACTTTGGGGGTGGGTTTTAGGGGTAGAGGATAGATATGGAAGGATTGGAAAATGAGGGAGATTGGGGTGCATGATGTGGAATTCTCAAAGGTTCAATCAAAATTATGTTAAAAATAAACTATACAGAAGATGGAAAATTTCAAAAGTGGATAACGCCAGTCATACTTCCACGTCAGTCATACTTCCAAGTCAGTCTGGAAAGTCACCCACTTCCTCTTCTCACCAAGATTTCCTGCCCCATGCACTCATCCCTGAGTGGTTAGAACTCTGCTCTGGCAAAGTGTACAATTAGCTCATCCTTACATACACGTTCCAATCACCCAAGGGGCGCCTTCACAGAAAAGGATAGCATCTGTACAGGCCTTGTATTCCACACATGCAGGATACTATGCCATCTTCATTACCATCCTATAAGGGAATAATGTCAATCCCACCTATTTTAAAACATCAGAAAGGTATGTCTCCAAGAATATAAGAACAATACTTGCATTTTCATAAAGAGTAATTTATGAAGAAAGCACAGGGTTAGTGCTTTCGGATGGCCCTGGTTTTACTTTCAGTTTGTAAACCCATGTAGAAATGCTCAGCAGCCTCCAGGCCAGCATTTCACTTAGACTGTTGACAGTCCAGGTCTTCCTTTACTGATGAGACATTCTTGCTTGAAAAAAACCATCAACAAACAGACTTCCTTCAGGAGCTGGCAAGGATGGCTTAGCAGGTAGAAAGGTTTGCTGTACAACACTGACTACCTAAGTTTAAACCCCAGAACTATTGTAAAATAGAAAGCTACATTCTGTGGATCACATCTGTAATCTCAGCATGCCTGCAGTAAATTGGGGGACGGAGACAGGAGAAGTGGCCAGAATCTTGCATATGTAGTATAGTAAAAGAAATAAAAAGAGAGACTCAAAACAGACTTCCCAAAATTATCCTCTGACTTCTACATGCCACTATGGCACCTGCATGTATGTGCTTGTGCGTGCACATGCACGCACACTCACAAATTCTCCTTTAAAACCACCAGCTACCAACTTAGCTCTTTCCCCTCTCCTTGTCTAAAATGTAGGAGGCGAATCTGTCTACTGTCAGTAGGGTATTAAAAGTAGTCCATTTATCTTTCATAAAAGACAGTATTCATAGCTGAATCGTCTTTAGCAACTGGAACTTTTTATTGAACCATTAATTTTCACCATGACTGTTATAGCTCTCCAAACACGCAGATTCTATCAAAAACATATGAAAAAACCCCCAACTATATCAGAAATCACTATCACAATATTTCCACGTGGTCAAATAATCTTAAAGGAGCTTAATTTGATCCACCCCTCACATGCTATGCATAGCCACTGCAGATCCTGCTTGACCCATATCCAGACACCCTTGTTCAGTTTCCTCTCCCTGTGCAGGATCACCCCTATATATTCCTGTGTCAATGGTGGCTTTGCAAAATTCTTCTGATTATCTGCTCCCACAGGGTCTCTTTCCCCTTTCCTCTCAATCTATTCTCTGCACCACTGCCAGTCACATTCTAACAAGAATCAGATCATTTCTTTCTCATACATTAGACCCTCCATACCCAATATACAATATAAATTCCTCACATGGCCAAAACCTGTGATTTTAATGCTATGTCCACTCCAAACTCTTCTGCGTATTGCCTGTCCATCAGGCTTCAGCCACTGAGCTTGTCCACCGACTCACAACCCACACACCAGAGGGATACTGACGACATGGTCTTTTTCCTCCTTGATTCATCTTGCCATCCAGTAATCAACTCAAATGCCACTTCAAGAACAAATTGCATTGGCAACCCCATTGAAACAGCTTGCTTTTTACTGCTATTTTTTCCTTAAAGCATAAGGTGAAATTAATCACTTGGAGTAGAGATGTAAGGAGGATGAGAAAGCATATAAAACACCAGGAAAACAGTGGCAGCATCTTACCTGTACAAACCACTATAAATAGAAGCTGCGTAAAAACTTTTGTCCTCTGCCTCAGATCATTCCATAACCCACTATACCTAGATATAACACTGACTGTAAACATATAATAGAAACATGGACTTATTCTTGTTTGTTATTATCTGTTCATGTATTCTTTCTGTAGGTAGGATACCATGTTAATGTCAGAGACATCATAGTTATAAAGTGAAGGGGTAGAGGAGTAAGAAATTCATTTTCTAGGACCTTACTATAAGTCACACTAAATTTTTAATTATTCTTCAAGTTCCCAAAAGAATATTATGAGATAATCATCTTTGCTTCCTTTCTAAAAGCTCATGCTAATATAAAATTCTAAGTAGGTATCAAATGGACCCCAAGGCCACCTTAAAGTGTTTTCTAGCCAGTTTGGAAGAAATATTTGTAACCACACATGCAATTCTTATTTATATTCATTATGCATTTTATTTATTTTTTATATTGTATTTTATTTCCAACATCTCTCCGTTCTCTTTTTGTTTTTTCATCAATTGTTATTGTGTGCACATATGTATTTTTACATATTATTTCCATATATATTTGTAAATATAACCTGTTGAGTAAATATAATGTTATTTATATGTATGTTTTCATGTCTGTTTGGCATAGAACAACACATATATTTTATATAAAATGTCATTCTCTGTGTCATACTAATATAAATACAAAATTATTTCTACTTACAAATAAATTAGGCAGAAATGGAATTTCTATCCTATATTCAAGTAGCAAAGAAAGGAAAGCTTAAAAAATTCAAAAAGCAAGGGACAACTATCTTCTGTAATAAAGGATGCAGGCAAGAAACAGAAATGGATGCTCATTCTGCACCAAATCCCATAGCAGAGTAACCATGGTAACCATGTTAGTCAAGAGAGGCTAGGATAAAGGAACAATGATTGCTGTTGATTTCTTTTATAATATATGCTAGGGACTATATCAGACTGAACTGACTACAGTAAGTATTCCACAGAAATATGCATTCCTGAAAGCTTCATTAATATACATATACTTATTGTACACACACACACACACACACACGTTTGCCACAAGCAAGGTATGGGAGTTTTATCTTCTATAACCTTCAAAATGCTTACTGAAATCAGTCTTTTAACTTAGCCATTTTACATAGAGATATCTTGTGATGTTCTGGTCTCTCTCACCTAAGATCCTAGGAATTTATTGAAATCAAGTATTGGAAGTATGTTAGTAAAGAAAAATTCCATAATTCAACAGATTCACTTAAGGTGTATTTAATGCTTTCCCTTTCCTTTATTCTCTCATAGAATGCACCCTAATGGCAGCCTCCCCTCCCTCCCGTCCTCCCAGTACCTCTCAACACTTCTCCTCTCCCCTTCCACTGTTCCTCCATCTTCTTCCAGAAAAGAACAGACCTTCCAGTGATATCAACTGAACACAGCATAACAAGATGCAATGAGCACAGGCATAAACCCTCATCTCAAGACTGAAAGAAGCAACCTGGTAGAAGGAAATGGGTTATGAACAAGTGAAAGAGTCAGAGACACTCCTACTCCCACTGTTAGGAGTCTAACAAAATCCCCAAGCTAAAGAACTACAGCATGTATGCAGATGGCTGAGCAGCAGGCCCATGTAGGTTCTATGATTGATTCAGTCTCTGTGAGCTCCTATGAGCCCTGCTTAGTTGATTCTGTGGGCCATGTTCTCCTAGCATCCTAGATCATTGTGGGTTCTATAATCCATTCCCCACCGTCTTCTGTGGGGTTTTGGAGCTCAACCATTATAATGTTTGTCTGTGAGTCTCTGTGTCTGCTCCCATCAGCTGCTAGCTGAAGCCTTTATGATGACAAGTCACAGCCTATGAGTATAGCAGAATATCATTAGGAATAAATTCATTGACTTTGTTATTGCTGTTGTTGTCAGTTGTGTTTGGTTCTACTCTGGTCTCTGAGGCATCCAGCTTTCAGATCCTGGTTATCCAGGCAGTGTCTGGCATGAGCTCCCTCTCATTGTATGGGTCTTAAGTTAGACTAGTTATTGGGTGGCCATTCCCACAATTTCTGTGCCACCTTTATTCCAGCACATCTTGCAGGGAGGACCAAGTGTAAGTTACACATTTTGTGGCTGGGGTGGTATCCTGGTCGCATCACTGGAATGCGTAACCTGATTACAAAAGATGGTAGGTTCAGGCTTCATATCTCCATTACTAGGGTCACCCACATAGGTTCTAGAAGTTCCACTGCACCAGGTTTCCACATCATCTCCTACATGCCCATCTATTCTATTTGTCTCTCCCCATGCTCTCTCACTCCATCCCTCCCTCCCCCACCCAATCCTTCCTATTCATATTGCCATCATCCTCCAGTCCACCCACAAAATCTGTTCAATTTTCCCTTCCCAGGAAGATCCATGTGTTCCCCCTAGGCCTCTTCTCTTTACTTCCCTGGGTCTCTGGATTTTATTGTATCTTTTACTTAACAGCTAATATCCACTTATAAGTGAGTACATGCCATGTTTGTCTTTCTGGGTATGTGTTGCCCTGTTCAGGATGATTTTGTTTCTAGTTCCATCCATTTGCTTGCATATTTCATGATGTCATTTTTTTCAAACAACAGAGTAATATTCTATTGTATAATTTTTATTCATTTTTTCAATTAGGGGACATCTAGGATGTTTCCAGTTTCTAGCTATTATGAATAAAGCTGCTATGAATATGGTTGAGCAAATGTCCTTGTGGTAGATGTGGTACTATTCTTTGGGTAGATGTCCAAGATGGTATAGCCATATCTTGAGGTAGGTCAATTCCCAACTTTTTGATGACCAGCCATATTGATTTCCAGAGTGGCTGTACAGGTTTACATTCCCATCAGCAATGGAGGAGGGTTCCCCTTGCTCCACATCCTTACCAGCATAAGCTGTCACTTGTGTTACTGTGTTATTGTATTATTGTCACTAGCCGTAATGGAATCTCAAAGTAGATTTGATTTGCATTTTTCTGATAGCTAAGGATATTGAGCATTTCTTTAAGTGTTTCTTGGTCAGTTGAGATTCTTGTAATGAAAATTCTCTGTTTAGAACTGCAAAAGATGAACATAGCAAAAATGGTTATCCTACTAAAAGCAATCAACAGAACAAAATCTCCATCAAAAATTCCAACACATTTTTTTACAGTCCTTTAAAGGAAAATACTCAATTGCATATTTTTACATATGAAACAATACAACAAACAATAAACAACAACAACAAAAAGGATAGCTGAAACAATCCTGTACAATTAAAGAACTTCTGGTGTTACCACCATCCCTGATTTCAAGTAACAAAAACTACATGGTATTTGCATAAAAACACTCATGTTAATCAGTGAAATTGAACTGAAGACTCAGACACAAAATCTGCAGACACCTAAATCTACACCTACAGACACTTTTTTTTTAAGAAACCAGAAATACACAATGGGAAAAAGAGAGCATCTTGAACAAATGGTGCTGGTCTAACTGGATGTCTGCATGTAGAAGAATACAAATAGATCCATATCTATTATCCTGCACTAAAACAAGTCCAAGTAGATCAAAGACCTCAACATAAAGCCAGGTACACAGAAAGTGGGAAAAAGCCTTGAACTCATTGGCATAGTAGACAACTTCCTGAACAGAAAACCAACAGCATAGGCTCTAAGAGCAACTATCAATAAATGGGACCTCATGAAACTGAAAAGCTCCTGTAGAGCAAAGGACACTGTTATCAGAACAAAATGACAGCCTGCAGACTGGGGAAAGATCTTCACCAAACCTACATCTGATGGAGGAATAATATCCAAAATATATAAAGAACTGAAGAACTAGATGCCAGCAAACCAAACAATCCAATTAAAATGGGGTACATTTAAATTTAAAACTACTTAACTGTTTTACTGATATATTTTCTTTGGGGATGATCTGTAGGTTTGTCTCTAGAGCAATTTTCCCTTGTTTCAGTATATTTCCCAATCACTTACAAAAAAATTAAAAAGGTAGAAAAAGGAGAAGGCTGAACAGGTAAAAAGTACTTGCTGCACAAGCCTAATGATTTAAGTATGACTCCCAGATTCCATGTGATCCCCAAAGTTGTCTTTCAAACATGCATTATACGGCACATGCATACTAACTAGTTTTATGTTTACTTGACACAGCTAGAGTCATCTGAAAGGATGGAGCCTTAACTGAAAAAATGCCTCCATATGATCTGACTTTAGGGCATTATCTTAATTAGTTATTAATGGGGGAGGACCCAGCCTATTGTGAATGATGACACCCCCAGGCTGGTGGTCCTAAATTATTATATATATATTTCAATATAATATAATCTTATATAATACAATGTAATATATAATCATACATATCAGGCTGAGCAAACCAGTAAGAAGCACTCCTCCATGGCCTCTGCATCAGCTCCTGCCTTCGTGTTCCTGCCCTATTTCAGTTTCGAATTCCTTCAATGATGAACAATGATGAAGTTTAAGCCAAATAAACTCTTTCCTCTGAAAGTTCCTTTGGTCATGGTATTTCACCACAGCAATAAAAATTCTGACTAAGGTCTTCTGTGGTAGGCTCCTGTCCTGCTCCCTGTTTTCTCCCTCTTCTGATATCCATCATCTTTGCCTTTCTGAATGAGGATTGAGCAACTTAGCCAGAGTCCTCCTTCTTGATTACTTTCTTTAGGTGTAGATTTTAGTATGTTTATCCTATATTATATATCTAATATCCACTTATGAGAGAGTATATACCTTGTGTGTCTTTCTGCTTCTGGGATACCTCACTTAGGATGATCTTTTCTAGTTCCCATGATTTGCCTGCAAATTTCATGATTTCTTTGTTTTCAGTTGCTGAGTAGTATTCTATTGTGTAAATGTACCAAAATTTCTGTAACCATTCCTCAACTGAGGGGCATCGGGGTTGTTTCCAGCTTCTGGTCATTACAAATAAAGCTGCTACAAACATGGTTGAGCAAATGTCCTTGTTGTATACTTAAGCATCTTTTGGATATATGTCTAGGAATGGTATAGCTGGATCTTGAGGAAGTGCTATTCCTAATTGTCTGAGAAAGCACCAGATTGATTTCCAAAGTGGTTTTACAAGTTTACATTCCCACCAGCAGTGGAATAGGGTTCCCCTTTCTTCACATCCTCTCCAGCATGTGTTGTCACTTGAGTTTTTTATTTTAGCCATTTTGATGGGTGTAAGGTGAAATCACAGGGTTGTTTTGATTTGCATATCCCTGATGACTAAGGATATTGAACATTTCTTTAAGGGTTTCTCTGTCATTCAATATTCCTCTGTTGAGAATTTTCTGTTTAGCTCTATACCCCATTTTTTTAAATTTAAGGCTCTGCCCTGCAGGGTATCAGAGCAGATGCTGAGACTCATAGCCAAACTTCGGGCAGAGTGCAGGGAATCTTATGGAAGAAGGGGGAGACAGTAAGACCTATAGAGGACAGGAGCTCCATAAGGAGAGCAAAAGAATCAAAAAATCTGGGCACAGGGGTTTTTTCTGAGACTGATACTCCAACCAAGGATGATTCATGGAGATAACCTAGAACCCCTGCACAGATATAGCCCATGGCAGCTCAGTGTCCAAGTGGGTTCCATAGTAATGGGAACAGGGACTGTCTCTGACATGAACTGATTGGCCTGCTCTTTGATCACCTCCCCCTGAGGGGTCAGCAGCCTTACCAGGCCACAGAGGAAGACAATGCAGCTACTCCTGATGAGACCTAATAAGCTAGGATCAGAAGGAAGGAAAGGAGGACCTCCCCTATCAGTGAACTTGGGGAGAGGTATGGTGCAGAAGGGGGAAGGAGGGTAGGATTGGGAGGGGTGGAGAGAAGGAGCAACAGGGGGTGGATACAAAGTGAATAAACCGTAATTAATAGAAAGAAAAAGAAAAAAAAAACTCTGACTAAGCCAATATACATGCTTTCCCTGGCTTTCTCCCTTTCTCTCTCTCCCGTCCCCTCTACTCATCTCTCTCTTACACAAATAACAATGCATTAAATCATCTTTTTAAAAAGTGACACAAAAAGTCAGCCATCACATACCTTTTCCCCAGAGTGAGGTATCATCCTGAAAGTATCAGTCAGCAACTACTGCTAAACATTTGTTCAGGAACAATTCAATAAAAATGCAGAAATGTTTTTTTTTAAATACTGGCACTTAAAGATTTCCAGGAAACATGATATACTAAGAAATAATCATTCCTCATGTGAGCAATATGTATACATTAAACACCATAAAATTTTGCTAAAGAAGTACAAAGAAGATTTGAATAAATAAATGTGCAACAAATTTTCATGATTTGGAAGACTTGGTGTCATCATGTTGTGGTCACCTGAGACTGATTAATCTATTCAATTCCAATAACTGTTTATAGATTTTTATAACAGAAATTGACCTGATAAAAATCATCTGAAAATACAAAGGATCTGAACTATAAGGCTAACTTCAAAAAATAATTAAGATGAAGGTCAAAGAACATCTGACTTCAAGCCTTCTTCCAACCTATAACAATCCAGACAGTAGAGTCAGTTACAGCTCAAACAATCCAGAGAGTGGGCTCAAAACCAGGAAAAAACAGTTTTGTTTTTTTTTTTTGAGAAAGGTGTAAATGAAGTTCAGTTGCAAAGTATAGTCTTTTGCATACTTTATACCAGGACTTGATAGTTATGCACATGCACAGAAATTGTATCCATCTTTTATACCATATTCAAGAGTAAACTTAAAATGGATCACAGATGTAAATTTAAAACCTAAGTCTGGGGAGATCCAAGATGGCTGTCATGAGAGGATACTTTGTCTGAGGAGTAGGACAGCAGTAACAGCGCAGCGACCAGGAGACTGAACTCTGGGACCTAAAACACCAGTATTTGTGATTGCCAGGTGAGCAGAATTTCTACGGTGAGGAAATCAAATGGGAAAATCCTAGGGACATCCAGTTATTCCCCGGAAAAACTCCGGGTGACTGGCGGTGCACAGCCCTGATATGAATGAGGAGCCACCCTGGATGCCAACAGCTGCCATACCAGACTGTGTGACCCAGTCTCCGGGCCAGACTGAGAAGGCCCTGGGTACCGTTTCAGAATGGCCTGCATCCGGCAGGTGCACTTCGCTTGGCAATGCTGGCAACCAGCCCAGACTGTGTGTGTGTCCACGGGCCAGTCTGAGAAGGCCCCAGATTCCATTCCCCAGACAGGGCTGCATCGGGCAGGCACACTCCCCATGGCAGTGCCAGCCGCCACCCCAGAACTGGGACACACAGTATCAGGTCCAGACTGAGGTGCTCCCAAATACCATCTCAGACTGTGGTGCACAGCCCCTGGCCTAGAAGAAGGCATGAAGTCTCCAGACCAGAGGAAAACCCTTAGCAGCAAGACTAGGTCTGAGCATGGAACATCCAGACCATAGCAGTGCCCCCAACCGCTATCTCAAACTGGGACACTCAACCTCTGGCACAGAGTGAGGAGCAAAGCCTCCAGACCAGAGGGGTGACCAGCCTGCGGTGCTCACAATTTCTAGCACAGAGCATGAAGCTGGGCACATAGATCCCACAACAGAGTTCAACTGAGGCAACAACACACACGATAAAACCACTGGAACTCCCTGATCTTCTTGAAGAATACTCCTGACACAAGAGATTGACAGTTCCAGTCTGAAGTTCAGCCTTAAAGCACAAACAGCTCCTTGATTATATAAAAACAAATGCCCAGAAGTCGGCATAACAGCTCACCCAACAAAAATCAGGACACCATGGCCGCACCACAAACACCCAAAAGCAAGGGAGATTTTAATTCAGCAGAGACACAGGAAAATTATGTTAAAGTTATGATAATGCAGATATTAGAGGAACAAAAAGAGAGACAAAAAGTGGAAATGAAGAAGGCCCTCAAAGAAATACAGAAGACTATAACTGCCCACATAGAGGAACAATGAAAGATATACAGAGAGGAAACAAACAAAAAATAGGAGCCACAGCCAATCACATGAAGGAAATGATACAAAGCATGAAAACAGAATTAGAATCTATAAAGAAGACACAAACGGAGAAGAACCTGGAACTGGAGATCTTAGAGAAAAGATCAGG